>JAEIFJ010001758.1:0-42376 GCA_018903435.1 Leucophenga varia
TTAATTACTAATTACAACTGACTTATGTTATGTTTAGCAAAGAGTTTCCAAGTGGATCTAAGGTCAAAGCGGACATGTCGATTAGGAAGCTGTGATTGGTGCATAGCAGACAATATTTTAAATCGGACGATTTTACTGTTATGTGCCTACGTGACTTAGAAAGAACAGACGGACAAAAGATAATAATTAATAATATCAATATTTAGTGACGAGAACAAAACCATTACATCTACAGTCAACCAAAAAAATTTACGTACACAATTTTTTTCTTTAAAAACCTGTTAGAATGACATACTTCTAAGCAAAAAATTCAACTAAATGTCATTAGATATGGTTGAATATTTATTAAAGATCATGTCTGTATCCCAATTATTATTATTCTGTGCTTAATGCGGATTTTAAGCTTTCTTTGAGGAAATATGGTGCTTTCTAATCCTTTTGTCCAACAAATCCCAAATATGCTTAATTGGATTGATATCTGGTGATTGTGCTGGTGTAGGCAACTGTTTACAATTATAAAGCAACCATTTTTGACGAGGTATGAAGTGTGTTTCGGATCGTTGTCTAGCTGAAATAAAAAATCATTTTCGTCCAAACCAATTTGTAGCGCACTTTGCTTAAGATTGTTTTGCAAAATGCTCAAGTATAAGTGCTTATCCATAGTAGTGTCAATGAAAACTAATTTTCCAACACCAGCAGTAGCCATTCACCCCCAGACCATCACGTTTCGACCTCTATGTTTAACAGTAGGAAAGATATTTTCTATATTCATTGCCTCCTTTGGCTTTCTCCATACTTTTTGGGCCCCATCCGAACCAAAAATATTAAATTTGGACTCATCGCTAAACATAACGTTGTCTCAAAACGATTCCGGCTCATCCACAAGCTTTAAAGCAAAGGCCAGCATCTTTTCGCGGTTTGCTTTTGAAATTAATGGCTTTTTGCGTGGAGTGCGTGCGTTGTACCCATGCCAATGGAGGGTATTTCTTATTGTCTGCGGATGAACGCTTATTCCTGTGCTCTGGAGTACTTCCTCTTGTATTTTTGGCGCTGAATTTTTTGGCGTGGCGGAGAGTGGTTTTGTGCTCAAAGTACCCGATTGCCCGTACGAATTTATAATTGTTTGGATACTGGAATGTGTCTTGCCAACAATTTTTAAAATTTATCGAAGAGATGTCTTTTCCGAATACAATTTGAATATTATTTTGCTCACTTCTACCGAAATTTCTTTTCCACGACCCATTGCGTCTTGTTTGTTCAACTAATGACAACATTTTATTTGGGAAAACATACAAAATCACAATTGCAAATGGAGATTTGCAAAAAAACAACAACTCCAATCATATAAGTATGAAAGTGTACGTAAACTTTTTTGGCGTGCATTTTTTCTCTTTCTTTCGTATTCGTCAAAATTTTTTGACATAAAAGCAACAGTAAAAAACCGTAACATATGAGAGCCTAAGGATTTTATTTTACAGTAAGTGCAACAATTTTTTTGCCAAAGCATTTTTAGGATTGGTAATTAATGTTTGAAATTAAAGCTTTATAGTGTACGTAAATTTATTTAGTTCACTGTATCTCATCTTTCCTTATTAGAAAAGTTATCGACAATATATACGGAGGAGAAGTTGAAGAATGTATTCTAGTACCGAATGAAACGCATCAAATTAAAACAAAAAACTTCTTACAAGCCTCTAAACTCTTGCAACTGAAATCACTGGACCCAAAGACTATCATCGTCGTCTCAGAGAATATCTCACGTAATCATAGCAAGTAGAGATGGGCGTCGGGCGGGAATCCCGCGGGATCCGCCCGATCCCGATCCCGCCCGCGGGACCCTCGGGCGGGATCGGGATCGGGGCGGGATTGGCATCGGGAAACTTTTAAAAAGTTCGGGAGGATAGCTCGACTATGCCGAAAACTCCCGAAATTTTTTTCGGGATTGGGCGGGATCGGGGAAACTTTTAAAATTTTCGGGAGTTTTCGGCATAGTCGAGCTATCCTCCCGAACTTTTTAAAAGTTTCCCGATCCCGCCCCGATCCCGATCCCGCCCCGATCCCGATCCCGCCCGCGGGACCCTCGGGATCGGGCGGGATCTCGCGGATTCCCGCCCGACGCCCATCTCTATTAGCAAGGGTGTTTTATACTGCAAAAGCCTACGTGAAATTTCAGAGGAAGAAGTTCTAAACAATCTTAAATCACAAAGTGTAATTGAAATTAAAAGAAACATGACTAATAATTGTAACATTTGCAACATTAGATTTACCAAGCAAATTAAAAGTTAACATTCGCCCCTCCATCCCCCTCCCACTAAGATGTTGAAACTGCGGTCGCATAATACACCCAACAAAAGTATGCAATATAGTGTAACGATTGCACAGGCCGGAGTATCCTCAACGGATGCCCAAGCGTTCTGTCACAGAAAATTTGTACAAATATTTTCAGCGACCTCTGGCGATTGTGTTTTCCAGAATATTTTTCCCAAGAAAGTCAAAGAAAAATACGACTTTATTTTTTTATTTTTGATTATTTTTGCTTTCCATATTTTTATTTACAATAATTTTTTTATTTACAATGATTCGTAATATTTACAATAATTCCAATTATTTACAATGATTCGTTATATTTGCAATAATTTCAATTATTTACAATGATTCATAATATTTACTTCAAATTATTTACAATGATTCATAATATTTACAAAAACTCAAATTATTTACAATGAATTATATTAGCCTCCCTTAATTACCACGTGACAAATCTTCCTCTATACTCTTTACTCTGAGTTGTGGTTAAAACCAAGACAGAACCCAGTGCTTAACCCACAGGGGTCGTCAACAACTTTGGAACGAAATCCAATTATCGTAACGCCCGCGAAAATTTGTCTTAGCGCTTCAGTCGAATCTAAGCCGGAACCTGTGATTGGACTGTAGTGTAGGTCGTTGTTACTTTGGAACGAAATCCAATTGTTGCAACGCCACGAAAAAAATCTTTGTCACTAACTTGGCAGTCGAATCTAAGCCGGAACCTGTGATTGGACTGTAGTGTAGGTCGTTGTTACTTTGGAACGAAATCCAATTGTTGCAACGCCACGAAAAAATCTTTGTCACTCGCACTTCTCTTTATCACAAATTTTATTAATATTTAAAATGATTGGTTAGTTATATTTTTCTTTTGTTAATCACTTATTCTTTAATGTGAAAAAAAAAACAATTAAATTGGGAAAAAAAAACAAAACCAATATATAAATTAAATACACGCAAATATTCTTACTGGTGCCTCGTGTTTCGTTTGCAAACCTTTTTTTTCAATTTGTTCTTTCTCTTTTTTTTTTGTTCTTTTTTGTTCTCTTATATTTTTTTTTTTTTATTATACAATTCACTTTTAAAAAATATTTTTTTTTTTTATATTTATTTTGTTTTAAATGCATTTTTTTTTTTGTTATTTATTTTTTTTTATCAAATATTTTTTTTGTTTGCTACATTATTTCTTTTTTTTTTATTCACTTGTTATTTTCTTCTAACCAAAAAAAAATAAAATCCACGAGGCACCCCCCGTTCCGATCACCCGCTTACTTTGGCCTTGTACTTTAAAATCCGTGTGTGTGCTCACCTGTTGCTTGCTAGATTCCAATTAAATTATTCTCCAGCCACGCATAATTAGAACACCTCCTTCGGGCTGCGTCGTCAACCGTTTCGTTTACTCTCCCACTCTCACTTTCTTTATTTTTTTTTTCGAATCGGCTTACGCACACCTGTCTCATCCTTCGTATACATATGCGTACATAAAGCTTTTTGCGCATACATTCGTAGCGTCGATTGCTCTTCAAACCGTTTCGCACCTGTTGCTGCTCTCCTCAAACTAATGCAACTCCCACACACCTGCTTCGTTTTCGTACACCAACTATTCGCGCATGTATTCGTAGCGTCACCACGTGAGCAGCTCTCTGCGTGGGTGAGAGTACTTTCGTTCGGACGCACGAGTACGCTTCTATCTAAAACGGAGTTGGCCTTGTGTGTACGTTTGGCGCAGCATGATAACATTTTATATGACGCCGCGCATGCTCGACTTACTGTAGTGTGTAGCGTGCAGTAACTTTCTCTCCCCGAGAGAACGTAATTGTGCGTGTGCGTGTCTATGTAAAGCTCTGAGTTGTTGACAATAATATAAATTGTATCAACTCGTATGCCATGTATGTATGTATGTACGAATGTTTGCAAAACTATTAATTGTTGTTATTGTCATTTTTGTTTCTCTTTCCAATATCGAGGGTGGTTTCTAAATGTATCAAATTATTAATTTACAGGTAAACAAATTTACTTAAAATTTGAACAACATTTTTATTTAATTAGACAAATTATCAATGATTGTGTGTTATTGTGCGATGGTAGCTCACCATCGTCACAAAAGAAAAACCTCCCCTTAATTTGGGAAACCCCAAAATAGAATAGAACAGCCATTAAACGTAACTAAATCATGTATAAATTCTAAGGATAACCATTTGCTAGAACATAAACACCCCCAATATTCGATCGAAACTGCCCATCTTTATAAAAAAACAAGGATTTTCCGTGTAATTGAAAAAAACTACAATGAAAGCAGCAATACAAAATTATAAAGATCGTTACTGAAATACTAACACAACTCACGCAAATGTCTTTAAGACCCCACATAAAAACACCAACCAATCTTTATCAAAAGTGTATAAATCAACACACAATTATTGTGACGATCGCACAACAACACTTGATTTGTTTAGTTCTAATTGATAATTTTATAAATTTTTTAAATTTATAAAAAGTTCGAAACCACAAACGATATGGTTAGAAGAAAGAGAATCAAAGAAAGAGGCGGTTTAACAATTGTTTTACGAACATACATACATAGCATACGATGTCATACAGTTTACATTTTGGCCAACCACTCAGAGTTTTACATGGGCTCGCACACGCACAGTTACGTTCTCTCGGTGAGAGAAAGTTCATGCACGGTACACCTGCAGTAATTCGAGCATGCGCTTTTTCGTATAAAACGCTATCATGCTGTTCCAAACGGACATACAAGATCAACTTCTCTCCAAGCTGTAGCGTACTCGTGCAGCTAAACGAAAGCACTCTCACACACTCAAAGAGCTTCGCACGTGGTGAAAACGAATCGGTTAAGACGAAGGCGAAACGGTTGACGCCAACGCAGCTTGAAGCAGGTGCTAAAATCATGCGTGGCTGGTGAAGAAATTACTTGGGATCGAGACGGCGATGCAGCGAGATCAAGGAAGAAAGTTAAATCAAAGAAAAAGGAAAGGGTGAGTGGGGGGTGCCTCGTGTGTATTATTTTTTTTTTAAAGAAAAGAAACATTTGATAAAATGAAAATTAAAAAAAGAATTAAATATAAAACGATGAAATATTTAATAGAAGAATAAAAGACAATTGTAAGTGCATTTTAATAGAAAAAAAAAAAAAAAAAGAAGAAAAAAAAAAAAAAATTTGGGGGGGGTTAAAAAAAAAAAAAAAAAAAAAAAAAAAAAAAAAAATAATTTCTCTCCCCACGTTAATTTTATATTTAAGGAACATTTATGTTTAAATACAAACACAAAAAAATAAAATTAAAGTAATAAATTGCTATTGATTAGAAAATAAATAATCAATAATCGTTCGATAAATTAAAAGAAAGATTGAAACACGAGGCACACGTGACAGTGAGTGAGGTTATTTAATTTGTTTCCATGTTTTTTTAAACTTAATCTATTTTCTGATTCTTAATAATAATTTATTTTATAATATTATTTTTTTTAATGACAAAAAATTTCTTTTATTTTTGACAATTGGATTTCGTTCCAAAGTAACAGCGGCCCTCACTTCTCTCCAATCACAGCTTCAGGCTTAGATTCGACTGAGGCTTTAGAGACATAGATTTTCGTGGGCGTTACGACAATTGGATTCTGTTCCAAAGTTATTGACGGTCCATTAGAATTGATTTTACCAAATGGTAATTGAATTCATTCAGAAAAAAAAAATTTTTCATAGAAAAATTTGAAAATGGGCGGAAAATTTGTATGGGGGCTATACCTAAAAATGGGCATGGCATTTTGGTTTTGACACTGGATGACAAAAGATGGGTTTTTACCCAATGGGGTGGGAATACATTCGTACATAATTCATATTTTCATACAAAAAATTTGAAAATGAGCGTTAAAATTGTATTGGGGCTATACCGAAAAATGGGCGTGGTGTCTTGGTTTTGACCCTGGATGACAAAAGAAATGTTTCTTAACAAACAAAAAATTAAAAAAAAATTGATAAGTTTGTATGGGGGCTATACTTAAAAATGGGCGTGGCACTCTCATTTTCGCACTTAACCTAGTCGTTGCCGAGAAAAGCTTAAGTTTAAAATTTCAGTTCAATATCTTTAAAACTAAGCGAATGAATCCCATAGCAACAAACAGACGGACAGACAGACAGACAGCGACCTCTGGCGATTGTGTGTTCCAGAATATTTATTCCAAGAAAATCAAAAAAAAAAAACAAGAAAAAAAGTTAACTTCGGTTGGACCGAAGCTTATTCTATATACCTGTTACACATCATATGACATTGATAGACCTTCGTGTGCAGCATTTGTATTAAATTTTATCTTAAAATAGTAAACAAATTAAAAATATTAAAAATTTAGAAATTCGCTGTCCGATTTGAACCAATTTTAAACTGAAGATTTGGCATGGTATACAAAGCATTTGTATCATATTTGAAGCCATTCGCTTTATAAATACATTTTTTTCTTATAAGAACTTGACAAAATGTTGTACTTTTGTATGGGAGCATTGATTTTAACATAGAAAGTACCCAGGACCTATAAAAGTTTAAGTCTAAAATTTCAATATCTTTATATCTTCATCGAATAAATCTCGCAGCAACAAACAGACGGACAGACAGACGGATATGGCCAAATCGACTCGTCTCATCGAGCTGATCAATAATATATATACTTTATGGGGTCTCCGATGCCTCCTTTAATGCGTTACAAACTTTCCGACAAACTAAATTTACCTGTTTACACTAGTGTAACAGGTATAAAAATGTAATTCTAAACCCGAATATTCAGGTGCCCGGTTATCCCTAATCAAATGCAAACACTTACACATTTGCAGTAAACACAACTGCATATGTAAAGTATTTACTCCCTCACAATCTTGGCCATTCACTTAAATAAATTCTGCAGATGGAATTCTCAGATTAAGCATTTAAAAAGTAGCACTTAACAGCAAGCTTAACATTATCAAATGGCTGACTAGCCCAAAATTTTATTGCGAAACCCCCCATCCTAGTACGGTGTCGTACGAGAGAAATGAAAGAAGAGAAAAGTTAACAGCGGCATGTAAGCTTTTTTGTAGACAGCTCTGTTAAGGAAAGCCAAGGTCACACGCATGTTACATTAACATATCAAGGAGAAGTCTGCTATTCAATTTGCTGGAAACAGGTTGCTTGTGCGTACTGGTCGCGAAATTTAAACCGATTTATTAAATTTAATTAAATATTTTTAATTAGAATAAAATATCATATTAAAAGAAAAGTCCCCAGATCGGTTTTCGCTCATCTATGGCATTCAGAATTGTAAAGCGAGTGACACAACATTTTTTGGTGCCCAACGTGGGGCTCTCTTTAATCAAAGCTGAAGTAAATTGAACAATACAAGCATTTCTTAAAATTTCTACAGGAATTAAATCATTTTAAAACTCATAAAATCTAATATCAGTCGCACTTTCATACCAAATTTATAAATCAAACGGTACCGATTGCGGTAAACCTATTGGCACGAACAATGACAGAGGCTCATGCATACAAACGAAGAAGAGAACAAGGCAAACCAGAAGATCACCAAGAAGTTAAACTTATCCGTACGCCGCCACTGTTTTTAGTTATCGTCTATTCTTTCTCCACTTTGAAGCTTGAAGACACTCTGCCAAGTGAAGGGGTTAGTGTTTCGAATATATGTGTGCATTTGTGCTAATAATCTTGAGTGTATTGCAATCTTACTCAAATATTTTTAAAATGAGTGAAACAGAAACAAAAAGTAACATGAGTGAAAACAAAGAACATAGCATAAACAGCGTCGACAATGTAATTGCATTACAAGCAGATCTTTTCGAACGACTCAAATAAATTTATACTAATTTCAAAAGGATAGTAACAACAGGAAATCAAAACCATATTTTTGCAACGCTTGAAAAGAATTAAAGAATTTTACGTCGAATGTAATAAAAATCATCATTCTATTATTTCGTCTGGTTGTTCACGTTCGACCTCGTACGTAACAGAGGTTGCAGCACACTTCGAAGCAGGGTATACCACTATATACTGTTCTATTTCTGACTCGTTTGATAGAGCTTTTCCTACGCCAGCGATAGAATTGTCATCTTCATTTACCACCGCAAAAACAGCTACAGCAGCACCTTCCTCACGCGTTGAATTACCTAAATTACCTGTGACATCGTTTTCAGGTAAACTCGTAGAATGGCAAGTATTTTACGGTGCGTTTGTTCAATTGTTACGGTGCGTTTGTTCAACAACATTGCACTTTCCGGTATTCAAAAATTTAATTTTCTGAAACATGCACTACCAGTCAAACAAAACAATGATGCTCATCAAATGGATTTAACGGAGACCAACTATACGACAGCGTGGAAGTTAATAGTAAAACGCTACAATTATCCACGAGTGCAGTTTGTGCACCATATGAATTCTTTATACGATCTACCAATGCTAACCGCAGAGCATTCTTCGAATCTCAAACATATGTTAAATGTTGGCAATGTTTGCATTAACGAGTTTAAGCGGCTCAAAATCGCCATCACGACTTGCGATCATTGGATAGTACATCATCTGGTCACTAAGCTACCGAAAGAAACACTTCTAGCCTGGGAGCACTTCTTGAGCAACACAGTAGAAATTCCCACATTTGAACAACTAGAAAATTTTTTTAACAATAGGCTTATCAGTATCGATGTCCTCGAAAACCGAGTTTCCTATTCAAATATACGGCATAGTATGCCACATACTGCACCATCATGGCATATCCGAAACCTTAAGTACAAAGGTAGAAGCTTCCACGTTACCGCTGGAACTAAAAACCCCTTTCGCTGTGATCACTGCAGCAGTAACCATATCTTGCGTCGTTGCCCTGATTTTTTATCTAAAGATTGTTACATGAGAAAAACCAGCGCCGACAGCACAAAGGCATGTCTTAACTGCCTCAGTTCTTCCCACAAATTATCTAACTGTAAAAGTAGCAGAAATTGTTTACAATGAGGTCAGCGACATCAAACGTTGCTGCACTTTCCAAGCAATGGCGCAGATACTCATCCAATTGCTTCTTGACTGAACCGCGTACCTTTGAACTCACATTACTTAACCGCTTAACAGTTTACCCTCCGCCTGCAGCGAACGACTCGACGGTGGGAACCCACAAAACTCAACTCAATACGGCAGCAGCCTCATCTCGCACGCCTAAGGGCGTGTTTCTCGCAACAGCTTTGGTTACATTACATAACAATGCTACAGTCAGCAGTAGTCAGAGCTCTAATCGATCACGGATCGGAAGGCACACTAATTACGGAACGCTTGGGTTTAAGCGCCATCCAATTTCAGCCGAAATTGCTGGAATTGGCGATCATTCTACTAATAAATGCAAATTGACGGTTGGTTGTACTATTCGCTGCTGCACTAACCCTCAGTTTAGCGTTCCAATCGATACAGCATTTGTTCTGCATACACTTACATCAAAGATTCCAATGGATTATATTAACGTTCAGTACTATCGTCACTTGCAAGGACTGCGACTCGCAGATCCCACCTATTATCAATCCGAACGAACTGATCTACTTCTTGGCGTGGATTTAATTCGCCAATTAATGTTACCTGATTTACGCACTGGAGGTCCAAACCAACCCATAGCTCAATGCACACAACTTGAATAGATACTCTTCGGTCCAATGAATTATTTACAATACGATCACATTCTGTAATAATACGAGCTCACTATATAGGCTTAGAAGGATTAGTTCAAAAATTCTTTCAACTTGAGCAAGTTCCTGTTTATCGACAGCTCACACAAGAAGAGCAATGGTGCTAAGACCATTTCGTACAAACACATACTTTACAACCTAATGGAAAATACTTGGCTCGTCTTCCATTAAAAACATTATTTAGTCCTTCACTTGTTTTAGGCAGATCGAGACAAATAGCCTTAAACCGTTTTCTCATGCTTGAAAGAAAACTACAACGGCAACCGGAACTAAACATACAAAATGCTAACGTCATGAACGAATTTTTTATGCTTGATCAAATGAAAGAAATTACTTCAACAGAAGAACAACATTGCGGTAGTTACAACCAATCCGGAATTGCAGACACTGCATGCACCCTACCACACCATGCCTTAATAAAAGAAGACAGCATCACGACTAAAGTACGCATAGTGTACGATGCGTCGTGCAAAACGTCAAACGGAAAATATCTTAACAATTTACTTTGTGTTGGTCCGGCGTTACAAAATGATCTAGCCGGAGTTATCTAAAGTGGAGATTGCATAGTTTCGTATTCGCAGAAGATATACAACGAATGTATCGATGTATCTATGCACTCTGAAGATACACAATACCAACGCATTTTTTGGAGAAATGAACACAACCTCATTAAGGAATTTGGTTTAACTATTGTAACTTTCGGAACGTCATCCGGTCCGTACATTGCCATTCGTGTCTTACATCAATTAACCGAAGATGAACGCGAAAGGTACCCACTAGCTGAACACGTTCTGAAACACGAAATTTATGTCGACGACGTCCAAAGTGGACATAACTTAATTAACAAAGCTTTACAAATCAGAGATCAACTTATTTCCGCATTAAGGTCGGCAAGCATGCAGCTACGGAAATGGTCCGCGAATGATCCAGGGGTTTTTTACAATATACCAGTGGATCACTTGTCAAATACAACTATTTTTGAGCTTGACAGCAAAGACTCAATCAAAACGTTGGGGTTATATTGGCACCCGATTTGTCCACAGTATCCCGATTGTACGATCTTTTAGGATTCATCGCACCAGTCATAACCACAGCATGGGTGATTCTTAAAGAAGAATGGAGCATAAAGGTTCAACGCAACGAAGAAATGTTTACCCCAATGGAGTGTTATGAAATCTTACCAAATGTACTTAAACAACGTTGGAGTGACTATCTTAACAATTTACCAGATATTGAAATTATTAAGGCACCTCTTTGGCTTGGATTTAGATCCAACGATCTAGCTTCTATTCAACTTCACATATTTTGTGATGGTTTCTCTTTAGCATATGCAGCTTGCTCCTACATCAGAGCAGACCTTACTGACGGCAGTATCATAACACATTTGCTCGCTGCACGAAGCCTTATCACATCAACTAAATCAATGACAATACCCAGCTCTCTGGTGCAGTCTTAGCCACAAAATTAGCAAAATGGGTTTCTCGAAGAGTTCGCCATAACAAATAAAAACAAACTTTACAGTTTGAGATGCATTGGTTTTTTGATTTTTTTTTTTTTTTTGCAGTTTATATTTTTCAGTAGTGTTGCGAATGTAACTGTCTAAATCGGGTGGTGTCATTGCAACAATTTCCAATGTCAAATACAGGAGGCAGACATATTTTGGATTTTTGGCGCTCTTTTCTTTTGTCTGAATAGGGTATAAAAGGGCGATCGAAGCAAAGTTCGACCTCTTTTATTTTAAAACACTTTGCTGCAGGTGCTATTGGTTGCTGAAAGTTTCAACCAAAGTTTGAAAAAAAAATAAAAAAATAATATTCATATTTAATAAAAAAAAAAAAAATAATTAGAAAGAAACAAAAAAAACAATTACTCCAAGTGAAAAGTTAATCTAAAGTTTGGAAAAAAATTAAAAATAATATGAATATTTTTATAAAAAAAAAAAAAAAAATAATAAATTAGAAAACACCAAACACAAACATTCAATTACACAAGTTGAAAGTTATTTGTGCAATCCTCTAATAGGGCTTGTCGTGTAGGCCAAATACGTTTGCGTTTATTCGCACGCAGCAATAAATTAATCAAACTCAAAAGAATAAAAAAAAAACAAGAAAAAAAAAAAAAAAAAGAAAACCGAACGCTGAAGTCGAGTATGCTCGACTGCAAGGATACCCTGTACCCAATCTATATGTACCTTAAGTTAGGTTCTATTTGACATACCATACATCATTGAATTGGATTTTCATAGAAAAACTTAAAAAATCGGGTATATCTTTGATTGGGTTTATACCTAAAATTTTGTTGGTCCTATCCATATTGGGATATTTTATTGGGACTATCATAGGCATAATTTATACTAAATTTGAACTTCCTAGAATAAAAACAACAATGACGTTTTTATGCAAAAACCCAAAATTTTGGGGTACATTTGTATAAGGGGGTTTTTACCCCTTAAAATGGGTCTACATTATAAAAACCCGTTTGTAAGTGGCACACTTGACGGGCACCTAAGGGTGAGTCTCTTAAGTTTCAATTTTGAAAGCTCTACCTCTTATAGTCTCCGAAATAATCGTTTTCATAAGCGGCAGAGACAGCCGGACAGACGGACAGACGGACGGACGGACGGACAGACGGACGGACGGACAGACAGACGAAAGCTAGTTCGACTCCCCTTCCAATGCTGATCAAGAATATATATACTTTATAGGGTCTATCTTGCCTCCTTCAATCCGTTACATACATTCGCACAAACTTAATATACCCTTTTACCCTTTGGGTTAAACAGGGTATAAAAAAGATATAAAACATAAATGCATTACCTTTTTTTTTTGCATTTGGCGTGGCATCATGTTAAGTAGCTATTAGCAATACTTAACATGAAAACAACAACCACAATAAACTAGAAGTTTTTTTTTTAATTATTCGTGCCTTGAAGTGAGAGAGAGGTGGCGATCGTCAGAAATTGAAGACGTGTGGGAGGTCGCCGGCAGCAACAACAGGTGGATTATCGGCAGTTGGTGCTTATCAGCAGTCGGCGCACATCAAACGATGCAGATGAGCGTATTTTTCTTTAAATTTTTTTGATCGGGTTAAGTCGGCTGGCTATTAACTAATGTCATTTATTTCTTTTATTATATTTTTTTTCCTTGCGCTCGTAGTATAATAAGAATAGCGTTAATATTAAAAATAGTGAGTGAAGTTTTTTTTTTTATAAGTTTTTTTTTTTTTTTGCTTTAATTTATAAAAGTATAGAATTTTGTGCAAAAGAAAATTTTTTTCATGTGAGTGAACAAAAAAATAATTTTAAGGTTACAAAACCAGTACAGTGTGATATACACCCCTAAAAAAAAAAAAAAAAAAAAAAGTAAAGAAAAAAATTAAAGTGATGAATACAAAGTAAAGATTTTTTTTTTGCTTTGCACATAGAAAAAAAAAAAGAAAAAAAAACGGAAGAAAAAAAAAATATAACCAAAGTTCAAAATTAAGAGAAATGAAAAGTAAAAACTTCATAATTTGAAGTACCGTAATTTTTTTTTTTTTTTTTTTTTTCTTAGTCGCGCGCGTATGTGTTGTTTCTAATTTTTTTTTCAGTTCCTGCTTCGACCAAGCGCTTCGTCGATGGAGAGAATGTAAGTTACTCTTTATTTGAATTTGAATTTGATTTTGATTTTTTTTTCTTCTTGCAATGAATACAAAAACAATTTTTTTTTCTCTCTGCGATTACTTTAAGGTTAATAACCTTGTAAGGAACGCTTTTTATTAAATCAGCTGTTGAAAAATTTATATGCAGTGCAATTATTGTTTGTGTTCTCATTGCAAGATGAATTTATAAACTGAAACTTACACTTGGCCGACTATTATAAATTTGAAAGTTCAAAAAAAAAAAAAAAAAATTTATAAAAATATTAAACTAAAAAAAAAAACACATAGAATAATTTTTCAGTGCGTGTCAAACTGCACTTCGTTATTTTTCATCATATTATATTTTTAATAATTTAAACCAACAATTTTTTTTTTTTTTTGCACACATGAAAACAAATTTTTTTTATTAACATTAGGAAAAAATTGATTTTTGTTAATTTATAGATATATTTAGTTAAATATTTTATTAATGTAATTAATGCTTATATATTTTTTTCATTTAAATCTATTTTTAATTTGCATTAGGGTTAGATTTTTTTTTATTTGTAATTTATTTATTTTTACCTATTTTTTTTTTTGGAGTTTGAATTATATTTATTTTATTTAGTTTTTTTTTCGGTTTTTATTTTGCAATGTTGAATTTTAATATTTTTAATTTTTCTTATTAATCAATAAAAATTGAAAAATATGTTCAAGTAAATTTAACGTTTTTGATTCCAGTCTGATGGCCTAGAAGTTAATTGAAGAAAGGGATCTTTTAGATAAATTTTTTTTGTGGTAAAAAAGATCATGGTAGGGAGGGCGAAAATTGCCTTGTGTCATCTAAGGCTGAAATAGGTTGAGTACATTTTTTTTTCTCTTGGACGATTCTAGTTTGTTTCTTTGTTTTTTTTCTTCTTCCTTCTTTGATAAAGTATTGTCTTATTAATGCACGCTATTTTTTTAAAATAAATTACTATGTGCGTAGCTGGTCCTCATTTAGGCTGAAGCAAGAAACCACCCCAATAAGCTGACGAGCTAGAGCCGGAATTTTAGAGCGTGCGCTTTCAGTTTAAATCTAAACATCCTGACCAAGAATATCACAAACGCATAGGTTACACGTTACATAGATAATTATTTTTGGCGCCCAACGTGGGGCCCGAGTTGTCGGTAGCAAGATTGTTTATTTATTCTATCGAACAAGTAATTTACCGATTGAGTGGTTCCATTTTTTTTTGTTTTTATCGGCTTTACAAACTTTCTCAAATTTTTTTTTATTCTTCTCTTTTTTTTTTTTTTTGTTGTAGGGTATCAGTTTAAATAAATGTTTGCTTGGAATTGAAGGTAGTAGTGATTTTGTTATATCGTCTCCTAACCACAAATATTTTCTGGACTGGTGGCCCTCAGCGCTAGTTCACTTTATAGTTTACTTATAGGATAGAAGTTGCATAGGAAGTACAGGTAGTTTGGTTTTCAACTGACTCCTGACCACCACTGCTATTCTATGATTTTTGTTTAATTAATACTTTTTGTCGCTTACTCGTTTCTTTGGTGAAGTATATTTTTGGAAGTTTTTTCGGCTCAGACAGAAACTTGTCGTAGAAACCAAAATATATTTCATTTGAAGTTAGAATTCTTTTTTTTTTTTCCTTTGTAGTTGAGTTTTTGCTTGGAATTTTGAAAGTATTGGCTTGATTAGGCTGTCTTCATACCACAATTAATTCACAACATAACTTTCTTTTGCTTTTTTATCTTTTCTTTTCTATTAAATCGTTCTGAAATTATTGTGACTCTTGTATTCAATTAGGTTCAATAAGGCTTGAAGATAGGAATCAAATTTATAAAGAATTTAATTATTTTTTTTTTATTTTTGGCTTTTTTTTTTTTTTTTTTTTTTTGGGAAAAGGATTAAATTTTTTTTATACCAAAAAAAAAAAAAGAAAAAAAATTAATTTTTTTTTAATAAAAAAAAAAAAAAAAAAGAGGCAAGATAGACCCTATAAAGTATATATATTCTTGATCAGCATTGGATGGGGAGTCGAACTAGCTTTTTCTGTCTGTCCGTCCGTTCGTCTGTCATGCTGTCTGCCGTGTGAAAACGATTATTTCGGAGACTATAAGAGGTAGAGCTTTCAAAATTGAAACTTAGACTCTCCTAGGCCGTCAAGTGAGCACTTACAAACGGTTTTTCTCTAGACCTATTTTAAGGGGTACCCCCCATACAAATGTACCCCCAAAATTTTGTGTTTTTGCATAAAAACGTCATTGTTTTTTATTCTAGGAAGTTCAAATTTAGTAAAAACTATGTCTATGATAGTCCCAATAAAATATCCCAATATGGATAGGACCAACAAAATTTTAGGTATAGCCCCCATACAATTTTACCTCAAAATTTTGGGTTTTTACATAAAAACGTCATTGTTTTTTATTCTAGAAAATTTGAATTTAGTATAAATTATGTCTATGATAGTCCCAATAAAATATCTAAATATGGGTAGGACCAACAAAATTTTAGGTATAGCCCCCATACAAATTTACCCCAAAATTTTGGGTTTTTACAAAAAAAACGTCATTGTTTTTTATTCTTGAAAATTTAAATTTAGTATAAATTATGTCTATGATAGTCCCAATGAAATAGACCAATATGGGTAGGCCCAACAAAATTTTAGGTATAACCCCATTCAAAGATATACTGATTTCTTAAGTTTTTCTATGAAAATTAAATTCAATGATGTATGGTAGTCAAATAGAACCTAACTTAAGGTACATATAGATTGGGTACAGGGTATCTTGCAGTCGAGCATACTCGACTTCAGCGTTCTTTCTTGTTTTTCTATTAGTTTGGATTTTTTTTTTTATTTTTATTAATTTTAGTTTTGGTTATCATAAAACCTTTTGTTTAAATTATAATTTTTTTTATTTTTTTATTTGTTGAATTACGTATATTTTTTTTTTATTATTTTTTTCTTGGGTGGTTTTTTATACCCGCCACACATAGTGTGAAGGGTATATTTAGTTTGTCTGAAAGTTTGTAACGCATTAAAGGAGACGTCGTAGACCCCGTAAAGTATATATATTCTTGATCAGCTCGACGAGACGAATCGATCTAATGTCCGTCTGTCTGTCTGTCCGTCTGTATATTTCAGGCATCTTTTGTTGAAGATATAAAGATATTAAGCTGAAATTTGGAACTTAAGTTTTCTCGGCAACGACTATTATGAGTTCGAGAATTAGGTGCCACCCCATTTTTAAGGTATAGCCATACAAACTTACCGTTTTTTTCTTTTTCAAAACTTCAAAATGCCACGCCCTCTTTTTAGGCATAGCCCCCATATAAACTTTCCATTTTTTCCGATTTTTCCGATTTTTTGTAAAAACATACTAATTACACTATGGAACAAATTCAGGCTAGCAAAAGTTAGGTCCATTTTGGGACTGGCGGGTGAAAATATGGGCCAAATTAGAAGACCGTTTCGCTCGGTTTGTTTATATTAGTTCGAAAATCGGCATTTGATTGCAAACTTCGTAATTATTTATGCATATATTCACTCCAATTTGGCTAAAAACATTCTAATGTCATCCAATGTCAAATCAGATGTGCCACGCCCATTTTTTGGTATAGCCCCCATACAAACTTTCGGACCATTTTCGATTTTTTGTATGAAAATGGTTTTTATTTATTCATGAATTTACTCCATATTGGGTAAAAACTCTTCCAATATCATGGTGCCACGCCCATTTTCAGGTGTTTCTTGCATACAACCTTTCCTCCCGTTTCCAGATATATTCGAGAAATATGTTGTTATACATATCTGTATTTTTAGCTCAAAACTTTAAATTAATATTGTGTGTAAACTTAGGTGACCACTGATGATTACACATAAACTATTTAAAGATTCGTGTGACGGGTATTTAAGCTTCGGTTCTACCGAAGTTAACGTTTTTTCTTGTTTTTTGTTTAATTATTCTTTTATTTCGGTTTTTATTTTTATTTTTGTTTTTCATAATGGGCTTAGATAGAAGTAATGAAGATTTATCTTCGATAGGTCAAGAAGTTATTTGTGCACTTTGCGCAGCGGCTATAGAAACGCCGAATGAACTTTATAAAACGGTATGTAAACATGAATTTCACAGAGAGTGTATAACTAGTCATTTTAGAAGCAAAACCACTTGTTCCGTTTGTAACATGAAATGCATTCAACAAACCATTTCACAACCTGGATCAACTGGCGAGTTGGCTTGTAATATTCGACGGGCTGGCTTAACGATAAATGTTGAGAAGAGTCATTTTTGCATGTGGGAGGTAAAATATTTAGGCCATATTGTTGGAAATGGAGCTGTTCGCATGGATCCTGATAAAATATCGGCCATTACTAATTTTCCTGAGCCTAAAAATTTAAAAATGCTTCGAAGATTTGTAGGAATGGCAGGGTGGTACAGAAAATTTATTAAAATGTTTTCGTCTATTACCGCACCTTTGACAGATTTACTCAAAGTAAAGAAAAAGTTTGTATTTACTGAGGTGCTCGAGTGCACCTGTTTTTCACAGTCCTAATTTTGAAAAATCGTTTTATATACATTGTGATGCTAGCAAGTCAGGTGTTGGCGGTGTTTTAGTTCAACTTTCAGAGGAGTTAAACAAAGTTAAACAAAGCACAGAGGAATTACTCTGTGACTGAACAAGAGTGTTCAGCTGCTTTAGTGTGTGTCAAGCGTTTTCGTGCTTATGTGGAGGGTCACGATTTTGCTAGTATAACGGATCATGCCTCTTTAAAGTGGTTAATGTCACAAGGTGACTTAAGCTCCCGTTTAGCCCGATGGGCTCTGAAACTTCAGGGGTATAGCTTTAAAATTGTTCATAGGCGTGGAACTGAAAACGTGGTACCCGATGTTTTGACGAGAGTAAACGAGCAGGACATGAATGCTATAGAATTAGATAGTGGATTAATTGTAGATCTAACTTATAAGCAATTTCATTCGGAGTCATATAAACAATTGTTAGCTAAAGTTTTAGGTAATAGTGATAAACTTCCGGATTTACGCGTAGTAGATGGATATTTATATCGTCGTGCTGAACACGTAAAACCTGAACAACTACATGAAGATTTTTCTTGGAAGTTATGGATCCCGAAAGAAATGGTATCTGAGGTTTTGCGTAGATCGCATGATCATCATTTAGCGTCACACGGTGGTATAACAAAAACTTTAGAACGTATTAGGCAATATTATTTTTGGCCAGGTTTAGTTAGGGACGTTAAAGAATATGTAAACGCTTGCGACACTTGCAAAACAACAAAGTCTCCAAACTATGTAACACGTCCACCAATGGGTAAAATGACAATAACGCACAGGGGGGAAACGGCGAGATTTAGCGGCGATTAATTAATAACTTCTATAAAAATTGTGATGATTTTTTACGGATAATTTTGTTTTGTATGTAAATATACCACAAATCAAAATCAATACAGAAATATTTTTTTTAGTGCACATTTTTTTATACCCGCCACACATAGTGTGAAGGGTATATTCAGTTTGTCGGAAAGTTTGTAACGCATTGAAGGAGACGTCGTAGACCCCATAAAGTATATATATTCTTGATCAGCTCGATGAGACGAATCGATTTAGCCATGTCCGTCTGTCCGTCTGTCCGTCTGTCTGTCCGTCTGTCTGTCTGTCCGTCTGTCTGTCTGTCTGTTTACTTCTACGCATATTTTTCGATCAAGATATAGATATTACGCCGAAATTTGGAACTTAAGCTTTTCTCGGCAACGACTACTTTGTATGTTAAAATCAAGTTGCCACGCCCATTTTTAGGTGTAGCCCCCATACAAACTTACCGAAAATTTCTGAATTTTTGTATGAAAATATGTATTATTTATGCATGTTTTCACTCCAAATTGGGTAAAAACTCTTCTATTGTCATACAAAGTCGAAACCAAGGTGCCACGCCCATTCTTAGGTATAGCCCCATACAAATTGACTGCCCATTTTCCAATTTTTGAATAAAAATTGGTATTATTTATGAATTTATTTACTCCAAATTGGGTAAAAACACTGCTTATATCATCCAATTCCAAAACCAAGAGGCCACGCCCATTTTTATATTTAGTCCCCACACAAACTCACCGATTTTTTTGAACTTTTGTATGAAAAATTAATTATTTTCGTCTATATATTTTTAAATGTATATAAGCCACTGATGATCACACATAAACTATTCAAAGATTCGTGTGGCGGGTATTTATGCTTCGGTTCCACCGAAGTTAACGTTTTTCCTTGTTTTTTTTTGTTTTTAAGTTTTGTCAAAAACTGCTCTACTTGATATCCAAGCAGTTTCGCCCAAATTTAAGGCATTTCTTTAGCAATTTTCACAATTTTTTTTTCTTTTAATTTTTAAGAAAAATATTTGCACATCTTTACCAATTTTGGTATGAATTTGTCAACTATATAATTACCTGGAATTTATTTTTTGCGCAAATGCGCGCCTGTAAAGTTGGAGAAATAATCAGTCTAGCAGAAATATATTTGTTACTTTTTGAAAAAAATTGGATTTTGTTATTAAACTTATAATTACATTTTATACAAAGAAACAACTTTAACAATAGTTTTGTTTAATATAACACTTTTATTTATTAATTCTTAATTCCAGTTATAGCCCTATTCCGTATCGGATGAGGAATAATCCGAATGGTCCTCATCCACTTCTTCATTTAAAATAAGACCAATAATGTCTTTATCCATTGGTAAATCCTTTTTGGAAGAGGAAACTGAACCTTTTGACAACATTGTGATGAATGGGTCCGATGAAATAAATAGTGCATGAGCCAAGTCTTCCATCGTGTTTTTGCGCTAGTTTTTTCGAGTGTGGTGTAAGCAAAACTTTCTGAGATCTTTATTCCTGGCCTGCACTTCGCTTGCCAGAATTGTACAAACTTGTACTGGCCGCAAATATAAGTTGCTTGTTGACTTTTTCAAAATTGGAACGAATTCTATGATTTTCTCTCCATTTTATAGCTAATTTTTTTGAGAAATTTTGTATTTTCTGAGCTACTTTCGCGCATTCATCTTCGATATATTTATTTTTGTCAATTATGTGCGTGTAGATGTATGCCTCCACTGCAAAAATTTTCTTCGAAGCATTACTTTCCGTATGCCATTCATTGAACAGCACTCGCTTTGACACTGACATTGAAGCTAAAAAATGAATTCAAAAAATAATATGCGGAAATATGCAGCTCATTTTGCACAGGAGACATTTTGCCGGAACAAAACATTGACTAATTTTACAAAATAAAATGATACCCGAACCCAGTCCTTCCTTAAAAGTTAACCCCTGGGAAAATTTAACATTATTAAAACCCGTTTTTACTAAGCACTACAATAGATAGTCAATTATTGGACGAAACACAATCACAGGTCACAAACACATATTTTGTTATTAACTCATACCTCTTTCTTTATGTATTAGCAAAAATTTGAATGAAAATACAATGTATACAAAGTGGGAGGCAAAACAATTTCAATCACGTGCTTGAAATTGCCGAAATAACGGTTTGAAGCAGCTGATGGAACATATGGTCTGTTTGAAGCTCTGCAGCTGTACGAATATTGAGAGAAAAGCGAAACGAAAATTGTTTTAGGCTCATTTGATATATTAGTTATCGATTCAAAAACAATATTGGCGCCAAGATTTAAGTTGAAATTTGAATTTATCGGAGCTAAATCTGCCGTTTGCCCACTGTGCAACGCAAAGATATTTCCAACGAATATATGTTGATTATTTGGGACCTTATCCGCGATCAAGAAGTGGGAATATTGCTATTTTTATTGTCTTAGATCATTTTAGCAAGTAAGTTTTTTTTAAAAGCAGTAAAGAAGATTACAGCAAATATAGTTGTGGATTATTTAGAAAAGAGCTTTTCCAGGCTTTGTGTGCCTGAAACCATTGTGTCAGATAACTGTTCGCAATTTAAAGCAAAACATTTACGGTTGTGCATTCATCGCAGCTTCACGCATCAGAACGTAAACCGTTCTATAATTTCAGCTAAAGCTTACGTGCGTCCTGGATCAAAAGGATTGGGATGAGTATCTCAGTGCTATTTGTTGTGCTTTGCGTTCATCAGTACACTCATCCATAGGTTACAACTCCGTATTTTATGGTATCTGGACAGCATATGATACTGAATGGATCGTCATACTCGTTGTTTAAAAAAAGTTAGAAATGCTTGAAGATAGAGGAATTAGCTTTAATCGGCAAGATACTTTTTGATTTAGTACGTAAAAAGGCGTCGGAGAATATGGAAAAACAGCAACAACGAATGGAAAAATACTACAATTTAAGATCTAGTGAAGTATCGTACAGCGAAGGACAAGAAGTGTTTAGGCGTAATTTTAAGCAAAGAAATTTTGAGCAAGGCTATAACGCTAGTTGAGACCTACGTTTCTTAAGACTAGAATTCGCAAGAAAGTAGGTAATTCATATTATGAACTTGAGGACAATAATGGTCGTTTGGTTGGTGTATATCACGCTAAGGATATTAGGGCAGTAATTTCTTGTATTGCTACAAGTGGTGTCTGTGTTGTTTCTTTTCACCCCAAGACAGACTTTGGTTGGGGGGAATTTGTAATGGCGCTTGTAGTTTTAAATAAAAACAAACTTTTTACAGTTTGAGATGCATTGGGTTAGTTTATTTTATTTTTGCAGTTAATTTTTTTAGTAGTGTTGACGAATGTAACAGCTAAATCGGGTTGTGTCATTGCAACAATTGTCAATGACAATACGGAGGCAGACATATTTTGATTTTGGCACTCTTTTCTTTTGGCTGAATAGGGTATAAAAGGGCGATCGAAGCAAAGTTCGACCCTCTTTTATTTTAAAAGCTGCAGGTGCTAATGGTTGGTGAAAGTTTCAACTTAAGTTTTGAAAAAAATAAAATAGTATTAATATTTAATTTAAAAAAACAAGAAACGTTAACTTCGGAAGAACCGAAGCTTAAATACCCGACACACGAATCTTAAAAGAGCTTATGTGTTCACCAAGGGTCGCCCCCTTTTATTACACACAATATTAATTTCAAATTGAGCCAAAAATACAGATATGTATAGCAACATATTTCTCGAAAAATATCTGAAATGGGCGGTAAGTTTATATGGAAGAAACACCTAAAAATGGGCGTTGGACTATGATATTGGAAGAGTTTTTACCCAATATGGAGTAAATTCATGAATAAATAATAACCATTTTGATACAAAAATTCGGAAATGGACCGAAAGTTTGTTTGGGGCTATACCAAAAAATGGGCGTGGCACATCTGATTTGACATTGGATGACATTAGAATGTCTTTAGCCAAATTGGAGTGAATATATGCATAAAAATAACTATTTTCATACAAAAATCGGAAAAAACGGAAAGTTTATATGGGGGCTATGCCTAAAGAAGGCGTGGCATCTTGGTTTTAACACTGGATGACAAAAGAAATGTTTTTACACAATTTAGAGCGAATACATTCATAAATAATTACAATTTTTATACAAAAATCGGAAAAAAAACGGTAAGTTTGTATGGGGGCTATACCCCAAAATGGGCGTGGCACTCTAATTCTCGAACTCATAATAGTCGTTGCCAAGAAAAGCTTAAGTTCCAAATTTCAGCTTAATATCTTTATATCTTCAACAAAAAAAGATGCCTAGAAATATACAGACAGACAGACAGACGGACAGACGGACATGGCTAGATCGATTCGTCTCGTCGAGCTGATCAAGAATATATATTTTTATGGTCTACGACGTCTCCCTTTAACGTCCAAACTTTCAGACAAAATGAATATACCCTTCACACTATGTTCGTGGCGGGTATAAAAACCAATTAAAAAAGAAAAAAAAAACAATTACTGCAAGTGAAAATTTAAGCTAAAGTTTTGAAAAAATTAAAAATAATATTTAATTTTACACAAGTTGCAAGTTTTTTTGTGCAAATCCTCTAATAGGGTTTGGTGCGTAGGCCAAATATGTTTGCGTTTATTCGCACGCAGCAATAACATAATCAAGCTCCAAAAGAAAAAAAAGACAAGAAGATAAAAAAGATACAAAACATAAATGGATTATCTTTTTTTGCATTTATGGAATCATGTTAAGTAGCTATTAGCAATAGTGATACTTACATGAAAACAACAACAATTTTTTTTCTTTTGGGGAACCATATTATTTTTTACTTACCCACCCCCCAAAAAAAAAAAGTACAAAATTAAAGTATTGAACAAAAAAACTTTTTTTTCCTTGCCCATAAAAAAAAAAAAAAAAAAAAAAAACAAACAAACAATATTAATAAAAAAAAAAAAAAAAAAAAAATTATTTATATTAACTAATTTATTTGTTTTTTTTTTGTTTTTTTCTTTTTTTTTGCCGGGCGGTTTTTTTTTTTTTTATACCCGTCACATAAAGTGTGAACGGGTATTATCATTTTGTCCGAAAGTTTGCAACGCATGGAAGGAGACATCGGAGAC
This sequence comes from Leucophenga varia, assembly GCA_018903435.1. Taxonomy (NCBI): domain Eukaryota; kingdom Metazoa; phylum Arthropoda; class Insecta; order Diptera; family Drosophilidae; genus Leucophenga; species Leucophenga varia. The sequence goes on from JAEIFJ010001758.1 coordinate 24,140, forward strand.
CCTATAAAGTATATATATTCTTGGTCAGCTCGATGAGACGAATCGATTTAGCCATGTCCGTCTGTCTGTCCGTCTGTCCGTCTGTCTGTCTGTCCGTCTGTCTGTCTGTCCGTCTGTCTGTTGCGATGGCTGTTACTCGAAAAGTTTTAAAGATATTGACCTGAAATTCGAAACTTAAGCTTTTGTGCTCCTAGTTAATTTGTATACCAGAACCAAGGTGCCACGCCCATTTTTAGATATAGCCCCCATACAAACTTAGCACTTTTTTCGACTTTTTGTATGAAAAAGGTATTATTTATAAATGCTTTTACTACAATATAGGGTAAAAACACTTCTAATGGCATCCAATATCAAAAGAATGTTGCCACGCCCATTTTCAGATATAGCCCCCATACAAACTTAACGCTTTTTTCGATTTTTTGTATGAAAATACGTATTATTTATGAATATATTTAATCCAAATAGGGTAAGAACACTTTTATGTCATCCAATGTTAAATCTAAGGCGCCACGCCCATTTTTATGTATAGCCTCCATACAAACTTACCGCCCATTTTCAAGTTTTTATATCAAAACATTTACTATTTCTGAATGAATTCAATTAAATTTGGTAAAATCAATTCCAATGTCCACCTAAGTGAACACTTTCTATATGGTAAGGATCGGGCAAATATAACATAAAGCCTCCATACAAATTTGACCAAATTCATCGTGAAATTTAATCTAAGCAACTGGTGAACATATGAACTATTAAAAGTGTTGTGTAACGGGTCATGTTCAAACTTGACCAGGTCGTTTCGCAACAAAGTTTAAGTTTCAAATTTCAGCTAAATATCTGCATTAGTCTCCGAGTAAATCGCGTTGAAATAAAAAGTCAGACAGACGGGCAGACATACAGGCGGACAGACAGACCGACATCGACTCGTCTCATCGAAACTTTTACGACGTCTCCATCAATGCATTAAATACTTTCAGACAAACTGAATATAACCTTCAAACTGTGTGGCTGGTATAAAATTAGTCTTCAGCTGTATTTCTAGATGTGCAAAAAGCTTTTGATAAAGTCTGGCACTCTGGCATTCTCAACAAAATTAAAAAATTGGCTACCTGCTCCATGTTTCCCTATACTAAAATCATATTTATCAAATCGTGTCTTTTAAAATTCCCATAAAATTCCGATGTCTTATCAAATTTTTATAATCAATTAGTTGAAATACCCGGCCTTGCTCGGAGGGCACAAGGCACTGCCATTAAAGATGTATATTTACAAAAGTGAAGCTCAAATAGTTGAGACCGACTCATTTTCCAGTATTCCAAAACGATATATAGCCTATGGTCAGCTGCTGTTTGGAAAGATCCCACTATAAAAATTAATAAACATCGGTTCAATAATTTGCAGGTTTGCACACAATTTTTGGTTGCTGAGTTTGAACAGGTATCCAAAAATAATAACATACATTTTATAGGGTCATCATCATACTTATAAATTGCTTTTTAGTACGATACACACAGGTAGATAGAGCGTCATTGTAGAAGAACCCGTATTTTGTACCGATGGATAGGTATTGAAGGACATGTACATAACAGCCTCTTTACCTAACCGCTAAATACAGGTAGACAGCACTACCAGATGTTGCTCCCACTTTCCAATTTTTTATGATATAATGCCACGTGCATAAAACCTTTTTACCTGACCGTTAAATGTAGGTAGACAGTACTACCAGATGTTGCGCACACTTTCCAAAATTTTTATGATATCATATAATGTGCAAAAACTTTATTACATTTTGTATGATATTCAAATTATATTCAAACGGGATTTAGTTCTTTTGTGACTTCTAAACTGATCACATTAAAGTGCGCTTGACAAACAAAAGTGAGAAATTCACTAAAAATAATTCAACAAATTATTAATAAAATTATAATCAGTGTATTAGAGTGTATTAGAGTGTATTAAATAGCTAAAGTGTAACCAGTGTTTTAATTAAAGAGTGTATTAAATAGGAAAAGTGTAAAAGTGTTTTTATTAAAGAGTGTATTAAATAGGAAAAGTGTAAACGTGTTTTTATTAAAGAGTGTATTAAATAGGAAAAGTGTAAAAGTGTTTTTATTAAAGAGTGTTTCGAAAATAATTCTTCTTAATTAAAAAAAAAAAACAAGCAAAATGCCGCGTCTAAATAAAAAATCCGCTGAGCAACGTCGATTGGAACAACGTAACCGGTCCCAACAACATTATTCCCAAAACCGGCCACAAATAATTACGCGAAATACGACTCGTCTTTCCACAATTCGTTTGGATCCAATTTACCGTGAAGCTGAACGACAACGCGACGCTGCCGCCCATTCTCGACGCCGCGCAAATCCCGAGTTGAGGGAACTGGAACGTGAACGCGACGCTGCAGCTCGTTCGCAACGTCGCGAAAATCCAGAATATAGAGAAGAAGAGCAGATTCGCAACACTGCACAGCATTCTGAACGCCGCGAAAATCCCGCGTTGAGGGAACTGGAACGTGAACGCGACGCTGCAGCCCATTCAGAACGCCGCGAAAATCCCGAGTTGAGGGAACTGGAACGTGAACGCGACGCTGCAGCCCATTCTGAACGCCGCGAAAATCCCGAGTTGAGGGAACGGGAACGTTTACGCGACGCTGCAGCCCGTTCGCAACGTCGCGAAAATCCAGAATATAGAGAAGAAGAGCAGATTCGCAACACTGCACAGCATTCTGAACGCCGCGAAAATCCCGCGTTGAGGGAACTGGAACGTGAACGCGACGCTGCAGCCCATTCAGAACGCCGCGAAAATCCCGAGTTGAGGGAACTGGAACGTGAACGCGACGCTGCAGCCCATTCTGAACGCCGCGAAAATCCCGAGTTGAGGGAACGGGAACGTTTACGCGACGCTGCAGCCCGTTCGCAACGTCGCGAAAATCCAGAATATAGAGAAGAAGAGCAGATTCGCAACACTGCACAGCATTCTGAACGCCGCGAAAATCCCGCGTTGAGGGAACTGGAACGTGTACGCGACGCTGCAGCCCGTTCGCAACGTCGCGAAAATCCAGAATATAGAGAAGAAGAGCAGATTCGCAACACTGCACAGCATTCTGAACGCCGCGAAAATCCCGCGTTGAGGGAACTGGAACGTGTACGCGACGCTGCAGCCCGTTCGCAACGTCGCGAAAATCCAGAATATAGAGAAGAAGAGCAGATTCGCAACACTGCACAGCATTCTGAACGCCGCGAAAATCCCGAGTTGAGGGAACTGGAGCGAGTACGGGACGCTGCTTCTCGAACCCAACGTCGTCAGAATGAGGACATTCGGAATGAAGAACGTCGACGAGATGCAGCCATTAGAAGAACTCGACGATTTGATGCCATAACAAGACGAGAGGAACAAACTATAAATACATCGCAAAGAAGAGTAACACGCCAACAGGCAAGAGAGCGTGCACAGCGGATTCAACAGATGGCTCTGGATCGAACAATTGTATACAGGAACGACCCACAGCACAGAGCAGAGGTAAACGCCAGGCAATCAGCAAGGAATATTGCCAATAGGCAAACGTTATCACCTGAAGGACACATGGAACAACAACAGCGACAACGGCAACTCAATAGACAGAACTTGGAGCGAGTCTACATCAAAAACATTAAAGAAGGACCTACGGAAATTTGTGTTTGCTGCGGCGGATTATGGTTTAAGCATCAGGTGAGTGCTTTAAACAAATTATTTATTAGCAATAAGCACCCATCCCTTCCCCTCGATAAAGCCTTTTATTTGTCCGACAAGTTTCCCAGTCCCACAGGAAAATTTAATTTTTGTATAACATGTCACCGCACTGTAGGTAAAGCAGGTAAAATTCCTAAAATTTGTTTGTCCGAAGGATTAGACTATCCACACGTACCTGCTTGTCTAAGTGATCTAACCCGTCTTGAGGAACGCTTAATTTCTCCTCGAATTCCTTTTATGCGCATTATCGCACTTGGATATGAACAACAATGCGCGATAAGGGGCGCAGTTGTTAATATCCCAATTTCAGTCTCTGAGACTGTCACGTCCCTTCCAAGGACATTTAACAACACTCATGTCATTCAGGTAGCACTGAAACGCCGCCTTGAATATGAGCAAGATTTTATGCTTCAAACCATCCGCCCAGCTAAAGTTATAGAGGCCCTAAACTTCTTACTCTCCTCCGAACTTTATAGAAAACACCAAATTCAATTATCAAATGAATGGGTTCAGTCTATGAGCGATGAAGATGTAGTCCCTTTCTTAGCAGATCAGGCTGATGAAGGTTTAATTCGTCGAATTGAAAGCGACAACTCAGATGTAGCAGAAGCAGGTAGATTTGAGGTTGATGGTGACAATGATCTTAATCCAGGTGGACAGGAAACGCTTTTAGAAAACGAGCAGATAGAGAATAGACAGATAGCTCGTGTAGCTATGGCTCCTGGCCAGGGCAGGATACCAGTTGATATAACAGGTGATCAAGATGTAGAGGAGCTTTCTTATCCCACCATTTATTGTGGGGTAAAACGAAGTAGTACTACTACGTACAGCAAAATAGCCAGGTCCGAGATTAGACGTTTCGATCGTAGATGCGCTAGAGTAGATAAAGTGCTCTGGGCATATAAGTACTACGAACTTTCTCGGATTAAGTCGGCAATTTCAACTTGCCTTCGCAAAAAGTCTAATGTAAGGGGTGTAACTGCAGAAAATGCATTAGACGATAATTTTGTCAACAACCTCGTGCAGCACGATGAAGGTTACCACATTTTAAAAGGATTGAGATCTTCTCCGGCACATTGGGAGGCTGAGAAGAAGAAAGTATTGGCAATGATTCGCCAGTTTGGTCTTCCGACCTTTTTTATAACATTGTCCGCTGCAGAAACAAAATGGCTTGACCTCTTAATTATTTTGTCCAAAGTTGTAGATAATACGGTTTTGACAGAAGAAGAAGCGAGCAATCTTGAAGCCAAGGAAAAAGCTCGACTTATAAGATCGGACCCTGTTACCTGCTCACGCTACTTTGACCATCGTTTTCGTCAACTATTAAAACTTTTTAAGTCCCACATCTTTTGCGAACATGAAGTTGTGGATTTCTATTGGAGAATAGAATTCCAACATAGGGGGTCCCCACATTGCCATGGGATGTACTGGCTAAAGGACGCTCCTAAATTTGAAAACTCGACTGCAGTTCAAAATATTCAGTCGATTGTAGAATTTGTTGATAGGTTCATAACGACCGATGGTGACAATTTAGAAGTGTCCGATGTCATTGAATATCAACGGCATCGGCACACTCGCACTTGTAAAAGGCAAGTGCAGGGACAAAACACATGTAGATTCAATATGCCATACCCACCCATGGCCCAAACCGAAATACTTTTCCCTCTTGAGGAGGACGCAGATATAGAGACTCATAAGTCACTTTTTAAACACATTAAAGAGGTTTTAGATCAACCAAATTTACCTTCTAATGAAATAACTCATCTCAATACTTTCGATAATTTCTTAGAAAAATTATCAACTAATTATGAGGCTTATAAACTTGCCCTTCGATCAAGTTTAAAAAAGCCTCAAATCTTTTTACGAAGAAAGTTTTCTGACAGAATGCTTAACGCATATAACTCCGATATTCTTCGCTTACACAAAGCCAATATGGACATTCAGTTCATTTTAGATGCATATGCCTGCTGTAGTTATATTATTAACTACATTAATAAGTCTAATAGAGGCGTGTCGAAGTTGCTTCAGCAAGCCATGCAGGATATTAATGAAGGCGATTTTTCCATCAAAAGAAAATTGCAGCACATTGGCAATAAATTTGTCAATGGAACAGAGATTTCTGCGCAGGAAGCAACTTATAATATTTTAGGCTTGCATCTCTCGGAAGCTAGCCATGGCGAAATATTTGTTAATACTTCGCATCCTGACCAAAGGGTTAGGATGCTTAAGTCGAGGCGAGAACTTGAACTTCTTCCGCCTAATTCTACGAATATATACGTTTCAAACTTGTTGGATCGTTATATTGAAAGACATGATGCGCTGGAAAATGAATGTCTTGCTTCATTTGCAGCAAACTATAAATTTTTAAAAGATGGTCGATCAGTAGACAATGACGAATATGATGAGTTAAATCAAGAAGATGAGGTAATTGAATCGAGGAAATATAAGCAAAAAGATAATTCTGGGTGGGTTCAAAAGAGGAGCAAGCCCTTGATTTTGAGGTGGAGACATTTTAGTGTAGAAACTCATAGGTCAGACTACTTTAGGGAAATGAAAATGCTCTTTCTTCCGTGGCGCAATGAACAGGATGAACTTCTCACAAACGATAATGAGCATTCCTGTTCTTTGCATAAAAATATAATTGAGAGCAACAGGCAAAAGTTCGACAAGTTTGAGGAACGAGAGTTGGAGCGGGTACTCCAGGGACTACAACTCGAACAAAACTTGGACGATCAAGTTGAGGTTGTAGGCACTCCGTTCCTCGATGAAGAATTTAGAGCATTAGCTGTGCCTGAAATTGACCCAAATGTTAATGTATTTGAACCTAATTTGGTCGAAACTAATACAGTACAGGAAATTCGCTTAATCAAATTGCCTGCTCTAATTCCTGAAAATGACCTTTTTGCTATGGTTCGTTCCCTCAATGTTGACCAACGCCAGTACTTTGCTCACGTTATGCACAACGTAAAAGCAAAGAAAACATTCCATGAATACGTTGGTGGTGGTGCTGGTGTTGGTAAAAGCAGACTCATTTCGGCTATCTATCAGTCTCTGACTTTTAGAGCCAATCAAGTTGCTGGTATAAACCCAGATTCGGCGAAAGTTCTTCTTTGTGCGCCAACTGGGAAGGCTGCTTTTGGTATTGGGGGACTAACTCTTCACTCAATATTTTCACTGCCGGTCAATCAGTCTTCGACCGAGTTACGTCCCCTCAGCAATGACGTTGTTAATACAATGTATTCAAAATTGATGGACCTTCAGGTAATCATTATTGATGAAATATCTATGGTCGGCGCCAAAATGTTTTCATATTTGGATGCCCGGCTTAAACAAATTTTTAAAAATAATGATTTTTTTGGCGGAATATCAATTATTGTGTTTGGGGACCTCAAGCAACTTTCTCCAGTTGGCGATCGATGGATTTTTAAGCCCAATAGGAGCGATCCCTATAGTGCTATTGTTGGAAGCACTCTTTGGGACTCTTTTAAATTTTTGAGCTCACGGAAATTATGCGTCAACGTGAAGACTCAAGTTTTGCAGTAGCACTCAACAATATGTCTGAGGGAAAAATGACTGAAAATGACATTCAGTTATTAAAACAGAGGGTTGTCCAAATGAATGCGGTTCCACGGGATGCCATTCATTTATTTTATTCAAATGCTGAAGCATGTCAGTACAATTCTTTAAAACTTTCTCAAATAAACGAAGAGGAGTTCATTTTCATTGCAAAAGACACAATTAAGGCGGGTTCGTTATCTGAAAGAAGCAAACAGCAAATTTTAGAAGCTGTAAAAGAGTTTAAAACTTCAGAAACTCAAGGGTTGTGCTACAGGCTTCAGTTGAAGAAATCAGCTAAGTATATGGTCACTGTTAACATTGATACCAATGATGGTTTGGTCAATGGCGCAACAGGCGAGCTTATGCACATTGAGCAAAGAGTGCATGGATCCCAACATGTCATAAGCTCACTTTGGGTGAAATTTTTTGAACCTTCAGTTGGACTTATCGCAAGGTCAAAAAGAAGTCACCAAACAAACAGTGACTGGACCCCAATTGAAAAAATTGTTCGAGCTTTTCAGTTCAAAAAGAACGAACAAGTATCCGTGGAACGAAATCAGTTCCCAGTTGTTCCTGCAGAGGCAATAACTATTCATAAGAGCCAAGGAGCCACTTATGAACAAGTAGCAGTACATACCAGAAAGGGTATGAGCAGAGCTGCACTTTACGTGGCGTGCAGTAGGGCAACCAGTGCTTCTGGGCTTTTCATAATAGGAGATTTTGATCCACCTAAACCATTTGAAACTTCAGATGTGGTTCAAATCGAATTAAATATTCTTCGAGATAGAAAAGCCTTGAAGCCTCAATATAAATACTTGTCCGATGCTTCAAATAGGTCCCTTACTGTCTACTATCAAAATGTTAGAAGTCTGAATTGTCGTATTGAAGACATTCGTTCTGATAGCATTATTTGCTCATTAGGTATTTTGTGCTTCGTCGAAACATGGGCTCTTCAAAATGAAGAGTTTAATATAAATGGCTTCGACGTAGTAGGAAGAGTTGATGGCCAACAGCGCGCAACCAGGAATCGTTCCAATCGTCCTGCAAATGGCATTTTAATTTATGCCAAACAAAGCATTTCCCAGAATGTGGAGTTTTTGTTTGACAGAAGCATTAACGATTCTGGTAAAATTTACCAAATGTTGGCCATTAAATACTTGGATACATCATTTTTAGTAGTTTACAGGAATCCTTCTTTTCCTGTTACAGAATTTCGAAATGAAATTCTTAATGATGTAAAAAAAGTTATAGATGAGCAATCTGGGAAAGTAGTAGTTCTAGGGGATTTTAATATTGATGCATTATTAATGACTGATCAGCTCCAAGTTCAGTTAGAAGAATTGGGCCTCATATCACATTTGGGTAGAGTGGCCACTACAAAGCAATCAACGCAGATTGATTGGGTTTTTTCAAATTTAGTAGGTGGGCGATGTGAAACCTATGAAACCCCATACAGTGATCACGACGGGATAGTTTTAAGTTGTAGTATATAAGTGTAAAATAAGTAATTATAAATATTAATGTAAAAATTGTAAATATACGAGTAATAGTATCAATTTGTAAATATTATCATAGTTTTAAGATTTCTAATTGTTAATATTCGCTTTAAGATTCTATAGTTCTAATAATTAAATAGAAATATATCGCGTTGTTATCAATTTACTTATTTTTTACATTCGTGTGACGGGTATTTAAGCTTCGGTTCCACCGAAGTTAATGTTCTTTCTTGTTTTAACAGACAGAAGGAGGCAAGATAGACCCTATAAAGTATATATATTCTTGATCAGCATTGGAAGGGGAGTCGAACTAGCTTTGTCTGTCTGTCCGTCCGTCCGTCTGTCCGTCAGTCCGTCTGTCCGTCTGCCATGCTGTCTGCCGTATGAAAACGATTATTTCGGAGACTATAAGAGGTAGAGCTTTCAAAATTGAAACTTAGACTCTCCTAGGCCGTCAAGTGTGCACTTACAAACGGTTTTTCTCTCTAGACCCATTTTAAGGGTACCCCCATACAAATGTACCCCCCCAAATTTTGGGTTTTTGCATAAAAACGTCATTGTTTTTTATTCTAGGAAGTTTAAATTCAGTCAAAATTATGTTTATGATAGTCCCAATAAAATATCCCAATATGGATAGGACCAACAAAATTTTAGGTAAAGCTCCCATACAAATTTAGGTTTTTACATAAAAAACGTCATTGTTTTTTATTCTAGAAAATTTAAATTTAGTTTAAAATATGTCTACGATAGTCCCAATAAAATATCCCAATATGGGTAGGACCAACTAAATTTTAGGTATAGCCCCCATACAAATTTACCCCCAAAATTTTGGATTTTTTACATAAAAACGCCATTGTTTTTTATTCTAGAAAATTTAAATTTAGTATAAATTATGTCTATGATAGTCCCAATGAAATAGACCAATATGGGTAGGCCCAACAAAATTTTAGGTATAACCCCATTCAAAAGATATACTCGATTTCTTAAGTTTTTCTATGAAAATTAAATTCAATGATGTATGGTAGTCAAATAGAACCTAACTTAAGGTACATATAGATTGGGTACAGGGTCTTCTTGCAGTCGAGCATACTCCCCATCCCACTCCTTTTTTCCTCGACTTGTTCTTTTTTTTTTTTTTTACTTTAAGGTTAATAACCTTGTATGAAACGCTTTATATAAAATCAGCTGTTTAAAAATTTATATGCAGTGCAATTATATGTTTGTGTTCTCAATGTAAGATGAATTTATAATCAGAAATTTACACTACCAGAAATTTGGCAGACTATTAAAATTTGAAAATTATAAAAAAAAATAAAAAAATATATAAAAAAAAAAAAATAAATAAATAAATAAATAAAAAAAAAAAAAAAGTCATATTAAACCAGAAAAAAAAATCATATTTTTAATAACATATTTTTTTTTTGCACGACATGAAAACAAATTTTTTTATTAACATTAGGAAAATTTGGTTTTGATAATTTATAGATATATTTAGTTAAATATTTATACCCTGTACCCAAAGTGTAAAAGGGTATATTAAGTTTGTGCGAATGTATGAAACAGACAGAAGGAGGCAAGATAGACCCTATAAAGTATATATATTCTTGATCAGCATTGGATGGGGAGTGGAACTAGCTTTGTCTGTCTGTCCCTCTGTCCGTCTAGACCCATTTTAAGGGGTACCCCCATACAAATGTACCCCAAAATTTTGGGTTTTTGCATAAGAACGTCATTGTTTTTTATTCTAGGAAGTTCAAATTTAGTAAAAATTATGTCTATGATAGTCCCAATAAAATATCCCAATATGGATAGGACCAACAAATTTTAGGTAAAGCTCCCATACAAATTTAGGTTTTTACATAAAAACGTCATTGTTTTTTATTCTAGAAAATTTAAATTTAGTTTAAAAATATGTCTACGATAGTCCCAATAAAATATCCCAATATGGGTAGGACCAACTAAATTTTAGGTATAGCCCCCATACAAATTTACCCCCAAAATTTTGGATTTTTTACATTAAAACGCCATTGTTTTTTGAAATTTAAATTTAGTATAAATTATGTCTATGATAGTCCCAATGAAATAGACCAATATGGGTAGGCCCAACAAAATTTTAGGTATAACCCCATTCAAAGATATACTCGATTTCTTAAGTTTTCTATGAAAATTAAATTCAATGATGTATGGTAGTCAAATAGAACCTAACTTAAGGTACATATAGATTGGGTACAGGGTATCTTGCAGTCGAGCATACTCTGACTTCAGCGTTCTTTCTTTTTTTTTTTGTTCTCTGCGATTACTTTAAGGTTAATAACCTTGTAAGAAACGCTTTATATAAAATCAGCTGTTTAAAAATTTATATGCAGTGCAATTATATGTTTGTGTTCTCAATGTAAGATGAATTTATAACCCAGAAATTTACACTTGGCAGACTATTAAAATTTGAAAATTATAAAAAAATAAAAAAAATATATAAAAAAATAAAAAAATAAATAAATAAATAAATAAAAAAAAAAAAAAAAAGTCATATTAAACCAGAAAAAAAAAAACATATTTTTAATAACATATTTTTTTTACACATGAAAATCAAATTTTTTTTATTAACATTAGGAAAAATTTGGTTTTGATAATTTATAGATATATTTAGTTAAATATTTATACCCTGTACAGAAAGTGTAAAAAGGGTATGTTAAGTTTGTGCGAATGTATGAAACAGACAGAAGGAGGCAAGATAGACCCTATAAAGTATATATATTCTTGATCAGCATTGGAAGGGGAGTGGAACTAGCTTTGTCTGTCTGTCCCTCTGTCCGTCTAGACCCATTTTAAGGGGTACCCCCCATACAAATGTACCCCAAAATTTTGGGTTTTTGCATAAGAACGTCATTGTTTTTTATTCTAGGAAGTTCAAATTTAGTAAAAATTATGTCTATGATAGTCCCAATAAAATATCCCAATATGGATAGGACCAACAAAATTTTAGGTATAGCCCCCATACAATTTTTACCTCAAAATTTTGGGTTTTTACATAAAAACGTCATTGTTTTTTATTCTAGAAAATTTGAATTTAGTATAAATTATGTCTATGATAGTCCCAATAAAATATCTAAATATGGGTAGGACCAACAAAATTTTAGGTATAGCCCCATACAAATTTACCCCTAAAATTTTGGGTTTTTTACAAAAAAAAACGTCATTGTTTTTTATTCTTGAAAATTTAAATTTAGTATAAATTATGTCTATGATAGTCCCAATGAAATAGACCAATATGGGTAGGCCCAACAAAATTTTAGGTATAAACCCAATCAAAGATATACCCGATTTTTAAGTTTTTCTATGAAAATCCAATTCAATGATGTATGGTAGTCAAATAGAACCTAACTTAAGGTACATATAGTTTGGGTACAGGGTATCTTGCAGTCGAGCATACTCGACTTCAGCGTTTTTATACCCTGTACCCAAAGGGTAAAAGGGTATATTAAGTTTGTGCGAATGTATGTAACAGGCGGAAGGAGCAAAGATAGACCATATAAAGTATATATATTCTTGATCAGCATTGGAAGGGGAGTCGAACTAGCTATGTCTGTCTGTCCGTCCGTCCGTCGTCTGTCCGTCTGTCTGTCCTGCTGTCTGCCGTATGAGAGAGATTATCTCGGAGACTATAAGAGATAGGGCCACCATATTTGAAACTTAGACTCTCCAGAACCGTCAAGTGTTCACTTGCAAACGGTTTTTCTCTAGACCCATTTTAAGGGGTACCCCCATACAAATGTACCCCAAAATTTTAGGTTTTTGCATAAAAACGTCATTGTTTTTTAATGTAGGAAGTTCAAACTTAGTATAAACTATGTCTATGATAGTCCCAATAAAATATCCCAATATGGGTAGGACCAATAAAATTTTAGGTATAGCCCCCATACAAATATACCCCAAAATTATAAGTTTTTGCATAAAAACGTCATTGTTTTTTATTCTAGGAAGTTCAAACTTAGTATTAATTATGTCTATGATAGTCCCAATAAAATATCCCAATAGGGGTAGGACCAACAAAATTTTAGGTATAGCTCCCATATAAATTTACCCAATTTTTCAATTTTTTGTTTGAAAATTCAATACAATAAGGTATATACAAAGATAGGACTTGATTTAAGGTACATAAAGATTGGGTACAGGGTATCTTGCAGTCGAGCATACTCGACTTCAGCGTTCTTTCTTGTTTCTTGATTATTAATGTATTTAATGCTTATATTTTCAATCAAATCTATTTTTAATTTGCATTAAGGTTAGATTTTATTTATTTGTAAATTATTTATCTTTACCTTTTTTTTGGAGTTTGAATTATATTTATTTTATTTAGTTTTTTTTTTTTCGTTTTTTATTTTGCTATGTTGAATTTTAATAATTTTAATTTTTCTTATTAATCAATAAAAATTGAAAAAATATGTTCAAGTAAATTTAACGTTTTTGATTCCAGTCTGATGGCCTAGAAGTTAATTGAAGAAAGGGATCTTTTAGATATTTTTTTTTTTTTTTGGTAAAAAAGATCATGGTAGGGAGGGCGAAAATTGCCTTGTGACATCTAAGGCTGAAATAGGTTGAATACATTTTTTTTATCTTGGACGATTGTAGTTTTCTTAATTTGGTTTTCTTTGTTTTTTTTCTTCTTCCTTCTTTTGATAAAGTATTGTCTTATTAATGCACGCTATTATTTTAAAATAAATTACTATGTGCGTAGCTGGTCCTTATTTAGGCTGAAGCAAGAAACCACCCCAAGAAGCTGACGAGCTAGAGCCGGATTTTTAGAGCGTGCGCTTTCAGTTTAAATCTAAACATCCTGACCAAGAATATCACAAACGCATAGGTTACACGTTACATCATCTTACAACAAGTTGTTATTTGTTGTTGCTTATGTTGGACGTTTTAAATATCCAACAAACAAAACAAAACCGTCTTATGGACCTCTCTTCTGTTGAAAAGCTTCAAATGCTTTTATTGAATTTTTTTGAATAGTTCAATAGGGGTCATGTGGAGTGGAATGAAGCTCTTTACAAGCAAATTAAAGTTTATCTAGAACGAATAAATTAAGCATATTATCGCCATTTGTTGATGAACATCAAATTATTTTAAGAGGACTATTGCAGAACGCTAATCACCTTACAAGCTATAAAAAACATCCAATCCTCTTGTCTCTTCCACGATCGCACTATTTTACGGATTTGGTCATTGAAAATGCACATCTTAAAACATTGCACGGAGGTACGCAACTATACGGCAACAGTTCTGGATCATAAATGGAAAACAAGCAGTTAAACGAGTCTTATGGAAATGCGTAAAATGTTTTCTCCATCGTCCTAAATCTGGTTCACAATTGATGGGTGATTTACCTTTACATCTTGTGTACGCACCAAAGCGTCCGTTCATAGCAACAGGAGTTGATTACACTGGTGCTTTCGAAATAAAATCATTTAGGTATCGTAGGCACACAACATACAAAGCATATATAGCGGTTTTTATCTGCTTAGCTATTAAAGCGATACATTTGGAAGCTATCACTGGCTTATCGACAGAAGAATTTCTTTGGGCACTTCAACGATTTGTCGGTCGTCGAGGTTTGTGTCAACACCCTTACAGTGATTGCGGAACTAATTTTACTAGGAGCAGATAAAGAACTCAGAAGCTGGCCAAACAAGTTTAAAAAAGAGGTGTCGAATAAAATCGTTCCAAAAGAACTAGCGTTATCAAATATTTAAATGGCATTTAAATTTAACAACCCCCACATAGTCCTAATTTTGAAGGAATTTGGGAAGCCAATGTTAAAGCTACTAAAACGCATCTTTATCGTCCATTCAATGGAATCCGAATGACTTACGAGCAACTTTCGACGGTGCTTGTTCGATTAATCGAATCTTGCTATAGACTCAGGCCATTATGCCCTTTGAGTATCCATGATCCCAAAAGTTTACCGTTTTAACTCCCGCACACTATTAATCGGCGATTCAATGATGGCCCTACCAGAGCCAATTAAGAACAATTGCTCTTTACCAAGAAGATTTCTTGAAGGTCAACGACTATTACGTCAGTTTTGGAAACAGTGGAGCAACTTGAACGAAAGAGGTTGCTTCTGTGTGCTGGTCGCGACATTTAAACCGATTTATTAAATTTCCTCCATGTCCGCCATCAACGGTTCGCCCAATAAATTTAATATTAAAAGTAGCTATTAGAATTGCACTTGGTGCTTTCAGAACAACACCAATCAATAATCTGCTTTATGAGACAAACGTTCCAGATATATCCTGTAACGATTGCACAGGCCGGGGTATCCTCAACGGATAACCAAGCGTTCTGTGACAGAAAATTTGTAAATATATTTTCAGCGACCTCTGGCGATTGTGTGTTTCAGAATATTTCTTCCAAGAAAAGAAAAACAATACGACTTTATTGGACTAAAGTTGGCCGTTGTTACTTTGAAACTGAACCCATTTTTCGCAACGCCCATGAAAAATCTTTTTTTATTAACACTTCTTATTTAGCTGCACGTCGAAACCATAAAACAACTAAATATATGAAAATTCACAAACGCCGGCTTATCTCTTTATTCATTTAAATAGCATATAAGAATAAAATATGCGCACAAAATTGTTGTTGGTTTTTATACCCGTTACACAAAGTGTAAACGGGTATATTCAGTTTGTCCGAAAGTTTGCAACGCATTGAAGGAGACATCGGAGACCCCATAAAGTATATATATTATTGATCAGCTCGATGAGACGAATCGATCTAGCCATGTCCGTCTGTCCGTCTGTCTGTCCGTCTGTCTGTTGCGATGGCTGTTACTCGGAAAGTTTTAAAGATATTGACCTGAAATTCGAAACTTAAGCTTTTTGTGCTCCTAGTTAGTTTGTATACCAGAACCAAGGTGCCACGCCCATTTTTAATTATAGCCCCCATACAAACTTACCACTTTTTCGACTTTTTGTATGAAAAAGTTATTATTTATAAATGCTTTTACTACAATATAGGGTAAAAACACTTCTAATGGCATCCAATATCAAAAGAATGTTGCCACGCCCATTTTCAGATATAGCCCCCATACAAACTTAACGCTTTTTTCGATTTTTTGTGTGAAAATACGTATTATTTATGAATATATTTAATCCAAATTGGGTAAGAACACTTATTATGTCATCCAATGTTAAATCTAAGGCGCCACGCCCATTTTTATGTATACCCTCCATACAAACTTACCGCCCATTTTCGAGTTTTTTATATCAAAACATTTACTATTTCTGAATGAATTCAATTAAATTTGGTAAATTCAATTCCAATGTCCACCTAAGTGAACACTTTCTATATGGTAAGGATCGGGCAAATATAACATAAAGCCTCCATAAAAATTTGACCAAATTCATCGTGAAATTTAATCTAAGCACCTGGTGAACATATAAACTATTAAAAGTGATGTGTAACGGGTATTTCAGCTTCGGTTCCACCGAAGTTAACGTTTTTTCTTGTTTTTTTTTTCCTTTTATTTTATCTTTATCTTTTTTTTATTAAATATTCTTCTTTTTCCAACTCTTTTACTTCTTTTAAAATTTTTTTCCATTCAATACTTCCTTTTATTTTCTATTTGATTTTTTTTTAAATTAAACTCTATCTCTTCAAATTTTCTTTTTCTTATAAAAATATTCACGTGGCACGCTCCACTCACACCTTCCTTTGATCTTTCTTCTACTCCATGTCTTGTCTCAGCTCCGTGCACACCTGTTGATTGCAAGTAACAAATTATCCAGCCACGCATCATTCTTACTCCTACGTCGACGTCAACCATTTCGATTTGTTTTCACCACGAGTCGTTTTCACCACGTTAGCCGCCCTTTGAGAGTGTGTGAGTGCTTTCGTTTAGCCGCCGGACTACGCTACTGCTTAGAGCGGAGTCGGCCTTGCGACGCCGCGCATGCTCGAATTGCTTTCTCTCACCGAGAGAACGTTATTGTGTATGTGCGTGTATATGCAAAACTCTAAGTTTATGCTTTCGAACAGTTGCAAATATGTACAAAATTGGCATATTGGCCGTTGGTACAATTAGAAGCAACCGATTGAAAAATTGAGAAAGACCTTCAAAAACGAGGACGAGGATCAAGCGATTTCAAATATGAAGCAACGCACAACTTGATTGCTTGTCGTTGGTATGATAATAGGAGCGTACAATTAATTTCAAATTATGCAGGTATGGTAGTGAATGCAACAGATGGTGCCGCAAAGAGAAGAAGTTTATAACTATACCTCGTCCAGGTATAGTTGAATGTTTTAAAAACACTTGGGAGGGGTTGATCTTCCGGACATGCTGCCTGAATTGTACAAAATCAACCACCGCTTAAATAAATACATACGCATAGTATATTGTTGCATAAATTCAAGTTTAGTTGGTTGCTGTACCGCAGAGACATCACACATACAGACGGCCGTTATGGCCGTTGTGTATGGCCGTTACAGCTTGTGGTTTACCTGGGCAGCACGAAGGGCATTAACCCAGGTGTTATAATATAGTACCACTCGATACCAACTCAGGATCCCGATCTTCCGGACGTTCTCCAGGACTGATCCGAGATATCCCGCAGTAATGTAAAGCGCTTTTAAAACTTTAAACGCGTTTTCTCGAAACGGTGTTTTCAAAGTCTGTGAGCAAGATTTCTCAGAAACGGCTGAACCGATCGGTCTGAAATTTTTACACAAGCTTCTTAACTATATTTTTTAGTAATTTATCGAAGGATTTCCCCATTCGATGAAAATTTCTTATTTTTAAAAACAGTTAAAGAGCCAAATTTTGGTTGAAAATCGAACCTTTTGCTTTAAATAGCCGCCATTTTGTCAAAAAAATTTTTTTTTTGCTAATTCCTTCGATTAATCACTAGGTTATTTATTATATTATTGAAATTTATTTGGTTTTGAATTTTGGATGGTCCAGTCCAGAAATATAGTGCACACTAGGGCTGTGTGATTGTTGGAAATAATCGATTGTTAATGATTGTAAGGAAAATCGATTATTGGTGATTAATCACGATTAGCACAAAATATTTGTTGATATAAGGTTTTAAGAATATTATATTTCATGATCTTCTTTTCAATGTAAAAAACTTAAAAGTGAAGACCTTTTTTTTTTTTTTTTTTTGCTTCTCACTTTTAAAACGTTGTTTTTCGCTTGGTTCGTCAATTTCGAGACAATTGCCCTCTATTAATTTCTAGATAATTGATTGTTGATTAATCAATTCTTCATTCTTTAACTAATCGATCACTTGATTATACAAAATAATCGATTGCTCCTTGATTAATCGATTAATCACACAGTCCTAGTGCACACCGCAAAAGGCCTTTTTTTTTGCGGACCTCTGCAAAATTGGCAATATCAACGTTCCCTATAATTATTTTTGGGAATAAAACATATGTCAAAATGCCTTTT
>JAEIFJ010001759.1:0-33350 GCA_018903435.1 Leucophenga varia
TTATTTACTGATTAGCGAAAGCACGGAGCGATTGAAAAACACGTCTGTGTCGCATGACAAATCAAACATATGAAAAATATTTGAAATCAATATTTTCGTCGAACAGCCACTTGCATGTTGTTGGGCGCCAATTATTTATTTAATAATAACCTATCCACCCGCTGTGAACTCCGCGGCAGGGGCATGGATTCTGGAAGCCCCATCTTCCGTAAAGATTTAAGGAACACGGTTTAAAAATGCACCTGGAACGTCCGATCCGTTAATAGGGATGGTGCAACTGAACAACTAATTGACACTCTTGACAGATTTAAGGCTAATATTACAACCATCCAGGAAATTCGATGGATTGGAAACGGACACTTAGAAAAAGCAACATGCGACATCTACTACAGTGGCCATGCGAGTCAACGCGTATTTGGAAGTGGCTTCGTGGTTAGTAGGAAAGTATGTGGTCTCGTCTCCAAATTTACAGCAGTAGACGAGCGCCTTGCCTCGATACGCATCTAAGCTAAGTTCTTCAACATTAGCTTAATTTGTGTACACGCCCCGACATTGGATAAAGACAATGCGAAGAAAGATGAATTCTATGAGCGGTTAAAATATCTTTTGAGCGCTGCCCCAAGCATGACATCAAAATTGTCATCGGTGATTTTAACGCCCAAATTGGGAGAGAAGAAATCTTTCGCCCAACCATCGGACAATTCAGCCTACATAACACCACCAATAACAATGGAGAAAGGCTAATCGACTTTGGTGGGGGCCGCAACATGGTCATAAAAGTAGCACCAGATTTCAACACCTCGACATCCACAAGGCAAATTGGCGCGGTGGCCTCCCAGGCGTCCGCACTTAAATAGACCACGTGCTAATCGATGCCAGACATGCATCGAGTGTGATTTATGTACGAGCAAACAGAGGTCCCAACATCGACTAGGACCACTTTCTTGTTCTAGCCAAGGTACGTACCAGACTTAGTACAGCACACGCCAAGCGAGCTACCATACAACGAAAGCCAGATGTTGGTAGGCTAAAAAAATTTTATAAAAAAATCAAGCGCTTGACCGAAGGTTATAAGCCCGGAGCATCGTTCTGTAAAGATGCGCATGGAAATGTGAAGACAGATGTCCAGGAGTCACTTATGTTATGGAGGAACCACTTCTCTACCTTACTTGGAGGCGAGGACGGGAACAATGCCGCCAGAGAAAAAGATGAATATCTGGTTCCCCCGACCGATGATGGCATTCCAGTGGAGCCACCAGACTATGACGAGGTCTTAGAAGCCATTAAAAGGCTTAAAAATAACAAAGCGGCGGGCGCAGACGAACTTCCCGCAGAGTTATTTAAGACCGGCGTCAACTGCATCAACTCTTATGCAAAATATGGACTGGTGAATGCATGCCCAGCGATTGGAATCTAAGTGTGTCTTTGTCCAATCCTTAAGAAAGGACACCCCGCAATCTGCGCAAACTATCGCGGTATAAGTCTCATACAAATCGGGTACAAAATTCTATCTAGTTTACTGTGTAATAGGCTGAAACCGTACGTAACAAGCACTGTTGGACAATACCAGTGCGGTTTTAGACCGGGGAAGAGGTCAAGAGCTGTACCAGCTATATAATGACAATATAGTCGGCGCTCGGTAACGACGGACGGGACGCGGGCGCGGGCCGGGGAGCTGCTCGGGTGGTAATAGGGTTAAAAGAAGGAGGCGCTGCGTTGAACTCAGGTTCTGAAGGACGTCCGGAAGATCGGGATCCAGACTCAAGTGGCACTGAACTATAACATCTGGGTTAAAACCCTTTGGGGTGCCCAGGCTAACCATAAGCTGTAAAAAGGCAATACATATATATATATATATATATATATATATATATATATCCTTCAAAGTCCTCTGCCGAAGGTGCAGCCTAAGTCCAGATGGATAATTACTATAATTGATGATTACGTTGGGAATTCTCTTTAGGGTTTTCCCTATCGCTAGCCTTGTGTGGCTTAGAAATATAACAAATAAAAAAGATCTGCGGGCTCGGAGTAATGCATTTATTAATATAGGAAAGAAGTGCTTCATTGAATGTCAGATATAGAACTGATTTGTGCAATGAAGTGAAAATGGGTTTAAAACTAAATGGAAAGTACTGAACATGCCATGGGTTCGTGGCCAGCAATACGACTCAGCATGATTATAATAGAAGCAAAACGCTTGCGAAATAAACAAGCGTGGGGTTTGCTCCCAACCGTTAAAGCTAAGAATTTTGCAAGGCATATTTGATACATCAGCATTCTGGGCGCGAGTCTCTGGAGAAGTTCTAGCGAGGGCCGCTGGTTAAGTTGCCTGTTAACTTGCATCTGGTGGTACATTTGTGTGTGGATTCTATGCCAAACTTCGCAAGGCAAAAGAAGAAATTCCTTTTGCTCAGATAAAACGTTGCATATTGTGAATTCCAAACACATTGTTAAAGCATGAATATCAGTTTATCTGTTTATGTTTAATCAAAACGCGTTAAGAATAGGCAAGATATTCCGCAGCAAAAATATTTTTAAACACACACTGAAGTCATAAAATTTTACGTTTGTGCTAAGTAACACTCAGCATGTAACTGCAACAAACATATTTAGCGAAGTAATTTCAACCCTTGGACGGATCACCAAATATCAATTCTCCGCTTAAAATAGATAAGCTATTTTTATAGTCACATTTATTTACACTAATTTAAACATACATATAATTTTAATATACAGTCCACTTTGTAATCGAAATAGTATTTAAAAATGTTCAATCATAAATAAAATTCAGTTCTCAACAAGAATTCAAGTGTGCAAGTCGTTTCACATTTTTGGTCCTTCGAGCCGAATCAATTTTTGTTCTAGGTTCTGGATCATTTCTAGTCAATCGAGCCTATTATATTACTTGAAATTGCAGTTTTTGTTTTTTTTTCTTTCTTCATTACTAATGACTTATACTTACCTGCGAGTCGAGGCACAGCACAATCACGGCAGGTCAATATTAAGTTTTGAGCTTCGAGTTAAAATTCAAGGGGCTGATTTTTGAAGATGCTATCAGACACGGTTTTTAAGCTGTTACATCAGTAAAAGGAGATCCGTGATGAAGTTATTATGAATGTAACAAAACAAGCGAGCATTGACGAGGTCAAGGCTCAATCAGCGCAGTTTTCTGCGAACCATACGGCGCTCCTTAAACGTGGCATCATTAACCATGTGTTCTTCATTGAAAGTTTCTTCGAATATACTTTGGACAAAATGCACAAATATGAGGAGTCATCATTGAAGCTAGAAGAGTTGGCTGGAGCGTTCATAGCTACTGGAGCAGTACGCAAGGCACCGCCAGTTCCACGGCAAGAAGAACGCTATGACCAGGGTAACCAGTCGACCGGTTCGGAAAGCTATTTTATTAAACGATTGGACAGAAAGGCTGATAAACTCAGGCAGAACATTCAAGGAGCAGAAGAAGCTCTCCGAAGTTCCACTGCAGACGAATTGTTTTTGTATAAATTTGATTTGACCTTTTGGTGGTCAAAAATCAAAATGATTTGGACGAACTGTGTACTTAATACAGGCAAATTGCGTTAAAGGCTGATGAAATTAAGGAACTGGAACTAAAATCCAAGAAAATTTCTGATAAAATTGATAGGAAGATTGTTTAATTTAACACCTTCGCAGCGGAAATTCCAGAACTACCAAAAACGAAGTTCCGTTTTAGTGGACTATCAAAAGATTGGTCCACTTTTTATGAATTGTTCGGAGAAACAATTCAAAAGCGATATAAGCGACATCAGAAAGCTTATTTGAAAACTTGTTTGAAAGGAGAAGCAAGAACAGTAGTTAGCCATTTACTGAACGAGTCTGCTGGCAAGAACTGAAGTTCTGAAAATCAGTGTAAACTGTTTATGGACGTTTGAATCAACTAATAAAACCTGGAATCACTTAATCCAAATTCGGAGGATAGTGTATGGAATTTTTGCATACTGACAACGAATGTATCCATTAGTAAAAACAAAAGGCAATATTGGTGAAGCAGCAAATGCAGTTCTCATATGTTGCTGCGAAGATTTCTCCAGAACTCTACAGTTATATGAGCAGCAAACAAGAAAAAAAGCGAGAGATATTCAGTCGTTGAATGATGTACTTGATCTTATTAAACAGTTGTATAATACGATATGTTCGGTGCAACAACAAGAAAATATCTAATCAAAAAACACTAGAGAACAGCGGGTACGAAAAATCGCATAATACTTTAATGGATGAGAAAAAATGCAACAAAAAAGAAAAATGTCATATTTTTTAAACCTTAAAAGGATAAAGATACTCAGTTGATATCTGAAGAAGAGGCTCAACTATTAAATCTACCTCATATCAAGGGCAAATTAGAGATGCAGGGCATTTTTTTCAGAAGGCGCAGAAGTTTCTAAGAAAAGTGTTCGGTTGGAGTTAAGACCGTGCATCTTCGGCAACTTCGAAGGTAAAGTAAAACCCATTGGTCATTTCTAAATTGCATGAATAAATCGTTTGATATAAAGGACGAATTGGATAAACGCATTCTAGCTAATCCAAATTACAAACTTCCCAGTAGTGTCGAAATGATTATTGGGGCAGACCTTTTTGCCTTTATAATGCAGGTAAAAATAAATATTGTAAAAAGAAAGATTGGCAAAAAAAAAAAAATTTGGTTGGATTGTATCGGGAAACAGCTCTCTTGACCGCAAGAAGATATTTACAGCAACGGCTACAATCGTCGACGAAAAACCCGAAAGCCTTTGACAAAATCGAAGATCTTCAAAACGAGCGCAAATAGTGCAAACCTGCGAAGGAAAAACTTGAGTGTGATCTCAAAGAAATCAAACGACAATGGAAACGCATAACAAAGTAAAGGAGGCTGCATTGAAATATGCTTAGAAACTGCAAGCAAAAGTTAGAGATGCACTGCGTACAGCTGAACGCAAGGTCAAAGCACTTGAAGCAAAAGTGATGAAGTTGACTGAAGATCTTATCAGCTCAGAGAGTGCACGTCGTGCTGCAGAAACAGAACGTGATGAATTCGAGGAAGAAATAGCCAACAATGCCAACAAGGGTTCATTTATGACTGATGAAAAGCGACGATTGAAAGCTCGCATCTCAACGTAAGAGGGAAAACTAGAAGAAGAACAACCCAACTCGGAAGTATTGCTCGTTCGCAAGGCACACCTTCAAATCGAACAGCTATCGGCAGAGCTTGCGGATGAAAAATCTATCTCCAAAAGAACGAAACTGTTCGTGCATTATTTGAACGTCAAAACAAGGAGCTAAAAAGAAAACTGGCAAAAATTGAGACGGCGCAACGGACCAAGGTCAAAGCGACAATTGCATCATTAGAAGCAAAGATTGCTAATTTAGAGGAAAAACTGAAGAACAAGGGCAACAAATGGCATCTCTTTATGGTGCTGTTTGTGAAACTGGCAGAATAGACAGCAAAGGAACTTGCGTTTGCTTACTCTGCGAAGCTAAGCATTGAATAAAATATTTGTCGAAAAATTCATCAAATTTAAATTCATAAAATCGCTCAAGGAGACGCTGTTGCTAAAAACTGTGACACCATACGACAAAAAAAGCCGCCATTGACGCTTGTGTGGCCTGAGTTACTGAGGAATTCACTGAAAAATTATTCCCCGACACTTGGGAGCTCAAACTTCGCAATGATTAAGTCTATTGTAGACAATTGGTTTGACATCAACGAAATTTTAAAAGAAGCAAGAAAGCCAACGATTGTTGCTAGTAAATATATTGTATCAACACTTCAACAGTTAGTAGACCTATTTTTAAGAAACTACAACTTTGCAGTTCCAATTCGCAATGTTTCGTTGAGCCATCTATTATCCAAATGCGGGATCTATGCGAACTCCGAGCAACAGATGTATCTGCTGTAATAAGGTTAAAAGAAAACATCATCAAAAATGTTGATAAGATTTGGGTTGCAAATATCGGTCTGTGGCATAAGGCAGCATTTTTCTTATATCCGCCTGCTTCATACATGCAACCAAATGATCAAAGCGACATTAAGCAATTTTGTAATTCACAAATGAGTTTTTTTAACATCAATCCATCACCATTGTCTTCGGTTCGAGCAAGTCATGTACAAAATTTCGGATGAAGTGTCAGAATTTTCATTTGAATGTAGTGGTTCATTCTTTTTATACCCGCCACACATAGTGTGAAGGGTATATTCAGTTTGTCGGAAAGTTTGTAACGCATTGAAGGAGACGTCGTAGACCCCATAAAGTATATATATTCTTGATCACTTTATAGGGTTTACGATGCCTCCTTTAATGCGTTACAAACTTTCCGACCAAATGAATATACCTGTTTTACAATATGTGTAACAGGTATAATAATAATGACATTATAAAAATTGAGTCAAAATTATGAATTGAATAATGTTAAGTATGAAGTCAATATAAATGTGTTCCTTTTTGGCTTAGCCATATAAATTACGCATTATCATATTTTAATTTAATAATTAATTAAAATAAATTATTATATTATGTTGTACATATATAGTATATAATAATGAAGTTAATAAATATATTGTGAAATTACGTATTTCGATTTTTTCTGTTTCACCTCTTCACAGTCAACAGCAACTCTTTGAGTTTACTCATATGAGTTAAGTTTTCTCATTTGAGTTCATTGTTGAGTCGAATAAGCAAACGCCCGAGAAGATGCAACGATGTGCCGATCAAAAAAAGAGAAAAAAGAATATTCTTATTTTGTGTATAACAGCACATGTACAAGAAATGAACATATGTGTACACATTAAAAACTTTAATGCCGCATTTCCACTGAGCCGCGTTTTGTTATCGCGTTAACAATTTATCGAAAAACGCGGAACGGTGTTTCCATTGCGTTTTAGCGTTAGCGTTCGAGTTAAAACAGCTGATTTCGTTTGTTATGTAGTAAAAAAATTGTAAAGGTTAAAAACATTTTTTTTTTTTTTTGAAATGCAGATTTTTAATATAACGAATGTTGGTGTTGTTCCTTTAGTAACTGCTGAACAATACGAGCATGATAAGGTAATCCGTCATTTGAATATATGCAGCTGAAGCTTTTATGTAAATGTTTATTTTTTGCTGTTACTTTGTCAGCTGTTTTCATAAGTATGCGCAACTTACGATTGCCAAATTATTCGAGCCGATAAGAGAAATCGGTTTGAAATCGGTTTGAACGCGTGTTATCGAAAGTCGCGTTCAAAATTAACGCGACTTTTCCCATACCTAACTGCTTATCTTTTTTTGTATACGATTAAACGCGAGTTTGTCGAGTTTTTAACGCTAACGCGGAACGCGGCCTAATGGAAACGGGGCCTAACAGGCACAGACTCTTAGGAACTGAAGTCAAAATGGAAAATGTGCATGCAAAATGTGGTACAGTGTAGTTTAATAAAATAAAATAAATTATATTTATTTCGCTCAAGAAAATACTACAGCCATAGTCAAATGTTATTACACAACCAAATTTTTTTCATTTTTTTCATTCAACTTCCTTTCTTCTTCCTACTGTTGCTATTGATGTCAGACTATAATAAGATATATTGTTGTAATCCTTGATCTATCCTGAATCGATCGATGTCTTATTGGAAAAGATAACGGTATATCGAACCGAGATACAAGCGAATGAAGTAATGAGTAGCGGCCGTCAAAAGTTATTACACACATTTTTTTCCGTCAAAAGTAATTACACAAAACTTAAACTTGAATATCTTGGTTTCTATTGAGAAAGCAATGAAATCTTATAGTGTAGGTTGTAGGTCTCTTCGAGTAGAAGAAAACGGTATGCTTAGAATTTTCGGGGGACCCTTAGGGTCTGGATTTAGGGTCAAAAAACAAATGTTCCTATTTTTTCACTTAAAGAGCAATATCTCTGTAAACTACTAACCGATTTTAATTTTTTAACATGTTTTAGAAAGAAAAAACTTTGCCCTTTTGAGGGCAATGACATTTTAAGACATTTTTGATCGTACCTCTGCGTATTTTCAAGTCAAACGCAATTTTTACCATTTTTTTCAAACCATTTCAGGTTTTCGTACTTTTGTTACACTTTTTTGTTTGAAAGCTTTCTTTATGAGAAAGGTTTTCTTAAAGTACACAGAACTACGAGTAAAATGACTGTTTAATGATAAAAATCCGTCCATAATTGACCAAGTTATGTAACTTTTTCTATGAACACATTTTTCAAAATTAGGCTTTCTAAGAATTCTAAGCATTTTCTTAAGAATTTAAAAACAAAAATTTTTTTAAAAAAATTTATTAGAAAAAGTTAAATAACTTGGTCAATTATGGACGGATTTTTTACTCATTTTATTAGTTCTGTGTCTTTAAGAAAACCTTTCTCATAAAGAAAGCTTTCAAACAAAAAAGTGTAACAAAAGTACGAAAAACCTGAAATGGTTTGAAAAAAAATGGTAAAAATTGCGTTTGACTTGAAAATACGCAGAGGTACGATCAAAATGTCTTAAAAATGTCATTGCCCTCAAAAGGGCAAAGTTTTTCTTTCTAAAACATGTTAAAAAATTAAAATCGGTTAGTAATTTACAGAGATATTGCTCTTTAAGTGAACAAATAGGGAGCATTTGTTTTTTGACCCTAAATCCAGACCCTAAGGGTTCCCGAAAACTCTAAGCATACCGTTTTCTTCTACTCGAAGAGACCTACAACATACTCTATAAGATTTCATTGTTATCTCAATAGAGACCAAAATATTCAAGTTTAAGTTTTTGTAATTACGTTTGACGCAAAAAAATGTGTGTAATAACTTTTGACGGCCGCTACTCATTACTTCATTCGCTTGAATCTCGGTTCGATATACCGTTATCTTTTCCAATAAGACATCGATCGATTCAGGATAGATCAAGGATTACAACAACATATCTTATTATAGTCTTACATCAATAGCAACAGTAGGAAGAAGGAAGGAAGTTGAATGTGCAAAAAATTTGTGTAATAACATTTGACTATGGCTGTATTGTATTTCATTTAATTTTATTAATATTATTTTGTTTAATTTTTATTTCAGAAGCCATTTTTGTTGTGGATGCCACACAACCTGCAGAAAAAGCCCTTTCCATTTTTTGGCATTAAAAATAATGCCAAAAAATGAAAAATAAAAATAAAAATCTTTTAAAAAATTGGAAACAGAAAATAAGGAATAGCATAAAGTAATAGAATAGAAAATAAGGAATATAATTAATGCAATAGAAAATAAGGAATTGTATTAATAACAGTTATAATAAATAATAAACAATTTTAATTTAATAAATGTATTTAATAAATAATAATTGATTTTCATTTTATTTTATTGGGAGTTATTTAAGTTCCCTATGCTTTCCCTAAGGAAAATGGCCAAAAAAAACTTTAGAGGATCCTTGGGGAACTTACGGCAGAATTCTCTATTGATTCCCTAAGGAAAATGGTCAAAAATAGTTATGGAATCTTTGGGGAATTTACGTCATAATCCCTATGGATTCCTTGAGGAATTTTCTGCAGAATTCCTATGGATTCCCTTAAGGAAAATAGTAAAAAAAACGTTACGGAATCCTTGAGGAATTTTCGGCAGAATTTCCTATGGATTCCCTACCGAGGAATCCTTAAGGAGTCACTAGGAAATGTTCCCCTTTCCTCGAATGTATGAACTCACAATGTTAAATTCCCTAGTGATTTTCATACAAATTCCTTAGTGATTCCTTAGGGAAAAAGGAATATTCCCTAGTGATTCCCTAGGGATTCCTTGAGGAATGAAACTGAAGGGTATATATATATATATATATATATATATATATATATATATATAAATATATATATATATATATATAAATATATATATATATATATATATATATATATATATATATATATATATAAATATATATATATATATATATATATATATATATATGTATATATGTATATATATATATACTAGCTGATACCCGGCGTGTGCTACCACGTTGTGCATGTGTTTCGGCTGCTCTTTCTTTCGCTCTTTTATGTTTCGCATCTGCTGTGTTTTGTGCAATTTCAGTTCCCTTTGATGGCATTTTTACTATTTTCTTTTTTTTTTTATTTTACTCTAAATATACTGGGGAAAGCGGTTTTTTGTTTATGTTAAAAAAGCAAAACATTTTTATATGGGAAAATTAGAAAATCGACTTCTTAAATGAACCGAATGTGCCTAATGCATTGTTTCAATGGTCTAAAACTTTACATGCATTGTTTTCTTTCAAATGTAACCGGCTTGAGGCTCATCGGTTGGACGGTTTCAACGTATACTCTATACATAAAAACATACACACATGTATATATATGTATATATATATATATATATATATATATACATATATATATATATATATTTATATATATTGGGTTGTTCAATTAGTAATGTCGTGTCAGTGATCGAATTTCGACGCTTTATTTAACATACTTAGAATTATCCGATCTATGTCAAATATGCACCGTTTTGTTAGCAAACTTGTTGCCATTTAGAAGGCAACGTCATTATGCCCCTTATAAAACCCCCTCCCTATTTGAAAAAACTCAGACAACCAGTTTTCGCAAGCCTTTTTTGAGGCCAACTTAATACCACCAAGAGCGTTTTTGCATGGCCCGGAATAGATGGCAATCACCTGGTGCCAGGTCCGGACTATACGGTGGGTGCGATAGGACATGCCATTAGAGCTCCCGTTGCTTCTTGCGGGTCATCAAAGATGTGTGAGGCTGAGCGTTGTCCTGGTGGAACACTACACCCTTCCTGTTGGCCAATTCTGGATGCTTCTGGTCAATCGCCTGCTTTAAGCGGCCCATTTGTTCGCAGTTGATGGTATAATTAAGCGTCAAGACATATGGGAGCAGCTCATTGTGGATGATTCCCTTCCAATCAGACCAAACACACAGCAAAACCTTCCTGGCCGTCAATCCCGGCTTGGCCACTGTTTGAGACGATTCACCGACCTTCGACCACGACCGTTTTCGCTTGATATTGTCGTATGTGATCCATTTTTCACCATCCGCTTTAAAAATGGGTCGAATTCGTTCCGTTTCAGCAGTGTATCACAAGCGTTTATGCGATCCAAAAGATTTTTTTGCGTTAATTCGTGTGGCACCCAAACATCTAGCTTTTTTTGATATCCCATCTTCTGCAAATGGTTCCAAATGGTTGTATGTCTTATACCCAGTTCCTGGCCACTTGGATGATTTCGACTATTTTGTCGGTTTCTACGAGGATTGGCCTACCAGTACGGGGTACATCTTTGACATCCACTATACCAGAACGAAATCGATTAAAACAACGCTGTGCTGTGCGAATCGTTACAGCATCGGGCCCATAAACTTGACAAATTTTTTCGGCCGCCTTCGTTGGATTTTTACCTCTCAGGTAGTAAAAACGTCAAATATGGCGAATTTCCCCATAGTCACAGAATCCTTAGGTCGTGCTATTGATTTGCGAGAGGATACCAAGTACTTCGTCTCACTTTCGTTCACCGCTAGTCCCATCTTGCGGGAGTTCTCTTCAATATCTTTCAAAGCCCAGTTCAGTGTACGTGGATTTTGGCGATTATGTCGATCGGCATACGTGAGCAGCATAGTTTCTTGTAAAAAATTTTGCGCTTCAAATCGACGCATGAGCATTTTTTTAGAATGTACTCCAACAGGAGATTGAAGAAGTTGCACGACAACGCATATCCCTCTCTGAAGTCTCTCTTGGTGTCAAAGGGGTCGGACAGATGTTTACCGACCCTGACAACGCATTGAGTGTTTGTCAGCGTCATCATACAGAGGCAAACGATTTTGCAGGGATACGAAGTTCAGTTTGTGCTTTAAAGAACTTTGATCTAATTGGCGTGTCGAAAGCGGCTTTCAAATCGACAAATAGGAGGTGTGTGTCAATATGCTTCTCTTTGGTCTTTTCCACGATCTGGCTCAGCGTGAATATGGAGTCGTTGGTCGACTTCTTCGGTCTAAAACCGCACTGCTATAGTCCAACACTTGCTACGTACGATATCAGTCTATTGCACAATACGCCAGATACAATTTTATAAGCGATTTATATGAGACTTGTACCGCGAGGAGGATTGGACAGAGACACACTTACATTCCAATCGCTGGGCATGCATTTACCAGTCCATATTTTGCATAAGAGTTGATGCATACATCGAATCACTCTTCCCTTTAAATCTTGTTTAAATAACTCTGCGGGAAGTTCGTCTGCGCCCGCCGCTTTGTTATTCTTAAGCCTTTTAATGGCTTCTAAGACCTCGTCATAGTCTGGTGGCTCCACTGGAATGCCATCATCGGTCGGGGGAACCAGATATTCATCTTCTGCGATGGCGGCATTGTTCCCGTCCTCGCCCCCAAGTAAGGTAGAGATGATTAATCAACAATCAATAGTCATGAAGTTGATGGAGGATAAAGGACAGTCTCGTCAGTTTTTCCAGGTGCGAAGTAAAAAAAAAAAAGAAAAAAAGAATAGAAAGGTTTTCACTTAATGTTTAACACTCGATGTTAAATAAAAAATGCCGGTAGATATAGTTGGGAGCCAAAAATGCTGAGTTGTACCTGGAAATAAAAGTCACTCGACCGTACCCCAGCAATATAAAAAAAGAAACACGATTGCAGTTAATATATATATATAATAAAATTAAAAACGAGCACTCAAACTCCGTTTTATTTCAAAAAAATATTTAAAAATTGTACAATTCGAATAAAAAATGTAAAGCGGGGTGTGTAGCTTTATTTTGCGCGGTAGTTTTGCAACTAAACTTTACTTAAAACTAGAGAGCGCAAGAGAGCAGACGGACGGCAACATTAGCGCGCAATTTGGGGAATTTGAATTCCACCATGAATTCAAATTTTTGGCGTTAACATTCCGCCCGCCTTGCAGCATCACTGCGAAATAAATTTAACTTCATTAACAATAATTAAAAAAAAAATTCATAAAAAAAGTACAAATAAAAATAATAAAAACCAAAATATAAAAGAGAAAAAAAAAATTTACAAAATCTTGACGAGCCGCTACACCCCGACTTAGTAGTCCGCTACTCCAAACACAACGTATCCAAAAATGGATAGTTGTGCCATCGGTCGCCCAGGTACGCCTGGCAGCATTGCAGGCCGTATTGCCTCCTGGTACGCTTCAGCTCCTAGCACGATTGATATTGGTGCTGACTGCCAAAAATCACTGTCAGCCAACATAATGCCCTCAAAGGCATCCTTCAGCTTCTCATTAGCTGACCTTTCCGGAAGACTCCGGTTCACACCATACTCGACCCGCGCCTCGACCGTCATTTCGTTGGTTGGACCAAATCTCGTTCGCAACGACAACATGCAGTGGTCCCTTCCGCTTAACCTCGTTGTTTTCAGGCCAAGGCGCTGTACCGCACGCTCGCAAATAGTGGAGGTGGGCATGCAGGGGTCGAGTAACGCACGCTCAAAAAACGCTTTGCCGTGAACCACAATCTTCACTCTCGCTGTCGGCCTCAAAACAATCTTGCTGCGGATTGTAGGCTGTATTGGGGGGAGCGACGCCGCACCGACACTCTCCGGCCACTCCTTAAAATCTCTAACGCCCCAGTGGACCGAAGTCCTTGGGACGTAGAGGGAAGTTCCCGGGCCGACCCTGAGGACAAATGGCGTCTCTTAGGTGCCGGTGATCGAGCGCGGTTGCGGCGATCAGCTGACCTCTTCCTTTTTGTACGTCGATTTTGCTGTTGACTTCGTCCTCTGCTATCGGGTAATGGCGATCTCGGTCCCGTAAAAATAGGCGACCTTCGAGAAGATGTCGCCACTACCGATCCAACCTCTACTACCTCGTCTATCTCTAAAATTGGAGATAGTTCTCGATCACCATCGCCTGTGGTCAAAACAGTAGACCGGCGTGGAGGTGATGAGAGAGGTGCAGTAGAGGCTACCGATTTCTCTCGTCGAAAAGGGTTACGGTTCCCATGGAGTAGTTTATTGTGCCTCTCACCACAATCAACGCAAGTAAATTTGCTCTTACAGTCCTTTGATAAGTGATCGTGGGAGAGACAACATAAACAATGCCGATGAAGCAATACTGCCCGTAGGCGCTCTTCGTACGGCATCGCCAAAAATACATCGCACTTCTTTAGGGGGTGGGAGCCTTTGCACAATCGGCACACCAACACACGTCCTTGCTCCGAACCTTTTTCCATGTTAAGCTGTAAATATTCTTATTTTTCGGAGCAAACAAAATAACTTTAATGTTTATAAAGCACCACTAGCTTGACTACGGGGCGTGTAACAACACCACGCACTGTTTTTATATCAGCGACTCTGACTCTTTTATCCCTCCCTGCGTATGTTTTTAAAATGCGACCTAGTCTCCATTCATTTGGAGGTAAATTTTCCACTCGAATTGCCACAATATCTCCGATTTCCAAATTCGCTTGAGGGTACTTCCACTTATTTCTACGCTGCAAGTCTTTTAAATATTCGTTTTTCCAGCGTGCACAAAAATGATGATGAAGAGCAACAAGCTTTTGCCATCTCTTTACGATAGATATTGGACTAGCTAAATTTTCTGGTTCAGCCGGAGCTAACAAATTCGATCCAACCAGAAAATGGGCGGGAGTCAATGCACTTAAATCATTAATGTCCTCAGACATGGGGGAGAGTGGTCGCGAATTTAAACATGCTTCAATGCGACACAACAAAGTCGAAAACTCTTCCATAGTGAACTTCATTTCACCACCAATTCGTCGTAAATGATACTTAAAACTTTTCATTCCAGCTTCCCAAAGGCCACCCATATGTGGTGCGCCAGCTGGTATGAACTTCCAACTTATTTCACGATCAGCATATTGCTCGTGAATACGATCTTGAGAAGATTGAAGAAATTTTTTAAAATCGTTTTTTAAAATAGTAGACGCTCCAACAAAATTTGTACCATTATCAGAAAAAACCTGAGCTGGACAGCCACGCCGTGATACAAAACGAGAAAAAGCAGCTAAGAAAGTAGCTGTTGATAAATCACTGGTGGCTTCTAGGTGAACTGCTTTAGTGGCAAAACAAATAAATAAGCAAACGTAGCCCTTTGTGATAAGACATGCTCGACTCGTATAATTTTTTATGTCGAACGGCCCAGTGAAGTCAACGCCAGTAGTCGTAAAGGGCCTCGACAAAGTACATCTTTCTTTTGGTAAAGATGCCATAATCTGACTCGCTTCAGATCGTTTGAAAAGAATACAGTTCTTGCAGTTCCGAATGGTAAATTTAATCAGATTTTTTGCTCGTATAATCCAGTATTGAGTTCTTAGTAATCTGAGCATAAGTTGATTTCCACCATGCAAGGAAATTTTATGCACAAATTCGACAAGCAATCGTGAAAATCTAGCCTCATAAGGTAAAATTGCTGGATGTCTTTCATCAAATGTCATCTCTGGAGCGGCGCACAGCCGTCCACCAACACGAATAATGCCATCCTCACTCAAAAATGGATTTAATGAGAGAATAGGGCTTTTGGCGTGTATTGGTTGTTTAAGATCTAAAGCCATGTATTCTTTAGGAAAATATGCCTTTTGAGCCACGATTAGGAGTTTCTTTCTTGTAACAGATATTTCATCAGACGAAATTGAGTTCGTAGAACAACGCACTTTATCTTGAACTCTGGGGTTTATGGCTGAAGTAAATCGCAGCACATATGCTATTACTCTCAGCGCACGGTCTAATGAAGAAAAACGATCGAGAATGTCATCAAAATTTTCGAAGATTGACACATTTACTCTAACACTTTTAGACTCTAAACATGTTTCTAATTCACTTCTGTTCTTAAATCTTGGCCACCGATTCTTCTCTTCGGTCAACCAAGAAGGTCCATTCCACCACAATGAATTGTTAGCCAACTCCCTGGGATAGATCCCACGACTAGCTAAATCAGCTGGGTTATCTGCTGACTCGACATGACGCCATAAATTGACGTCAGTTTTTTCCGATATTTTTGAAATTCTGTTTGCCACGAACACGGTCCAAGAACATGGGGGTTTTTGCAACCAGCTTAAAACAATAGTTGAATCCGACCAACAAAAAACATGCTTGGGATTTAACGGTAGATACTGTTGTGCTGCTGATATGATATCAGCTAACAGAGCAGCTCCACAAAGCTCTAACCTAGGCAAAGATATGGTTTTAACCGGAGCCACTTTACTTTTTGCACAAATTATATGAGAATATACTTGATCCTCTAACTCAACGCGTATATATAAGCACGCTCCATAGGCCTTCTCAGAAGCATCTGAGAAGCCATGGTACTCATATTTCGCTACTGGAGAGAAACATACCCATCGTGGAATTTGGATTGTGTTTATTTCCACATATTCCTCCAAAAATATTTTCCATAAATGTTGAGTTGATGAAGAGAGGTAGTCGTCCCAATCAGTCTTCTCTAGCCAAATTTTTTGCATTAAAATTTTGGCAGAAACGACTATTGGTGCCAACCAACCTGCAGGATCAAACAATTTCGCAATGACCGATAACACCTCTCGTTTTGTAAACATAATGTCAGCCTGGAAAGGCTGAGCTGAAAAGTAGAACTGATCAGTCTTGGCATTCCACCTAATACCTAAAGTTTTTGCGGAACTCGCATCCTCAATTTTTAAAAAGTTTTCGCACAGTAATGTATCCTTAGAAAGTCCCCTTAGTACTTTGTCATTATTTGAGGTCCATTTTCGCATTGAAAACCCAGCGGAAGTTAAAACTGTAATAAGTTCGTCTCGTGCACGAACAGCAGTAGCGATGTCATGTGCACCAGCAAGAGCATCGTCTACATACATCATATTTCGTAAAATTTCGGCTGCCAACGGATATTTTTCCTGAACATCGTCGGCTAGGCGATGTAGAACCCGAATAGCCAAATAAGGGGCGCAGTTGACTCCAAAAGTGACAGTAGTCAATTCAAAATCTTCTATTTCAGCAGTCTCTGAAGAGCGAAAAACAATCCTCTGAAAAGGTGAATCGTTTTTGTGTATCTTAATCTGGCGATACATCTTCTCTATATCACCATTGAAAACGAATTTATAAAATCTCCATTTCGAAATAAGCCACATTAAATCGTTCTGTAGGGATGGGCCGGAATACAAAATGTCGTTAAGACTGAGTCCGTTAGAGGATTTGCAAGAAGCATTGAAAACAACCCTCACTTTGGTTGATGAACTCTCAGGTTTCAAAACAGCATGATGAGGTAAATAATAATGCCTCTCATTTTCCCTCGGGGGGTTTACTTTACACATATGCTGTAAAGTCGAATA
The DNA here is from genome assembly GCA_018903435.1 of Leucophenga varia. Taxonomy (NCBI): domain Eukaryota; kingdom Metazoa; phylum Arthropoda; class Insecta; order Diptera; family Drosophilidae; genus Leucophenga; species Leucophenga varia. The sequence goes on from JAEIFJ010001759.1 coordinate 17,306, forward strand.
TTCAGTTAAAACCTCATCATACTGGGTCTTAAAATCGGGATTACGGAGCAGTGCAGTTTCACTGCGCAAAAACTGGTTAATGGCTACCTTGCGTGAAGCTCCTAGCGGGCATTCGCCTTGAAATTCCGGCCGAACCGGCAATCTAACTTCATATCTACCATCAATATCTCTAGTAGTGGTGTTGACGAAATTTCGTTCACAAAACTCGTCTTCCTCGCTCAGAAATACTCTGTCAGGAATGCTTTCTAGTTCCCAAAATTTTTGCAATTGCTGACTTAAACTTAATTCGGTGAAACATGAAAGAATTGAAATTTTATTGCACTGAATTGAGGGGGATATTGGGCCTGTTAAAATCCACCCAAATGCTGTGTTTTGGGCTAACAAAGAACCCAAAACATTGTGTTTTACTCCCTCTCTCACTATCTGGGGGTAAATGTCACTTCCTATCAGTAGATCTACTTGATCACTCTGGTAAAAATGAGGATCGGCAAGTGAAAAATCAAAATGTATATTTGTTGGCAAAGCAACATCCTTACTGGGTAAAAAACCAGTAAGTTTAGGAAGGACAAAGGCTCGGGTCTCTACCTCAAATCCAATTTCATGCGATGATTTTAGACGCAAAATGCATGAACGATTTATTTTTGCCGCAACGGAAGAATTCAATCCTGACACATGAGCACTAGTGCGATTGCATTGAATACCGAAACGCTTCTGAAGTCGCTCTGAAATGAACGTGCCTTCCGAACCCGAATCGATCAATGCACGAGCTGAAAATACAGAGCCGGAATACACAATTTGAACCAAAGCAGTACCTAAAAGCACATTCTTTGACGTGAACGTAAAACAAGATTGAAGATTGTGGCTGCTAGTCCCTGCTTCATCTTGGGGAACATATGGTTGCTCATTAGAAGTATGCACTGCAGGCGAAGTAGAAGGGCTAGACACTGCAGTTGTATCCCAATGAAGTAAGGTGTGATGAAATTGATTGCATTTGCTACACCTATACTGACTTTTACATTCATTTCTCATGTGACTGTGCGCTAGACAATTTAAACATAATTGTTTCTGTCTCACAAAATCAGTTCTCTTCATTGGGGTGAGAGCTAAAAACCTTGCACATTTGTTTAAATTGTGTTCTGAAGAATTGCACATTCTACACAAATTATCTACTTTTGTCTGAAACGTATTGACACGTTTCGCTTTGCTGTTGAAACCAGAATAGCTAGGTTTCGTAGAGCTCACTTTTAATGAAGTTCGAATGTCTGACACCGTTTCAAGTGTTTGAAAACGGGCAGTTAAAAACTCGTCCATTTCTTTCCATTTCGGTATTGCTCTCTTATCTTTGAGAGATTGCTCCCAAAGAGCTAGAGTAGCATCTGGAAGGCGTGTAGAACACAAAAATACCAAAATTGCATCCCAATTTTCGATGCTAATACTATTAGCTGGATAATGCATTATTAATTTCTCTTTGAAGCCTTTTTTATCTCTGTACCATTTTCCGATGAAACCACTTCCAAATTAAAAAGGGTCTTGAGCTGACCATTTACCAAAACACGCTTGTTTTCGTATCGGTCAACTAAATTCTGCCAAGCTAATTCAAAACCATTATTAGTCAACGGAGATCTGTTGACTATTTCGCGAGCCTCACCACGAGTTTTTTGTTTAAGGTGATACAACTTCTCCACTGGTTGTAGTCTTGTATTCGACTTATAGATGGCTGTGAACATATCACGAAAACTTGGCCATGAACTATAATCACCATAAAACAAATCAGTATCACAAGGGGGTAAAGAAATATTATGTGATTCTGATAAACCTTGCCTGCTACCAGATGCGTTATTCGAGTGCATCTGAGTCGAGCTCCTGTCCTCGGACAAAATTTGACATGTCATATCCAATTGAGAGCCACAAGATATGTAGGCTGCAAAACAAGCTGCTTGTTTGGTTATCAATAAGTCTTTGTCTAATCCCTCCGGCAGATTAGACATCAACTTATCGTAAGCACCTTTTACTGACCGCCACAAATTTTTTAGTTCTTCCTTATAAATGTCTATAGAGAACAATGTCAATTCTTCTCTTTTGACATTTTGAAATTCTTGTTCGAATCTCAAAAGTTCATCAGAAAAGTGATTGAACTTATTCTCTGCCATAATAAAATTTATTTACGAAAATAAAAAAATAGAGAGAAAAAAAATAAACCAACAAAATCGTTCAGTAGACTGAGAAGAAAAAAAATGAAAACTATTTTTTTTTTTTTTTTGGCACAATTAAAAAACCGAATCAAGAAAAAAAAATTTATAATTTGTTAAATTGATTCTCAGAAAGAAAAGGCACGTTAAAAAAAAAATTCCGAAAAACAATTGTGCAAGTGAACAAAATTTAAATCATAAACTTTTAGTTCACACCTTGCACACCAAATTATAGGCCAATATGGAACAACAAATATACTGCGCAGCGCGCACAATATCAAACAAAACAAAATAATAACAATAACTCTTATCGTACTCACTGCACTTATTGTTGTTGTTGTAAAAATAAAAATAACTTTTTATGCACCGCTGGCTTAATGTACTTAGTGTTGTTGTTGTAAATTGGTTTTGTTGCGGCTGCCGGCAACACGATGATTAGTATTTAACGACGGTACAAATAATGTCCACGGATGGTACCAGTATGCCAATATCGTCGCCAAAAAAAAAAGAACAGAAATTTAACCAATTCTATGAAAACAACAAACAACTAACCTTGTAATTATGCGTCTGTCTGCCCTTCGAGAAAACTCTATCTGCATGCGACAGACAGACTGATGAAATTCTTAGCACAAAAATTGCAAACTGAGTACAATATTTTCTTTTTTTTTATTTATAGCTTTTAAATTTTATTTTGTTTATTTATTTAATTTTTAAATTTTAATTTGTGAATTTACTTGCTGTTTCTTTGTTTATGTTTCTCTTCTTTCCGATCCACCATTTCGTCATTTTCGTAATCGGTTTGAAAGTGCTGCCGAATTGCAAACTGAGTCAATATTTTTTTTTATAGCGTTTAAATTTTATTTTGTTTATTTATTTAATTTTTAAATTTTAATTTGTGAATTTACTTGCTGTTTCACTTTGTTTATGTTTCCTCTTCTTTCCGATCGCAGACCAATTATCGATCACTCGATTTTCGTAATCGGTTTGAAAAAAAAGTGCTGCCAAGAATTTTTATTTCAAAGGAAATAATGCCAAACACAAAAAGGCAAGAAAGGAATAAACAAAATTTGAAATCACTCAAAATAAAAAATGAGAAGCTCAAATTTAAAAAATGCAAAAATAAGACCACTCAAGAGAACTTGAAAAAAAAAAACGGAGATGGCAAAACCAGGAGAAGTACACATACGCAGATAGGGAAAAATTTTCAATAAATTGCATAAAAAATGAAAAGGCACAACTCACCTGCTGTATAGTAAAAAAAAGGGGGAATTATATATTTTTATGTAACCCACAATCGCTCTATATCTGTTATCCGGCTCGAAGGACCACAATGTTTAACACTCGATGTTAAATAAAAAATGCCGGTAGATATATTTGGGAGCCAAAAATGATAAGTTGTACCTGGAAATAAAAGTCACTCGACCGTACGCCAGCAATACAAAAAAAAGAAACACGATTGCAGTTAAAATATTTATAATACAATTAACAACGAGCACTCAAACTCCGTTTTATTTAAAAAAAATCTTTAAAAATATACAATTTGAAAAAATGTAAAGCGGGGTGCGAAGCTTTAATTTGCGCGGTAGTTTTACAACTAAACTTTACTTAAAACTAGAGAGCGCAAGAGAGCAGACGGACGGCATTATTAGCGCGCAATTTGGGGAATTTGAATTCCACCATGAATTCAAATTTTTGGCGTTAACACTTAGTATCTGTTTTAAGTTATACTAATATAATTATGAAATGTTATAAAATCCGAAAATTATATCAAAAAAATTTGTTGATAATCATGAGTAATCAGTAACAATTTTTACAATCATCAACAGTCGATTATTTCCAACAATCGCACAGCCCTAGTAGAGAAGTGGTTCCTCCATAGCATAAGTAACTCCTGGACTTCTATAACCACGTTTCCATGCGCTTGGCGTGTGCTGTAGTAAGTCTGGTACGTACCTTGGCTGCGGCATGCATGTGTGGCATCGATTAGCACGTGTTCTATTTGTGTGCGGACGCCTGGGAGGCCACCACGCCTCGATTATTCTTTCTCCATTGTTATTGGAGGTGTTATGTAGGCTGAATTGTCCGATGGTTGGGCGAAAGATTTCTTTTCTCCCAATTTGGGCGTTGAAATCACCGATGACAATTTTGATGTCATACTTGGGGCAGCGCTCGTAAAGTTGTTCTAACCGCTCATAGAATTCATCTTTTTTCGCATCGTCTTTATCCTATGTCGGGGCGTGTACACATATTAAGCTAATGTTGAAGAACTTAGCTTAGATGCGTATCGAGGCAAGGCGCTCGTCTACTGCTGTAAATTTGGAGACGAGACCACATAGTTTCCAACTAAAAACAAAGCCACCTCCAAATATGCGCATATAAATATATATATATATAATATATATATATTATATATATATTTATAGACATATAAAAGTCTACCCTAATTAGGTACAGCGAGGTGGAAAATGCCTTCAATCATGGCAATCGGTGAACTGATCTGTCGACTGAAAGCCGTTATTATTTTTTTTTACATGACTTGTATATATTCTCACTCTAATTATTATTATTATTAAATATACTATATAATAAAGATTTAGTGCAACTAGCTCTGAATCTCCCATGAGGGCTCAACCGAATGCGCCGGCAGCAGAACGGTCATAAGGGCAGCTGCAGTAAAAAGCTGAAACCAGTGAACAGTTGAAAAAACAAAAACTTATATTTAGAGCTATACATTTTTATACCCTGTACCCAGATGGTAAAAGGGTATATTAAGTTTGTACAAATGTATGTAACAGGTAGAAGCGAGCTTGAGATAGGGCTACCATATTTGAAACTTAGACTCTCCTGAGCCGTTAAGTAATCACTTGCAAAGGATTAGTCCCATTTTTAGGGGTAACCTACCACATAATTTTCGGTTTTTGCTTAAAAGCTTCCTTTGTTTCTTATTCTAGGAACTTCAAATTTACATTAAATTGTGCTTCTGATAGTCAAAATAAAATATTCCAATATGGGTAGGGAGAAAGACAATTTTAGTAGGAGAAAGACAATTTTGGTACTAAGATAATACTTAATTTAAGGTACATCGAGATTGGGTACAGGGTATCTTGCAGTCAAGTATTCTCGACTTCATCGTTCTCTCTTGCTTTAAATGTGTCAGTGTCTTTAAAAAAAAAGTCAAAAGTCGCAAATTACTTTTGTTCATAGTTTTGTAAAGTGGTGAAATAATGTGGCGCTCTAACAAAAATGACAATTCGCAAAAGCAGAAAAGTGGCGGAACAAAAGAAAATAAAAAAAGTTTTGCCAAAATAGTATCTTTACTAATTCGACAATGGCTCAATCATTTTGATGAAAACGCAGAGTTCTATGAATTAAATGCGAAGCAGAAATATGTTAATGCTCTTAATAAAATGACAGGAACAGCATAGAAATTTTTAGAACAGAGGTACATAAGCAGCTTAAAAATCGTAACAAAAAATTAAATGAAAATTTTCACGAATATATGCTGCATATGCGAAAATAGCAGCACTTGGAAATGTCGAAGATGAATCAATCATAGATAGAAGATACATAGCCGACTGATTTGATTTAAGTGATGAATTAAAAAAGCAGAAGAGAAAGCAAGAAGAATATATGCAGGCTGCAACACATAAAGAAACAGACAAAGATAGTAGAAACATAAAACAGCAGCACTGATATAATTGCGACTTATGAGCGGTTGAACAACGATGAACATGACGAGAATGGTGAATACAGCGTATACGACGTATGTTATTATACCCTGTACCCAAATGGTAAAGGGGTATAAGCTTGTGCGAATACCAGGCAGAAGTAGGCATGGTAGACTCTATAAAGTATATATATTCTTGCGAAAATAGCAGCACTTGGAAATGTCGAAGATGAATCAATCATAGATAGAAGATACATAGCCGACTGATTTGATTTAAGTGATGAATTAAAAAAAGCAGAAGAGAAAGCAAGAAGAATATATGCAGGCTGCAACACATAAAGAAACAGACAAAGATAGTAGAAACATAAAACAGCAGCACTGATATAATTGCGGCTTATGAGCGGTTGAACAACGATGAATATGACGAGAATGGTGAATACAGCGTATACGACGTATGTAATTATACCCTGTACCCAAATGGTAAAGGGGTATAAGCTTGTGCGAATACCAGGCAGAAGTAGGCATGGTAGACTCTATAAAGTATATATATTCTTGATCAGCATTGAAAAAGGAGCCGAACTAGATAAGTCTGTCTGTCGTATGAAAAGGATTATCTCGCAGACTATAATAGATAGAGCTACCATGTTTGAAACTTAGACTCTTCTTAGCCGTCAAGTGTGCACTTAAAAACGGTTTTTTTCTAGCCCCATTTTAAGAGTACCCCCCATATAAATCTTCCCCCTATATTTTGGGGTTTTCCATAGAATTGTCATTGTTTCTTGCTCTAGGAAGTATTAATTTAATAAAAATTATGCCTGTGACAGTCTGAATGAAATATCCCAATAGGTATTTTAGGTATAGGTATATATAGATAAAGGTGGCTGAGAAGAAAACCCATATTTCCCACACAATTAACATATAACTGCCGTTTTGCTATCACTAAAAATATCTCGGAAGTAAGTACATGATAGGTTCTGGAGGATCAAAACCAACCAGTACAGTTAAGGAAGGACCGTAGCTAAGAGGGACATAAGAGAGAGAGAGAGATCGCTCAGCGATTCCAACTGCCAACGTCCAAAGTACCTTAGTCTACTCGATCTAAGTGCAGGACACACACAGAGGAAGTGTTCTAACGTTTCTGGAGTATCCTCTTCCTTACAACTTCTGTATGTACTGTTTTAAAAGATACCAAATCTGGCCGCGTGTTCCCCAATGGGCCAGTGACATGTGATGGCGGCTGTTAATTTTGCAAGATCTTTGCGGGAGTTCAACAGTAGGGTTCTGGTACGTTTGGGGTCAATCGTGGGCCAAATAATATTAGCTTTCCTGCAGATATTCATAATTTGCCATTTATTATTGCCTAAAGAGGTGAAGTGATTCCTAATGTGGGCGAACCTAGCGCAGTGTGATTGTTTGCTCGTTCCCGGATATATCACTAAGTGACCAATATGTTTTTTCATTCCCTTACTAGCTAAAATTTGGTAGTGTGGGTATCGAGCGACTTGATGGCAGCTTGACTGTCTGAGAAAATGAAAACCGATCTGTTCTAAATCTCCAGCTGTACCAACAGCTTGCACGCAATAAGTACAGCATGGATTTTCGCCTGGAACACTTTGCAGAGTTCAGGCAGACTTATTAAAGGATCTCCTATATTCCTTTCTGAGTTTGCTAAGATCGCTGTTCCACCATTGAGGTACTGATTTCCTGACATGGCGGGCGGGATAACAAGCCTCAAAGGCACTGTTTAGTGTTTTTTCAACTAATAAGGAGCCTTTCTCTAATTCTTTGATAGAAGCGAAATTGATAACGGGAAATTCGCTAAAGCCAGACTGGGTGATTCTGCAGAATAAACTCCTGTCAGCCCTCTTGGGATTCCTGTACACTTTGCGATTAGTCGTTGAGATATTGAGGTCAAACCGGATATACCTATGGTCGGAAAGGGACAGCCTATTCGACACTCTCCATCGATCCTCTCTAAGGGACACCAGCTCAAGCAAGCTCAAGCTACTTCCCCAGAAGAAATGACGAGCATTGGCTTCGCATCCGGGGATGAAGTCGCAACCATTGCGCTGAGCTAGGCTTGCTAGTGCCTGCACCTCTCCGGGTGGTGCTGGTTGATCATGTGGCATGTACGCCGACGTAATGAGACAGTCGCTGCCTCTCTCATCCATCCGCCTCGTAACTGCAAGGTACGGACTACTAGCATCGGGACAGAAAAATAAATTTAAGTCACATTTTACTAGAATGCAAGCACAAGGCTTACTTACCTGGCTGTAGTACAGCTTGTACACAGCTACATTTAGGCCTTTGACAGCGTTGTCTCTCACCCAGGGCTCCTGGATGAGGCATAAATCGATGTCCTTCTCATTAAGGAGGACACACAAGTTATCTGAGGCAGAGCAAGAGTGGTTAAGATTGATCTGCACGACTCTCATTCCGGTCCGCTTCCTCCAGATCGAGAACGTCATCAGGACGGGCTTGGCCGAAGACTTTAATACGCGTCTTACGGATACCGTAATCAAGCATGCCACTCTGTTTCTCTATAGCTGCCAAGCTCTCCTCGTCGATCAGCAGCATGAAGGGTTGCTCCGCTTTCTGGGCCTCTTCGGCCATGATGATCGAAAAGTTATTCAGAGGGACGTCGAGGGTCTGGAGCCGAAGTCCCCTGAGTAACCTGGCGTCATCCGTTGCCCGTTTGGTAGCCAGATACGCGTCCTAGGTCTCCTTGGTATCTCACTGGCCAGGATAAGCCTGAGGTTCATGCCTTCCCAAAGTTTGCTAATCTTAGCGAACGCATCCAGCTAGAATACCTTGGAAGCCTCCTCTTCGCATCTCACCACCCTGTGACCTTTGATCACTCGAATTTTGGATTCGATCCACCCTCCTCCAGCCTATCCAACACCAGGTCGGTGAGGCAAGCCTTGGCATCTTCTTATTTTTCCACCACTGACTTACCGGACTTGCACCGATGGCCACGTACAGGGTGTCCCTTGCAACTTCGCTGTACTTCTTGTTGGCCGTGGATGGATGCTGGACCGTCCTCTGGGGGTTCCCTCTTACATCTTTGGAAATCTTCGCAGCATTGCCTTCGCTGCTGTGCTAGTAGTTGGACGTACGGATAGAAGATCATTGGTAGCGACGTACTCGTCAACTACTTTCTGGAACTTCGCCTTATCTGCTACGTACGTGTCGTCGACTACGTCCTCTTGCTCCTTTTTGACAATCTTTGCCAGTATGAATAGAGCCCGCTTGTAGTCTGGCTTTGGGTTGGATTTCCTCTTCGGCTTTGCGGCCCCACTGCTTGTGGCGGCCGCTCTGACCGAGCGTTTGAAGGATGTGGCAGGAGCACAACCGGTACTACCTGCCACTATCTCTTATAGTGTGTCCCGACTTGACACAGACCCGCTGTCAAAATCGGTGAGGGACATGTTATCCTCTAGTCCTGAGAGGTCCGAAGCCGGCGTGCTTGTTGTCATCATTGCCATGAACTCTTGCCTTGTCCGACGGGCGGACGCGGCAGGAACGAGATTGAACTGGGGATGTGCACAGTAGCGGTAAGGTAGTCCCCGCTACCAAACCGCAGCTATTACTGCCCTGAAGTCGCTAGCTTGCAGGGAGGCTCCGTTCGAATACAGCCGGATTTTACTCCGCGTATGCAAACCTAAATCTCAATGGGAACGTCCACCGTATGACACCCTGAGCTTGAGAGGAAGAAGTGTGGAAACCGAAAGAAAAGATATAATAGTGAAGAAGGAAGAAAGAAAATTTAAACAGTTGAAAGTAGGAAAGAAGGAGTGGTATTAGCTTAAGAAGACGAGACCCCATAACATCTTGTCGGTGTTGCACCCGTAGAGCACCCTCTAATTGTTCGGGCCCCTTATTCGCTTTCGCTTATTCCCATTTTTAGTAAGATAGGACTTAATTTAAAGTTCATAAAGATTGGGTACAGGTTATGTTGCTGTCAAGCATACTCGACTTCAGCATTCTTTCTTGTTTTTCAGATACGATTGATGTGGCACCAAAGTGTAAAGCAGCAGTTACGCAACTAATTGAGCAGCAGTAACGAAACTAATTGAGAACTAAAAGCCGATAAGTTCGCAATCAAGTTGCCCGTTAAAAATTAGTATTATACCCAGCAGCAACTTTACCAATTTCCGTAAGGCTCCAACAAGATTTTCAGCACCAGGACGAAAGGTTATACAGAACCAAGTGGATGAATGGCTGCAGCAAGGCATAATAAAAGAGTCATGCTCAGACATAGCTAGCAAAGTTGTATTGGCGAAGAAAAAAGACGGTTGTTACCGACTATGCATTGATTATCGTAAGTTGAATACTATGGTGCTGCGAGATAGATTTCCAGTACCAATTGTTGATGAAGTCATTGAAAGGTTGCAGAAAGCCAAGTATTTTAGTGTAATGGATATAAAAAATGGATTTTTTCACGTCGATGTTGAAGAGCAAAGACGAAAATACTCAGTACTTGTAACAAAAGAATAAAACAAGGCTCCCTTTGGCCTTTGTAATTCACCTGCAGTATTTATACGTTTCGTAAATTTTATTTTTCAGCAGCTTATAAATAAAGGTGAAATGGAAATGTACGTGGATGACATTGTTGTGCTTGGACAAACAGCTGAAAATTCGGACTGATAGTTACGTGGTCAAAATGTCAATTTATAAATCAAAAAATTGTGTTTCTGGGCCATGATATTGAAGTCAAGAAAAAATTAAAGCAGTTAAAAAATTTCCAATTCCGAAAAATGTACGTTACAGTTACGTTTTGGAGGTAAAGAGTATGCTACTTGCTACAAAGAAGTTAATATGGGTTTGGAGGTTAAGGATGTTCTGTGAAATTCCCAATACTCACAGATTCTCTAGGGCGTGTTGCTGATCTGCGAATAGATACCAGCAGTTGAGATACCCTTGTTGAGAAGGCAGCTAGTTCGCTTGGCGTGTGCTGTACTAAATCTGGTGTGTACCGTGGGTAGAACAAGATGGTGGTCCGAGTCGATGTTGGGACCTCTGTTTGCTCGTACATTAATCACACTCGATACATTACTGGCATCGATTTACATGTGTTCTTTTTGCATTGTGGATGTTGAGGTGTTGGAATCTGGTACTACTTATGACTATGTTACGGCCTGCAGCAAAGTCGATTTGCATTCCTCCATTATAATTGGTAATTTGGGCGTTGAGGTCGCCAATGTATATTTTAATGTTAAGTTTGGGGCAGTGCTCGTCTTTATCCAATATCGAGGCAAGGCGCTCATCTATAGCCGTAAACCTGGATAAAAAACATCGTAGTTTCCTACTTACCACGAAGCCAAATCCACATATGCGTTGACTCTCATGGCCACTGTAGTAGATGTCGCAGGTTGCTTTTTCTAGGTGTCTATTTCCAATTCATCGCATTTCGTGGATGGCTTTAAGATCAGCCTTAAATTTGTCAAGAGTGTAAATCTGTTGTTTAGTTGCACCATCTCTATTAAGGGATCGTACATTTCAGGTGGATTTTATATTTTTCCGGTGTTTGTTATTATAAGTAGCAGATTTAACGGTAGTTGGGTCCTTCAGAATACATGCCTCTGAACTCATCACGGGTGGATTTTTACTTCTGTGTCTACCACCTGTTTCTTCTGGTCGTTTTATCCATGGTTCGTATGTACTTTTGGTTTCATGTTGTACGCAATTTTATTAATTTTTCTTTTCGAAACAACCTTCTACAAAGTATTAGAAAAATTAAAAAGAAATAATGAATGAAATTAATGAAGTATTTCAGCCTTGCTCGGGTGTTCAAATATTTTTGTACCTTTAGGTATGTACACAGAGTTTCATTCCATAAGATCAAACACTTGCTAAAAGGTGACCACGTCCGCCGACCATTTTTTCAATTGATCATATTCTTCCCAATCTTAGCATAATGTTAATATGTGTATGTATACTTAATTTCATTTGACTACTTTAATTATAATCAATTATTTGCAAAAATATGGAAAACAAATTTTCTATGTTCGTTTATATGATGCCAAAATAGAATAGTTTTTTTTTGGTGATCGCCTATATAATTTGGTAGTTTTTTCCGCCTTCCGGTCCTAGTTACATATATACTGAATTTCTTTATATATTCTATGGATCCACCTCCACTGCCCATTTTTCCAAAAAAGTATATATAAAATCGTATCTTTTAAGTTGAACCAAAAAAAAAAAAAAAAAAAAAAAACGCATCTAAAATCTTTCATTGAAATCGGTTGAGTAGTTTCGGAGTCTATAAAAATAGTCGTGACAAAAGATTTTTATATAGTAAGATAGATTAGAAATTTTTACTAAGGCAGTCAAATAATACATGGCGTTAGTTCTAAGAATAATATTACTAAGACATTTAGGTAATTTAGTTACTGCGACCAAGGTAAAATTTTTTGATGTTAATTGTCTTATTACTTAGGTATTTCTAGTTTATAAATTAGGTAACAAAATATAATAGGGCTTGAACTCACGCCTTCTGCTTAACATTTGTAGGTCTAAACCTAGTAAGTCTTTTTTATATTTGACATCTCGTCTAGCCCTTTAGCAGGCAATTTGGGGTTTGCTAAATGGTATGGTGAAGAGGGCTTGAGGGAAAGAACAATACAAACATATATATTAAGATTTTGTTATTTTTTTTTATACCCGCCACATATAGTGTGAAGGGTATTTTCAGTTTGTCTGAAAGTTTGTAACGCATTAAAAGAGACATCGTTGACCCCATAAAGTATATATATTCTTGATCAGAACAGCGAGACGAATCGATTTAACCGCCTGACTGTTTGTTATTTGCCTATATTTATTCTTTTTTTCGCTTTGTTTTAAGCGTATTTACCAGAGTTTCGAAACTTAAGCTTTTCTCAGACCTAAGCTGGTTAAGTTTTAAAATCAATGTGCAACTCCCATTTTAAAGTATAGCTCCCATACAACTCTGCCGCCAATTTTCAAGTTATTTCAATAGTTATTATTTATGAATATATTCGCCCCAAAATAAGTAAACCTTCTTCTAAGGTCATCCAATATCATATCCAAGGTTGCACGTCCATATTTAGGTATAGCCCCTACACAACCCTACCGCCCATTTCGACTTTTTGTATGAAAAACAGTTATTAAATATACAGGTATTCACTCCAAATGAGGCAAAACCACTTTAAATCTCATCCTATGTATACAGAACTGATGTGATATGAATCGGACAACTATAAAATACATTACCATTACTCAAGTACCTCCTATAAAAATTTGACAATTGTGATTCTTATATGTACTTTAATATGGTGTCTGAAGTTGAGTTGTATTTGATCATCTTCTTTACGTAATTATCCCCGATACTGAATATAAGCTATTCAAAGTGTTGAGTGGCTGGTATATGAGCTTAGGTCGTACCAAAGTTAATGTTTTTGCTTGTTATACCCGTTACACATAGTGGAAACGGGTACGTTCGGTTTGACTGAAAGTTTTGAACGCAATGAAGGAGAAGTCGTAGACTCCATAAAGTATATATATTCTTGATCAGTTCGATGAGATGAGTTGATCTAGCCATGTCCGTCTGTCTGTCTGTCTGTTGCGAGGTGATTCATCCGCTCAGTTTCAACGATATTGTGCTGAGACTCGAAACTTAAGCTTTTCTTAGTCCTTCGAAGTTTGTATGTCAGAATCAAGGTGCCACGCCCATTTTTGAAATTTTGTATGAAAGTTACGAAAATTATATTTATTATTATTACTCCGAATTGGATAAAAACACTTCGAATGTCATCCAATGTCAAAACCATGGTGCCCCGCCCATTTTAGGTGTAGCACCCATACAAACTTACCGACCGTTTTCGAATTTGTGTACGAAAATGGATATTATTTATGAATGTATTCACTCCAAATTGGGTAAAACCACTTAATATGTCATCCAAAGTTAAATCCAAGGTGCGTCCCCCATACAAACTTACTGCCCATTTTCTGATATTTTCGAGAAAATTATAATGGCTGTGTTTTTATCTTAATACCAGTATTGTGTGTTATCTTGGGTGACCACTGATAATTACTTATAAACTCTTTAAAGATTTGTGTCGGGTATTTAAGCTTCGGTTCTACCGTTTTACCTTGTTTATTTTTTACTTACCTGGTGGGGTGAAAAGAAACCTTCTTGGGAATTTTTTTTTTTATTGTTTACTTTATTTGCAATCAGACCAATTTTGGACTATAATCAAATTTTATAACTAACATAACAAATTGACAATATAGTTTATTAAGGATGCGGTATGGCTAGGGAGATATTCAAATTAATACTGATCAGACCCAGTACAAGTACCTCATAACGATTAACGGTTTGGAAGATCCGAGGGATGAGTTCGTTTCAGTCTTCGCTGCGTATTTAGGTTAAGAAGGTTTCTTGCCAAAATATTTGGACGTATATTAAGTTTTCCGAAATAATTTTTTCTTGGGAATGAAAAAAAAATTTTGTTTAAAAATGTTTTCTTATTTAATTCAATACGAGTCCCCAGCCCCCTCTCAGCTCGATACACTTATTCCAGCGATTTTCCAACTTCTTGATACCGTCCGAAAAGTAATTTTCCGAAAGGCCTTCAAATTACTCCTCCGCGGCGTCGATGATTTTCTCACGTGAGCTGAAGGTTTGAGGTTTGGGAAGAGATAATAGTACGAGGGAGCCTAATCGGGCGAATTCGGTGGATATAGAAGCATGCACGATTGTAGTTGTGGTTGCGATGCTCTTGTGGGCTTGTGTTTTTGGTCCGGAGTGAGCATGCGCGGCACCCAGCGGCAGGATAACTTTTTCATATGCAGAATCTCGTCTAAAATATGGCGCGTGCGCTCAGTACTTATCTTTGTGGCATTTGCTAGCTCTCGCACCTTCACTTTCTGGTCAGCCAAAACTATTTCATGTATTTTTTGATATTGTCCACTGTAACAGCATCGGAGGGCCTGTTGCTGCGGACTTCAACGGTAATGGAGTTCCGGCCACCACGAAACTCTCAAAACCAATATTTGACAGTGTTATCTGACGGAGCATTAGCCCCATAATATTTATATAACTTTTCTTTTGTTTGCTTTGTCGATTTGCCTCTCAAAATATAATGTTTTATAAAAGAATGAAAATTGTTTTTGTCTATACTCAACATGATGGGAAACATGTCAAAAACATTCAGCTGTCAAAGAAAAACTAGGGGCAATATCACACTGAAATTTAGCATGTCTGCCTGAATATGAATGGACTATAAGGCACCATAACCTTTTTTGCAGTAGCATCGCTTTCTGGCTGTCCATAAGGTTACTTTTCATCCCACCTAGCAAATGAGAAAAAATATAAACATTTATGCAATTAAAAGTTACTTTACTGCTTTATTTGTGGAGCTATCGATAGCCTAAAGTTATCATTAAAAACTGGTGCAAGTTGATGCATACATTTTGAAAATGTTTTAAAACAATATCCAATAGAAAACAGAGTTAAGTGTGATAAAAAAAACATTGCAAGCCACAATTTCAACCAATGCACTATGGTCCAGATGTTGTTTTTCAAACTTCACACATTTTGTTATTATGTCATGAATAGTTTGGAAAAAACTTTTGGGACTCCTGTCTCCCATGAGATCAATGTAATGTGGTATTACTTTGAATTCAGCCAAATTAGTTATCTTTATTTAAAAATGATGCATTAGAAGATTCGTGTAAAAACTATTTTCATTTGCAAGCTGAAACGCCTGTTTCCTTTTTAATCTCATTCCTGCATTTGTGTAAGATAAGTTGGGCGTCCCACTTGCTGTGGTGTCTTACAATTTTTATCAACAGTATTTCATTTTTTAGATGCCAGCCATTAAAGGGTATTAGTCCGATCTTCCGGACGACCTCCAAGACCTGATCCTTCCAACGCAGCGGCGGTCGTCCCCGCTGTCGTGCCCTCTGATTTCGTTCACGTTTTTATCGTATACCGTTCTAGCTGGAGCTTCTTCATCCATTCGAAGCACGTGTCCAGCTCAATGAATCGTTTATACTTAATGCGCCTGACTATACAGCTCGTGATTCATGCGAATATGGTAATCGTTGTCCACTCTGACAGGACCAACGATTTTACGAAGAATTTTTTCTCTCAAATTTCCCAACGCTGATTTGTCAGCCTCTGCATGCATGACCCATGTTTCTGCGCCATACATCAGGACTGGGA
>JAEIFJ010001761.1:0-10282 GCA_018903435.1 Leucophenga varia
ACCTAGGATCGTAATCTGTGTTAGGGTGGACGTCTAACATATTGTCTGGAGACCTTTCCAATAACTAACACAATTTTACGTTCGTCGCTCCATAGAATATTTCGCCTCTTTGTATAGGCCAATTAAGGAGACTTTTGGCGAACTACAAACGTGCTTTGACATGTCTGGTGGCAAACAGTGAAACTTTTCGTGGATGGCATGCTTTGAGATTTTGTTCATTAAGACGTCGCCGAATAGTAACGCCACTAACATTCAAGCTTAAATCATTTTTAATCTTGCTGGACGATGCAAAAGGCCGCCCCCTGCTATATCGCACAATAGATCGCTCCTCATGAGGAGTGGTTTTACGCCGGATATCACGATTTTCGGGAATTTCTAAAAAGTTTAAAGCACTATGAATCATTTTAGCAGAATATCCACATATTGTATGGATGTCTTTATATGTGTTTCCCAGGTGTGTTAGTCGCACTATATTATTTTTGTTTTTTAGGAGAACAATGTTTGCCCATGCCCTCTAAGTTAAAAACTATATATTTATTTAAGTTTTTTAATGTTAATAATAGTCACAAACATAAAACCACTTACTTTTATGAATTAAACGTCTTGACAAAATTTTTTTGGCTTATCAAGATACGCACTGCTGTTTAAATTAACAGCTAAAAGAGTTGTTCATTTGCTTAAATCTCGCAAACCTAACAGGATTTTTCGTTTCTTCTTTAAACACATTCCTGTCTACAATAACAATGCGTAGACGTTGGAAAAATCGTAACGAAACTTGATAAAAATACATGGTGATTGGTTTTTGTTTCTCTTTTCTTTTTTTGAACACAGCTGTATATTTTTGCCAGGGATCACTAGCCATGTCTGTCTGTCTGTCCGGATGTCTGGATGTCCAGATGAACACACAGATCTCAGCTATTATAAAGCTAGAGACACCAAATTTGGCATGAAGGCTCGCGTTGGATCCGGGACAGGGGGGCGTGTTTTTCAAATTTGGTGCTTCCGCCCCTCCCATCGTCACTAATTGCATCTTTTAAGCTGATTTGCACGACATAAAAGATACAACATTTTAGAGTAAGACGTGCTTTTAGCTATTATAATACCACTAATGCCCGTACCAAACCGATCCGACAACAACACTGAAGTTATTAAACAAAACCTTGTTCGCTATGATTTTGTATGACCAGCAGTTTATCGTCCCTTTGTAACGCTCATGTAGGATAGAAAAGGAAAGAAAATAAGAGCGCGTAGCGCCCTCTTTTTTCTTCCTTCTTTCTATGCCCACGCTTTTTGGCTTCAAAACGCACAGACAGACATAAACATACATTTGTGCTTACAAACGCGCACAAGCATAAAGTCGAAACATTTGTCGTCTCAAATCTTAATTTTAACTTAATATATTTAAAATAGATTATTTATATAAAAAGAATCAATAAATATTTTTGCTAAAAATGCAGCCCTGTCATTTTAATCGACTTTCAAAGTCAGGTGATTAGTCAGCTGACTTCTGTGATAAAATTTGGCGGGAAAGTTTTGCAAACTTTGTGGGATTGGCAATTTTACAAACTTTAACAAAAAAACATTTTAAAATATGGATTTTGATAACCAAGGTATGTAGAATTAATAAAGTAAAAACATTTTGTGTTTAAATTAGTAGTTTGTTATTTATGTGTATTATTGTGTACTGTCCAAAAATAGATGAAATCAAACAAAAATTAAACTACTTGCGCGCGCGGTGCGCGTCATGTAATGTATGTCAAAATAAACTAGAGAATGTATATTAAAGTATTTTACTGTTTTGCCACACACTTTGCGACTTTTTGCGACTTTGTGAAGCATCGAAAATGTAGATGGGCTTGAATTCTGCTATGCACCACATTAAGGTTAAATTCAAAAAAAAAGTGGCATTAAGTCTAATATTAAAGATATCAAGCTGAAATTTGGTATACTAACTTATAAATATACCTCAATATGTAAACAGAGAATTTAAGTTAATTGGACCACGCCTTCCCCTGACTATATTGCAATGGAATGTAAGGTTGGTGATTTTACAATTTACTTATGACTTTTTATGACTGGCCAACATCTGAAATGTAGATGGGCTTGAATTTACATATACATTGGGCTAAATCTGCTAGTGTTTAAGTCTTCAATAGACAAGATATCAAGCTGAAATTTGAGCTATATGATAATAACACTCAAATATAAATCAAAATTTTGTTCCGACCACGCCTTCCTCGACTGCTCAGTAATGAACATACACGCATATACACGTATTCATACACAGACGCATATAAAGGCTTACGTTACGATATTTCTATTAAGTATAAGTATTGTACAATTATTGACTCTTTACGTTTCAAAGGTGAGTCGAACCACTGTCGCGTGCCGCTCGACTGTTGCTCTTGTTTATGCTTAGATATTTATACTCTTGCAGCGGGTATTTGAATTTTACCCAGAAATTAACAACTCACACTTCTTATAAGGTCCTGCACAATAAGGTCTGCATGAGCCGTATCGGACCGATATACAGTGTAGTTGCTATACAACCTATGGGTCGATTTTATCTTATATTTTTATTTCATCCAAAATTATATTATTTTGACAAAGGTAGACCATATTTGAGTCAGATCATATGGATATTTTTGATTACTTTGCTTTGGAGAAATAAGGCCCATGTTGGCCACTATCCGAAGGATAATACTTGATCGTAGTTGAATCGATTCGAAACCCAAAATTTAAGTAAAGGGAATGTTTAGAAAAGAGTCTCAAAAAATTTGAATTTGTGCAAATCCAGCAGGTGTGCAAATCTATTTTGTTCAAAATACAAATCAAATATTTTTGGTAAAACTTAAAAATGTATCCTCATCATAGTGGGATATTTATTACAAAGTTAGGTGAAAGAATGAAAATGCTCTTCTTTGTGGCGTCTCAGAATTAACCAACAACAAAACACATGTAAATTTTATTATTTTTGAAATATAAATTAAAACAACTAGAAGCTTCCTGAGGCATTATTCTTTCATCTTAATTCATCATGGATTCGTCTGGCATAAAGTTTTAAAACACTTCCACGCCTCGTGTTTTTTGTGAAAAAACCCTTCGATTTATTTTATTTACTGTTAAACAATAAATATATTGTTTCATAAAACGAATTACTAAACCTTACAATATATATTGTTAAACTAAGCTTATCATTAAACATTTATTACATTTATTGTTAAACAAATATATATTGCTACATAAAACGAATTACTAAACCTTACAATATATATTTTTAAACTAAGCTTATCATTAAACACAGCACTTTTTACTTTTAGATTCTCTACTTTCTCACCGTCCATAACGTTGGTAAAGATGGCAACAAGCGATGATGAGCCGATGCACTTATATGAAGTGTTTCAAAACTGTTTCAACAAAATCGCAAATAAGCAGCCTACCAGTACCGTAGGGACTGAACGTGGTGGTGGCGGCTATCACTCACCATATGGAAGTCTTGCTGTCGAAAATGGAATGTACCCAAAAGATTTTTTTTTTCTTTACATGAAGGAAACACAACCAACAATAGGTTTGCAAATGTACCCACAATTGACCAGTATTTTGACTTGGCAGGAGGAATAATAGTACAGGATGGTATCAATCCCAAATAAATAGTGGTCCTAATTATATCAGTCAAACCGCTTACCAAAACAACACTCAAAATGCCTTGTATACTCCCAAGTACTAAATGCTGATGGCTTGAGCTAGGGCTCAAGTATTGGAATTCAAATGAGTGCTGAAAGTGGTATAGGCATTCACAGTCCGGTTTCAACATCCCTTCCTCCAATGAGTTCATTTCGGGGAGGATCTGGTACTTTACCCAACATTGGAGGTCCATCACCGACTGTGCTTTCTCCGGCTGTATACAATTCACCACAACACAATCAAACAACAGTGCAAGCTCAGCATAATTCCATGTCTTCCGCTGGGCAAATCGGTCATCATTCCCTAAATCATACCCCGCTACCTCATGCACATTCCCATCACAATCAGCAACTTAGTCCTGCAGTGCAGAGCGCAGATGGCTTTGGTGGAATAAGCACAGGACCCAATGCGAAGGTCGCTGGATCTGGTAATTCTTCGGCAACGTCATTGCGTCAGCAAATATATATGTCAGCTACTGCAGCTGACCAAAGTATTAGTAGCTTCAGCTCTAACCCATCAACACCTGTTAATTCACCACCTCCGTTAACACAATCTGGAGTTGGCGAATCAGCTATATCCAGCAACGCTGGATGGAGTCAGGCTGTTTTAAATAATGGATCTAGCTCCAATTATCCTAGCGATATGGTGCCTGTCTGTAATTTACATATAATGGCTTCTGTTTTTCAAGGAGCACGAATGGAGGAATGTTTAGATGACGCACTCAATGTGTTACGTAACCACTGCGAGCCTGAAATTTTATGTAACATTAACTCGTCTTTGAATTCTATGGATAATTCTGAAACATTATCTTCCTTCGTGGCCAATTCACCATCGTCCCATATCATTGGCGGTAATTCCACCGGTAACGGTGCGCTCGTATCTAATACCTCAAGTCCACTCACACACGATGTTCTTTCTTTGGGTACAACTAGTGCTGGCCTATCCACAGTTCAACCAGGTGGAAGTACCGGTCATGTAAATATAAAAATTGAGCGAAATGCATCGACATCAATATCTACATCCGCAACAATAAAACAAACTAAAAAACGGAAAGAACAAACCGGTGTCACTAATGTTGCGCATGTAGGCGTGTCTACAACTTCTAATCTTTCTAATTTAGTAATTTCTGATACAAAACCCTACCAGCTCAGTTGAATTATCAAATACCACACAATTACTTTCTCATGGTACAAAAAGGCTCAAAAAGGCCGCGCAGATATTGTTCCTCTGCGGACGACGATGATGATGCAGAGCCTGCTGTCAAGGCTATTCGTGAAAAAGAACGCCGACAAGCAAACAATGCCCGAGAACGCATTCGTATACGTGATATTAACGAGGCTTTGAAGGAACTGGGGCGTATGTGTATGACACACCTGAAATCTGATAAACCTCAAACTAAGCTGGGTATCCTTAATATGGCAGTGGAAGTAATTATGACATTGGAGCAACAGGTACGCGAGAGGAACCTGAATCCTAAAGCAGCTTGCCTGAAGCGTCGCGAAGAGGAAAAGGCAGAAGATGGTCCCAAACTAAGGGGGCAACACCATATGATACAACAGCCATCCGTATAAGCGGGATCGGAAGTACTAGTTATCATAGCCAGCCATCGCAACATGCTCCACCACCTTCACAAAGTTTAAACATAACATCCAATCCAGGCTGGTAGCGTTTTGCCTCCACATTTACAGCAACAACAAGTTATACAACATCCACAATAGCATGCAAATAATATTGATCTTAAAACATCACCATCTTCCATTATAACTCCATTGATCGAACCCTCAACAAAGTACTCATCCTTCGAGCTAGAACAACAAATATTAAGTAATTTTTTTAGGCGTCATAACACAAAACCCAATGAGGTCATTGCCTTTTTAAATCATCCATTTTAGCATATTTTATCAGTTGTGATTACAGTCTTGATCCATTTTAATTTACATCAATTGTTTGCAAATGTAAATACCTGTTTTAATTTTAATCACGAAACAAAAACATAAGTTATTTTTCATTGGGATTCCTATGATAATAAGAGCGATGTTACAGAAGCCATCTTTTCATACATGCATAATTTTATAATTAGAATTAAGTAGATTTATTGAAAAAAAAAAAAAAACAAATAAATAAAAAAGCTAAACCCAATTTCATATTTACAGACTTTCTTGTATTTCCCATATCTTTTGGAATATACCTAGATGTATACATAATCATTCTCTCAATCGCGTTAAAAGATTGCATGTAATTAAAACAAATAAAAAGAAACCGAGTACTTACAATAAGGAATAGATGTAATCGTTGAAAAGAATAAAAACTGTTAAAATAACATTTTAAGCTCAAAAACATAAAATCGGTTATCGATTATACAAATAATACACTAAATTAGGTAAACATTAAATGAAATTTAAAACACTTTTATGATCAGCGTTCTTAATGTTACTTAGAAAATATTTATTTTTGACAGCTTAGATGTTCAAGAATAAGCTGCCATACATAATCATTTCTAATAGATAGCTACAACTCAAGCATAGTTTGCATAATTCTTTAAAATTATTTTCCAAATTTTTGTATCATTTTATTTTTAAGTTATACCGTAATACGTTACACCTAATAACATGTTTATTTTTTGTTTATGGTGAAAAGCATTTTTCTAATTTATATTAAGTTTCCCATTCATACATTACGCTCAAACATTTCAATAATGAATTGTATAAATATATATGTATGTGTTTTTTAGTACACAATGGTAGCCACGCCAAAAAAAAACATGATTATAAGAGACAAAACATAACTCTTCTCCTTTTATATACCCTTGTAGAACGCCAACATGCCTATCCATCCGTGCTATGCAAACTAGTATATGTGTTGAAAGCATGGCAATGACACTTGGCACACAAGTAAATATTGCATATTTTTTTACTTACCCCAAGGACCCTATTGAATAAAATTTGTTTCTAATATCTTATTCTTTTTAAATTACCAAAATCAGAAAAGTCCTATTCATAAGAATAATCTGTCAAAATAAAAATTTACATTAAAGTCTTTTTTAAGACATTTTAATTTATTTCACCATTTACGAATGATAAGAGATATTTGTCAAACTGAATACTATTATATATAAATGTATTGCAGTAAAACAATGAAATAAACTTAGGCCATAAACTACAAGGGTATAAAATCTTAGGCGTGTCGAAAATAACTTTCTTGTATATATTTTAAAAAGGTTTTTTATTGCTACATGTGTGTACGTATAAAAACAATATATTATACAAATTTATAAGTATAAAAGGCCACCGTCGAGCGCGGGACCCCCCCCTAAAAAAAAAAAATTATTATCCATAAAACTGAAAGTATTTTGGCAAATTATCAACTGCTTGTTATTTATTTCCATATATTTAAAATTAATTTTTTTAAATTAATAAACAAAGGATATCAGAAGTAGGTACTATCCGCGATTTAATTTTAAAAACCCTTTCAATTTGTTAGATCTTATTTAAATTGTAACATCTTATCTAAATTTTCAACTGTGTTTCCCTTTCTCCTTTAACTAGTTATTATACCCCTCGAAAATGGTCAAAAAGGGTATACTTACTTTGTGCAAATGTATGTAGCAGGCGGGAGACCCCACAAAGTAACATATGTATGTTCTCGTTCAGGATCACTAGCCGAATCGATTAGGCCATGTCTGTCCCTACGCCCACCGCCCCTTCGCGAATCAATAATTTAATATTTTATGCTGATGTCTGAGCGAAATATAAAATATACAACATACTTTACATTAAGTAGTTCAACACTTAGCAAATTATAATACCAACATAACGTCAATGTTTCAATCAGATCGGACAACAAACACAGACGTTATTAAACAAAAACCTTGTTCGCTATGAGTTTGTTTACAGACCAGCAAGTGGTAATGTCATTGCGATGCTCATATAGGAAAGAGAATGCGAGCGTGTAGCGCCGGCTGTTGCTTTTCTCTACTTTTTATGCACACGCATTTTTGCATTTAAAAAGCACACACATTACTTACATTTGTGCTTGGCAAATGAAATGCTACATGCACGTATTCATATACAGTCGTTTGCTTACATGGTTTGTCCCAAATATAACCGAACTTTACTGGATATAAAATAAAATACAATACATATTATATTATCTTTGAAAGTTATTATTTATTCAAAAAAGGTTCCATTTGACTCAACACAACCTTTGGAACGATCAACCAGCGCCTGCATAGATTTTTTATGTCATTTATAGAAATGTTCTTCAGGTTACGGCTGCTTGAATGGGTGGGATATCATCATAAAATGTTTCCTTCATCTTGTTTTTCAGTTTCGGAATTAAAAAATAGTCAAATGGTGATAGATCAGGCGAATACGAAGGATGGTCTATGAAAAAATCCCTTATTTCATTAAAATTTCGTTCACTTTTTTCGTCTTGTGCAAAAAAAAACAGCTGTTTTCCTGTTGGATATTCTGGTCTAACACCACTTTGGAACAACCTTCTGGAACAAATTCCTTGTGGACAATACCCTTCGAATCAAAAAAATAATCAACATTGTCTTGATTCGAGACTTCTGAAAACGCAATTTTTTTGGTTTTGGCTCGTCTTTGGACTTCCATTCAGCAGATTGACGCTTAGTTTCTGGGTCATATTTAAAGCACCATCTTCCATCACCAGTTATGATCGAATCAAGGAAGTCTGGATCGTTTTCAGCAGTTTCAATAATGTCTTTGCAATACTCCACGCGAGCGATTTTTTGGTCGTCATTTAATTCATGTGGAACAAATCGCGCACAGACCTTTCTTTTCCCCAAATCTTCAGTTAAAATTCTCCAAATAGTGCTTTTACTCGTATTTAATTCCTCAGCCAACATTCTCGTAGTAAAATTTGCATCGATACCAATGATTTCACAGACTTTTTCCACCAGTTCAGCACGATTACTAGTTTCTGGACGTCCTGCTCTTGGGGCGTCATTTAAATCCTCACGACCATTTTTAAATTCTGTAAACCGGGTATTAACTTGAGTACGACTCAAACGATCATCACAAACTTTTTTCATTAATTCATATATCAGCAAATTTTTTTTCAAGTTTGACACAAAATTTTATTTTTTTTTTTTTTTAGCAACGCATACATTCACATGCCACGCATGGCATGTAGAAACAATTGAAACGCAGCGCAAAGTAGTACGCGCATGCTTATCGTTCCGCTGTCGTTGTGCGACTGAAGCAGATTTGATCCCATGCGCTGTTTGTACTGAGAGCCGAACATAGAAGTTCCCAGCCGAACATCGAATTTCCCAGCCGAGCGTGCAGCCGAAGTGTATGGGGCTCAGGATTGAAAAAAGCAGCGAATAACACTCAGACCCCCTGTCGATGAACACAGCTGCCCTGGTACGCATAACATCTGCTAATGGGACAAGCAGTGCGAACTCAAACAAGGCCGCGGATCAGCACCATCTGGCGGGAACAGGGACCTTCCCTGTTAACAGCCAGATCGGTCGCCGACCCGTGGTTCCCGTTTGAGAGAGCACCGTTTGAACCGTCGGCAGATGCCCGAATGCCCAGGCCAATGCGACCACCTGCATCTCATTCAAACAGCAGTTAATGTCAAGCAAACGGTCGGTGCAGTCAACACTGCAAAAATAATAAGTGCGTGTGATTAGATTTTTGCAGTTCTTTATATTTTTTTAAATTAATTAATTGTTGTTGTAATTTTGTGTGTGTGCAGACGCAGCTTTCCACGGACCACGGACTCATCGGAAGACATACCTGCCTGGTGAGTCTGTTCCTTGCGGGGAGCAGCAAAATCTTGCACATAAAAATCTGCAAGTCTGCAGCCCCAGCCGCGGCACACATCGGCAGCCGCACGAGATTCTGCCCTTTCGAGCCACCATCTCCGCAGCCTGCAGGCCACATTCTGCCTGCAGGCCCAGCAATTTTCCATCCGGGATTAAAATCTCGAGCGAGGCCTAATTCCGATCCAGGCCAGATTCCATCCAGGCCCAATAGTTCCATCCAGGCCAATCCTCCATCAGGCCATGAAATAAAGTGACCTGAAAATACCAAAAATGTCCCATTAGTTTTAATTTAAAATATTATTG
Source organism: Leucophenga varia (assembly GCA_018903435.1). NCBI lineage: Eukaryota > Metazoa > Arthropoda > Insecta > Diptera > Drosophilidae > Leucophenga > Leucophenga varia. The sequence goes on from JAEIFJ010001761.1 coordinate 9,785, forward strand.
TCATTAGTATAAGTTTTGTGTTAGGTTTTGTTTGGTTGTGTAGGAAGATGATAGGAACAGGAGGATTAGGAAAATTTAAATAAATGTATAGATGTTTGATATGAATCACTAACTTACCTTTTCTAGGGGAGATGGGGCGGCCTTAGTTGGCCTGGAAGGGATTCGCCGACTTGGGTGATGCTCTGAAACTCCTGAGCAGGAGCATCACATGGCTGGGTGGGTGCGCGGTGACTTGGCTGTCACCAATGGAAGTTGTTGTTGTCCTTTGTGTTGTAGAGTAGCTTGATCTGTAAATAAATTAAAGGCGTTATAAAATATGTTAAAATGCGTGTTTTATATTCGTTTTTGGTTTGTTTACCTTTTGTCAGTGATGCGTCTTTTGTGTAAATACCGATGACTATCGGTATTTTGTGCGGACTGCAGGGCTGGAGGAAGAACCCCTCCCCAAGTGCTCTGAGCTAGCCGGCACGGCCCTATCGACAAAAAAGCAGTCCGTAA
>JAEIFJ010001762.1:0-314830 GCA_018903435.1 Leucophenga varia
AAAAATGTATTATACTTTTGTGCTCGAAAAATATTTGAAGCGATCATTGCAGTGTGCATTCAAATATTTTATGTTTTTTGTGGCTGCCAAGTTGTTTCAGAAAGTATACTAAAAAAGCTTTTTGCACACAAAGCTTTATTCGTTACATTTTCAAACAAGCTGAAAGTACAGGGTGCTTCGTTTTGTGGTGCTCTATGTTTTTAGTAAATAAATTTAGTTAATATAAAAAAAAAAAATTATGTATTTGATCAGCACTTTATTTTAGAACTATTTGTTTGGTCACTTATGGAGTTGATATCGGGCAAAGACTTCCATCAGTATTTCAATTCTCAGGGCATATTTCTCTTTTCTCTCCTAGTCGCTAAGACTCCATGTGGTGTGGCCGTCGTTGAACCACTGGCTCTCTCAGAAATTAAAAACCGGTGGGGGGTTGTCCCCCAACCAACTTTCGATATCCATTGCCATGGATGTTTGTTTTAATCAGAGATCCACGCCATTAAAGTCTATACCCTCTACCTTTTGGACAAAGGGGACTACTATCACTATCTTTTCGGACAGTCAGGCGGCTGTCAGAGCGCTAACCTCTTGGACTTCTTCTTCTAAAATAGCTCTACAGTGTTACGACACTCTTCAGTGCCTATTCGTTGGAGACAAAGTCCCCTGAACTTCCTGGACATGGGGCATTGAATATAATGTGAAGTTGCAGACGAACTAGCCAGGATAGGCTCGTCAATCTCCTATGATCAGTCCGTGAATCCTTCTTTGGGCTCAGTTGGGCCTCAACAATTCTCTCCATTAAGAAACATTTCAGAGAATCTGTCTCTCTAAGCAACTTACTCTGGCAATCTTTCCTAAAACTTATATTCATCTCAGCGTGCTGAACTAAGACCACTCATGGTATTTGGGTCAGCGTCCTAAAATTCCACTACCTCAACAAAATGGGTTTGTCCTCCGAAAAGGAGTGTAGACTCTGTTTAGAAGATGTAAAGAAACCAGTTCACATATCTTAGACACATACATTTTAATCACTGCATTATAACCCCTGAACATATCAGATATTCTTCAACGAAGAACGTCGCAATACACATTTTCTTGCTCAGGAAGCCCGCCTTGTCTGGCTTCCGGCCTTAGTTGCAGCTCTTTTAATGAAAGACTAAGCCACTTAAAACGCTGAGTCATAATTTAGTCAAATTATTGGAATTTCGTCTGAATCACTGAATTCGGTATGGATTACAACTATTATAACATAAAGAAAATATACCGAAATTATGGTCCCCATATCTCACATTTTCTAAAAAGTAGTACCACGGTTTTCTTGTCCCATCCATCTCGGTCCATCCATCTCTGACTACACTAGACTCACTTGGCATAAGTTTTTAATATTGGCAACAATCATATAACAAGCGCATTATTCTAATGGAGCTGAGAAAAACCCGCAATTCATAGAATTCTATTCCAGGCAGACCGCAGACCACCAACAGTTTAATCAATTTATAAATAAAATAATAAACAACCATCAGTTTCTATCACTTTATTTAACTTTAAATTGTTAAATTATTTTTTTTTTATTTGCATATATAGCAACAATTATATTGTATATTTATATATATTTAATTTTCAATTATTATAATTATAAACATAAAATATTTCTAAAATAATTTATATAGCAAAAAAACAAGATTTTTACTAGATCAACTAGCGCAATACTGCGCTGCAATAGCGTTTGTTGCGATATAATTAAATATTTTTTTTCTTTTTAATTTAAAAAAAATATAAATAAACTGAAACATTAAACAATTTAAATGTAATTGTGCATTAAACTATAATTCTAATAATATAAATAATTTATTAAATAAATATTAGCATAGCTGTGTATTTCTTTTTTTTTTTTAAATAAAAATAATTACTTATTATTATTATTAATGTAATTATCATCATCATCAAAGACGACATGGGTAATTACATAAAATACGTATATATCATTATATATATAGTAGGTATATATATCATACATATATGTTATATATGCCATATATTACGCATTATAATTTATAAAATAATTTATCATCATAGCTCGTCTAAAAACTAAATTTTTCAACATAAATAATGTAAAAAAATTTTAAAAATCATTAAACAACTGCAAATCTCTTTGGTCTACTGCTCTGGCGGGTTTCCAATCCTTTTCTGGATAATCGTCAAAATTTGTTGTATCACCATCATGATGTACATCGGGCATGATTGGTGGCTATAAAAGATAGAAAAATAAAATTTAAATTAAAAATAAATTAATAAATATTTTTGTTCAAGATTTAAAATAAAAATTTATTTAATAAAATAAGTTAATTTAGTTGACACAAGAAAATTTTAATTAAATTAAAAAAAAAAAAAAATATACAGCGGTGTCATCGAAATCTCTGAGTTTTGGTGTAAGTGTTTTGGTGCAAATATTCGAAAATTTAATCCATACACCGATACTTCGGGTGTTTTCATTGATGCCAAATTTTATTTTTTTTTAAATATTTTTAATTCCATAACAAAAATCTAAATATGCGACCCGCCCACTGTAAATGAAACCTTACAACTCGATTTGAAATGTAAAACTAAAATCTCTAGTGTAAGTGTTTTCGGTATCATCCTTGATATAATTATTTTTTTTTTTTTTTTTGCTATTTTGTTGATCTTTTAACCAGACAAGTTATAGTTTGCGAAATATATAATTTTATAGGTGATTTATTTTTTTTTTTTTTTTTTTTGTAATTTATAGAATCATTTCAACGATGACTTATGCACTCTATATAACCATGTGTAACACAGGCTATATAAATTGTATAAATAATTATATCATATAGTCAGTTACTAATCAAATTTTTATATTGAGTAAGACAGCGAAAGCAATAAATAATATTAATGCTAAAAAAAGATTGAAATGTAGCACTTTAAATATGTAAACATATTTTTAACATGTTCTCATATTCCCTTGTTTATACGATTTGAGATTTAAGTAAATTCGAACGATTTCAAATTGATTTAGCAACGAAAACCGTAAAATACAGTACTTTAAACGTCATTTCCCCAAAACCTTAAGATTTGCGTTTTGAGTAAAATCAAACGATTTCAAATTGATTTTGCAACGAAAATCGCAAAAGATAAATATACATCTTTAAGTAACTGCATTAAAATTTTTCTCTGGGAGTTTTTAGGGTCGCTGATTTCGAAAATGTTTACTTTTTTACATAATATCAATGGCGCTAATTTATTTAATACAAATGGATATTTATTATGGAAATTTAGAAACTCTGATCTAGCCAACATCAAAATGTCAGTGTGGGGTGAGGAGTTAGCAAAAAACAATACGGACGAAAACTCATGAAAGTCATGGTAAAAATTTAAAAACAACATGGGTTAGGCTATGGAAAGTATAAATCGTTTTCTAATGTATCTATAAATATAAAAATAGTAAAAATGTTTCTATGTCCGCTATGAAAATGTTGAAACCATTCAATCGAAGTGTCCCGAACCCATTTCATTTAAACGTTGATAATGCAGGTAAATTAAAATACCACTGAAACAATACATTAGGCGCATTCCGTTCATTCATATAGTCGATTTTTTTAATTTTTCAATACAAAAATGTTTTACTTTTTGACTGTTTTTATACTAGCCCTAACATATTTTGGTGGCACTGCAACCAAACAAAAAAAAAGGTAATTTTTTAGTGCATTTCTGTATGTTTCTTTAACAGCCACAACATATTTTAGAAACGCTGCAATAAAAAAATATGGTATTTTTTAGTATGTTTTCATACTAGCCCCAAACATATTTTTTAAAAAAAAAAATAGGCAAAAATGTCATCGAAAAGAACTGAAATTTAGGGAATAAGAAAAGCTCTTTTTTTTTTTGTATGGCTGGTATTACTTGACTTCTGAAATTAAACTATTTTAATTTTTATTCTTAAGATCTTCAAGATATTTTGGTACTACAGACAATTTCGAAACAACCTGGAATGTATAAATTTCTATTTTAAAGACATACATTTTTCGATTTATTGTAGTTCGTTCTAGAATTCCACTCTGGGCCAGTGTGTGTCGCCATTTTTTTATAATTTGTGTATGGCAATGCCTTAAGTAATAATCAGACAAGTACCAAAGAGAGAGTGTGAGTTGCTAATTAACAAAAAGTGAGCGAGTTTTCTTCTTACATTTCCATGTATGAGATGCAATACTTAAATGATTTTTGTATTATTTAAAATGTAGCAAGTAAATATTGGATATAAATTAAATATAATTTAAAAAGCAACAATTTAAAAACTAATTAAATTAAGATATTTTTAAACTGAGCTCATTTATCTTTAAAAATATTTATATAAATAGTCTGAGAGTATAATCAATTATAGCAAAAACAATACACAGCATGTAGTAAATGCCAAATAATTTGTCTTTGCTATAAAGCCATTTTGATGACTTGATGTATTATATGATTTTTAGTTTTTTTTTTTTTTTCACACATTTAAATGTAAGACAATGTATTGCAAATAATTAACAAAGTTATTTGTAAAACATATCAACAGCAAACGCCTTCATAGATACATTTGTATCTGATATATTTCGTTTTGCACGGCGATTGGTTTAAAGATTTATGAGCGCACTCAGCGCGATCTGCATACATCTAGCGTACGTCCGTCTGTCTGGCACTCTGCTATTGCTTTCTATATATTAGAGGTGTTGTTTGAACATTATCTAACGTGTTATATTTATAAGTCGATTTGTTTATTTGATTTTAATTTTCAATTTTTTTTTCTATAAATATATTTATTAATATGAAACTGTATGAAAGCGAATCTTAAACGCTTAATGTGGGTGTTTCAAAAAAAAAAAAAAAAAAAAAAAAGAAATATAAAAAATAAAAATTAAAACGTTTAATTAAAATTGTCACAGTTTTTTTTTTTTTTTTTTTTTTTAGTTAAAAGATTGTTAATAAATCTATTTTATTAGCCTAAATAGAGACAACAACTAAAACTAAATTGAACAGATTTAAATAAAAAAAATAAATTCAAAAAAAAAAATAAAATAAATAAAATATAATAAAATTAAATAAAATTTACTGCTTACCTTAAGCTTCTTGTTGTAGACGTCATTCCAATTCAAATGCTTAAACCATCGATGCCTCTTAACGTCATCGGCCCCATTCTGTGTGTTTGTATGAAGAAAAATTGTTAAAAAAAAAAAATAGAAGAAGAAAATTATTTTCATTTTATTTATGAGTATGTGCGAAAATGTGTTTTAGAGCGCATAAAGCAAAGCAATTTGAAATTTTAATTTTTTTCTTTTTTCTATATATTATATATAAAAATAATTTCTTCTATGAGTTTTTCAAAAATAATAATAATAAAAAATATTAAATTTGACCATGAAAATTATTTCGTGTGCGTTTCTATCTTGCATTAACGTAATTAGTGATTTAGGAGACAATTTCAATTAAGCTGAACCAAAGTAGTCACATTACAGCAGCTAAGAAATTTACTAGACGTGAACGAGAAATGTTTTAAAAGATATTAAATTTCAGCGTAATATCTTTTAAACTGAACAAATCATACAGACATAGGTAATAGAGCCCCATAACGGTTATCTCGACAAACGTATATAATTGCATTATAGCCGACTCAAGCCGATGAATCGATCTACAGAACTTGGGATTAGGACCGATTAAATGACTAATCGATTGAGAAAATAACCGAATTAAACTAGATTTGCGATTAATCGTTTAATCCTTATGGACAGCAGAACAAAATTTAACTTATTAATCGATAGGCCGATTAATTGATAAACCGATTAATCGATATTCTGATTATTCAAGAAACCAAAAAAATTATAAATCGATCAATCTATTTAAATTTAACTTATTAATCGATAAACCTAATAATCGATACACCGATACACCGATAAATCGATAAACGTATTAGTCAATAAAGCAATAAATTTATAAATCGATCATTCTTTTTAAATTTAACTTATTAATCGATAAACCGGTTAATCGATAAGACGATTAATCGACAAGCCAATTAATCGATAAGACGATTAATCGATAAGCCAATTAATCACTAAGACGATTTATCGATAAGCCAATTAATCGATAAGCTGAGTAATCGATAAACCGTTTAATCGATAAACTTGTTATTCAAAAACCAATAAATTTTATAAATCGATCAATCTATAAATCGATTAATCGATTAACCAACTAATGAAATAATCGATTGATGCAATATTTTTTTTTTGATTAATCGGGCCATTCCTTCATAGAAAGCTTTGTTTCAGTGCTTATACATTTTTACACGATTATCTTAAATATCGGTTAACCCACCGAAGCTTATCGATTTGAGTCATGTCGATTATTAGCCTAGCAGTTTACTTGTGTTTTTAAATAATTGTGCATGACTCTAATATATAAAATATTCAAGAACTTGAAGTGTTGTTGAGCCCTGTAGAATTATTTGAAAACATTAATTTATTTCGTTTCTCTAAAAGAATCGTTTTTATTGCGATTAATTGATTTTTTATCTATTTCAAATCAAGAAACAATACAAAAAGTATAAGAAAAAAAACATTGCTCATTAAAAAAAAAAACTTAATCGTTTAATCTCTTAAAAAATCGATTGATTTAAAAAAAACGATTAAATCGATTTTTTTCCGATAAATCGATCGTGTTGCACACTAAAAAGTGATGTTCTTTTCGAATCCGATTTAAGGAAATAGTCCCATACAAACCAACAACATATTTTTTAAGTTTGGTTTTTGGGAAAACTTCTTCATTTCCGAGCAAAACCGTTTCACAATTTAATTTACATTTACGAGTATTACGGAAATGTTCACTATTAATTTGCACGCCTAAATTTGATTTCTTGAAAACGTATGTTTGACAACTATAAAAATTCGCAGACAAACAAAAACAACAACTGCAACCGCAACAGGAACAGCAAGAAAAATAAAAACCAAAAAAGAAAATATTATTGGCAAATGCATAGAAAACAATTTAATTTATTTAAAACATGTTTAATGGGCCTGTTGACTATTTTGCAATTGTATAAAAACCAATAAACAAACTTGTAATTAGAACTATGACACAATTATCATATACAGATATGGGAAAACTATATATCAAAAATGTGCTAAGGTATTTTTGAATTCAAATTTAAAATACACAAAGAAGTGAGTGAGACTAATTGGCCTGAAACCCGCGCGGCTATTTAAATTTAGAAATAAGACAGGTGAAAAAAAATATATAATATATTTAAAAAAAAAAAAAAAAATATATGGGGAAATGCATTATTTTGGCAGCAATGAAACTAAAAGACGCTTTGCACTGTCAAAGAAAAGTGTGTACAGACGAACACATTTATTTTTAAGAGCAGAGAACAAAGTTAATAGAAATAGTAATTTGAGTAACGCCACACCACAATGTAAAGCGTAAAGCGTACTTGCGTACACCTTTATAGAACTGAAACGCGAAGCACTTTGATGATTGTAACCAAGAGTTCGAAAAAGCCATTCTAAGGTTTTCAGTTACATTCGTTTGTATGTTCGTTACGCTTCTTACTATTTCTGTTGTCTTTGGTCATTTAGGTAGATCGATATGCAAAGCAATGAGAATGAGTGTGAGTATGATTATGTCTATCTATAATTGCTTACCTTCATATTACCCAAACGCTTGGTTCTATCATTAACCAATAATTTTTTAACTAAGTCTTTTGCAATCGGATCCATATGACGTACAAATTCAATTTTTCCGCTTAATATTCTTTCATATATACCAAAAGGATTTTCATCGTAGAAAGGTGGATAACCAACAAGCATTTCATAGATGAGTACACCTAAAATATAAGAAAAAAAAATTATGTTAAATTTAATCGAAATGCAGACCAAGACAGGACAAGAGTACAGAAAGGCATAAAGACAGGTGAAGGATAGGTTAACGGGCAGATGGAAAGTCTGAGACGACAGTACTGACAGATGAACATGGCGGATAGACGGACATTAGCGAGATTAACTTAACATACAGATTTGTAGAAAGGAAATACAACTGGATGGTCGGACAGATGGACAGTCAGACCGGTAGATAGGCAGATATGCAGTCTGATGGAAACAAAGACAGACGGACATAGAGATACGGACATAGAGATACTGACACAGAGAGATTCGGATTTGCAGATTTCCGCACAGGCAGGTCGACAATGGAAATTATGAAGGCAGACGGACCTAGAGAGAAACGGACATAGAGAGATACGAAAAAGAGAGAAAACGAAGAAAAAGAGAAAAATAAAATGATATGGAAAAAATAAAGAAATACAAAAAAAGAGAAAAACCAAGAAGAAAAAGAATTTAGAGATTCGGAGTATTGAGCTAGATAAAGACATTGGAATACAGACATAGAGAGATACGGACATAGAGATTTACAGACGCAGAGAGACGGAAATTGAGTTTCGGACATAGAGAAAAACGGACATAGATACTAATAAGCCGCTAGATAAAGATTTTTAAATTTAAAATTATTTTAAAAAAACTCCAAACTTACCTAATGCCCACCAATCGACTGCTTTATTATGTCCTTTCGATTGTATTATTTCCGGTGCTAAATATTCCGGTGTACCACATAAAGTCCAGGTACGATCACGTAGTTTTTTGGCAAAACCAAAATCAGTTATTTTCAAATGACCATCACGATTGATAAGTAAATTTTCTGGTTTTAAATCACGATAAACAATTTGCAATGAGTGTAAATACTCAAGAGCAGAAACAATCTCAGCCGCATAGAAGTTTGCTGTAATATAATAATTTAATTTTTTTTTCAATAAATATAAAACAAGGTTATTATTGAAGTTTAAAAGTATCTCTTTACATACACGTTTGACTAGTAAATTTGCCAGCATTTCTGAGATAAGTGAATAATTCACCGCCACAGACATACTCAAAGATCATATATAAACAGCAGTCGTCCTTTGTCGACCATTCCCTGTAAATAAGTAGTAAAAAAAAAAAAATTGAATTTAATTTCAACGAATTTTATTTGTAAATAAATACAATAAAAATACTAGATAGATTGATTATCTTTTGTACTTGGCACTGTATATAAACTTGATTAATGATTTTTACCTTCCTTAGTTATATTTATTTACAAAGTTTTTCTTTTTTTAGTTTTGGTTTTTAAGATTTATACTTTGTTTATAGTCTATATATAATGTATGACGCTTATAGAGTACGAAATGTGCCTAAGATGTATGAGAATCCCCACTGAAAGTCAATATTTGCAAAGAAAATTTGGAAAATATATCAAATCGATTTTTGTTTATTGAGATACAAAGAGTGTAAACAAAAAAAGCGTGTCGAACGTTTAACGTTTATAATGGATTTTTTGACGAAAAGTTAATTTTTCCTTAATTCGAAACTCATGTCTTCGGTTGATGCATGTGGCTCAAAAAATGAGACAAATTCAGTATGCAACTTTCTTTGTACGAACTTTTACAATGTTTTCAATTGGCAATGCACAAAGTATGACAGAAAACTTGCGAGAGGGAGAACAGCGATTGGCAATGCACTAAGTATAAAGGAAGAAGCTTGAAAGAGAAAGAGAGAGAGAGAACAGCGATTGGCAATGTACTAAGTATAAAAAGAAAGCTTGAGAGAGAAAGAGAGAGAGAACAGCGATTGGCAATGTACTAAGTATAAAAGTAAGCTTGAAAGAGGAGAGAGAGAGAGACAGCGATTGGCAATGTACTAAGTATAAAAGAAAGCTTGAGAGAGAGAAAGAAAGAGAGAACAGCGATTGGCAATGTACTAAGTATAAAAGAAAGCTTAAAAGAGAGAGAGAGACAGAAATAGAGAACAGCGATTGGCAATGTACTAAGTATAAAAGAAATTGAGAGAAAGCGATTGGCAATTTACTAAGTATAAAAGAAAGCTTAGGATTGTTAATTTTTTTTTTTTTAAAGCTAAGTCATTGATTATAATTTTTTTAAAATAATGGATACCTTTGAAACAGGCCTTCTTCATCTGATTTTTAAGAACAGAATATGTCAGTGGTTTTTTTTTTAATGCAGCTACATATTTAAAATAGTATTGTGCAGAGCGAACGATTAATTGGAGATATTCAAATTTTTCAAAAAATCGATTTATAAATAATTGATTTTTTAAAAGATTTATTAATTGATTTTCCAAAGAGATGAGGAATGCTCTTTTTCTTTTTTAAAAATCATTTAATCGGAAAAAGATTTATTTTTGGAGAATCTATTTAAACGATGTTTTCAAATAATCGCACAAAGCTAATTTAAGATAACCCGTAAAGAGTACAACATACTTTGTTCAAGACGTCTCAGCCTTATCGAATATTTTATTATCAATAAGTGCATGTTTTTGTGCTCGACACAGTTGTAAATCGGTTAATCGATTAATCGAATAAATATTTTCTATATTTTTTGTATATGGATTAATTAAATTATTCGGTTATTTGTTTAATCAGTAAATCGATTAATTGGTGAATCGATTAATTTGTGAGCCGATTAATTGGTGAATCAATTAATTTGGCGAGTCGATTAATTGGTAAATCGATTAATCGGTTAATTATTTTTTTTTCAATAAATGCTTTAGAAAAGTAAATAATGTTCTCTTTTGACTGACATTGCTGTAAAAAAGAGAATTGAACAAGCAAAATTGAAGAGCGATGCCTACCTTTTCTCTTTCTCTTTATCTTTCTCTTTCTTTTTTTTTCTTTTTTTTTCTTTCTCTTTCTGTTTCTCTTTCCATCTCTCTCTTCTCTCTCTTTCTCATTTATGTTCTCCTCTGCATTCACATATGAATGTAAACGCTCTGAATATGGATCAAACGAAATAGAGAGTTTTCGAGAGTTTAAGACAGCTTTTAAGCTTGTACAACAAATGGATTGCTTATTTGTAGTATCTATGAGATGCAATATCCAAATAATATTGCGCAATATATTTTGAAATTTAATACTTATTCTGTTCTAAATTTTTACATATATAAATATATACTTACAGACTTATTACAAACGGATGTCTTATCTCACGTAATATATTTCGTTCATTTTTAACATGTTCAATCTGTTTAAGACGTATCACATCGGTCATTGCGAGAATTTTCATGGCGCAATATTTCTCAGAAACTCGATCACGGCACAAGCAAACGCGTCCAAAGGTGCCAGTGCCTGAAAGTAAAAACAAAATTACATATTGTAAGTCAATATTGAAAGGAAATAACAAAAATTATTATTCTCGCTGGCATGCAGCACAAGAACAAACACAAAAATTAAAGCAAACACACAACAAGAAACTTAAAACTAAGTGAAATATGAGCCACAACTAAGAACTAGTTTAGCATTTGGACAGACAGACGGACAGACGGACAGACTGACTATGGTCGAAGCGCATTCATACAAATAATTGAAAGTTCACTTGATACACTACTAAGTCAAATGCTCAAAATAGAACTGTTGTTGTACGTATTGGGTTGGGTTCTATGCAGTTCTTTGACACGCTGACTGCGTAACTGCATCCGTTCACTTGATTCTTGAACGTGGGCAGCTCACATTGTTTCTAAAGAAGCACGCGCCCAATGCAGCCACAACGCGTTACTGCTGCAATATGCAATATCATTTTGCATTTTTTGAAGCCATTTGAAGGCGCTGGCTGGCTGGCTGATTGCTGCTGGCGCTTTGGTAATTTAGTAAAATGTTCTACGCTGCGCTTCTAGTGTATCGAGTGTAACTATATAATTATTTTTTCACTTTTGAGCACGTTTTGAGGTTAAAATGAAAATTACCACAATGAAAAAAAAATAGTGTAACACAAAACACTAGGAAGGGGGCGTATGAAAATAATGGTGAACACTAAACTATAATCACAATAAAAAGAAAAAAAAAACGTTAGTTAGAGGTGTGTAAGAAAAGTTTTGAAGCTTCTTGAATAAAAATATGTAAGCTACCTTAAAAAAAAAATTCCAAAATAAATATGTAAAGAATACAAATGCGAATGTGAATACAAATGCGAATATGAAAGCGAATACGTAATCGGAAATGACTGCGAATTTGAAAGCGAATATAAAACCGAATATTAAAGCGAATATTAAAGCGAATATAAAAGCGAATATTAAAGCGAATATTAAAGCGAATATTAAACCGAATATTAAAGCGATTATTAAAGCGAATATTAAACCGAATATTAAAGCGAATATAAAACCGAATATCAAAGCGAATATTAAAGCGAATATTAAAGCGAATATTAGAGCGAATATTAAAGCGAATATTAAAGCGAATATTAAAGCGAATATTAAAGCGAATATTAAAGCGAATATTAAAGCAAATATAAAAGCGAATATTAAAGCGAATATTAAAGCGAATATTAAAGCGAATATTAAAGCGACTATTAAAGCGAATATTAGAGCGAGTATTAAAGCGAATATAAAAGCGAATATGCAATCGAACATGACTTTAAATACAAATACGACAACAAATACAAGAACGAATTATTCGCTATTTAGAAAACGAATAACTGTGTTACTCCAGACTATATTCGTAGAAGTGCTTGGTTAAATAAGGCAAATAATATATCCTGGACACTCAGTTTTGGAGTGTTTGTAGTCTTCTCTAAAAAAACTTTAAACCAATGCATCTATTTTCCTTTCTATTTTCTCACTCTTTCTCTCTCTCTCTCTCTCTTTCTCTTACTATTCTCATTCTTCTACTTTCTTTATATTTTAATTGTCAGACTCATCACCACTTATTCTGCCCCCAACTAAGGTATTAACCGATTTGTACCAAAAATTCAACCTGGTTAAGGAACACCCCATGGTACACCCCACAGCACTTTACCCTATATATATATTTTATATGGAGTCTATACTACCTCCTTCGGCAGTCGTGAGGACCCGCGATACGACGTTGAAAATTAAAATTGCATTTAACGCAAGGAAAAAAAACTTGACATTCTAACTTATAGGCTAACAGTAGCGTTAAGCTAACAGTAGCCTTAGACTAACAGTAGCCTTAGGCTAACAGTAGCTTTAGACTAACAGTAGCCTTAGACTAACAGTAGCCTTAGACTAACAGTAGCTTTAGACTAACATTAGCCTTAGACTAACAGTAGCCTTAGATTAACAGTAGCCTTAGACTTACAGTAGCCTGAGAGTTACACAGAGAGACTTGCTGCCGGTGTAGCATAGGTTCGAGTCCCACAATTCCTGTTTTCTTTTATAATAAAAAATGTTTTTATTTTAATTTGATTAAATATTTATTATTGTTTTTTAATTAATTTATTTTTATTTATCTTAAAAATTGGACTAATTTCAATCATAAAGAAAACTCTTTTTATAATAAATTTCCAAAATATTTCATGTATAACCCTCGTATAACTAAAGCAAAACAACAACAACAACAATAATGTAATACTTATACATACAACCCATAAGATTTTCTCAACCTTGAATTTTTAATTGGGCTAACGGCTGCTGCCGGCACGACTGACATACCATAACGTACATGCAAATACAACACACAACAAAAAAACGAAAGAAATTGAAAATATAGCGAGGTAAAGTGTGCTACCATTAAGCATATGTCTAGAAAAATGTGCAATATACACGTACTGAGAAATACAAAAAAAAAAAACAAAAACAAAAGTATCTAGATACATTTTAGCCTAATGGAGCAGACAAAACATTGAAACAAATATTAAAGTGGCACAAATTGATTTCAATTTCAATATTGAACCGAAAAAAAAAATCGACGAAAAATCTAGCAGAGTACAATGCCACACATATTGTAGTAAATCAAAAAACAAAAATATGGTTTAGCATTTCGATTCGATTGTGTTTGCTTTTAGTTTTTCAACACATTTAGGCAGTAAAGATTGGCAGTTCAATGGCGTCCAAAAAACCAAATGCCATACGTCGTACGATTATTTAGGCCACACTAATAATCCATAAAGGCTAATTAAAGCAATTATTGCCTTTTGTATTTTCTCATATTTTCTATAAAATCAAAGGTAATGAGTGTATTGAACTTAAATTTTTCCTTTTATAAAATTAGGCACGTGTAAAAATAGGCAGCATTCTAAAAATACTTTTAAAAGTGGGAAAACAATTATTTTGACTGTTTTTATTTCTTTAATTTTTGAAGGCGTGTGTTGCAGACGCTTTACAGCTGTGAAAATTTTTTACATAAAAGAATTTAAAATGCTTAAATCTTTTATTTATTTTTTTTAATAATAATTTTTTATTTTTTTTTTTTTTTGATTCACAATCAATTGAAATACTTTATTTCTTTACGCACAGCATGAGTTTTTGAATAGGTTTTGTTTAATAAATTTTTAAGATTTATATTGCAAAAATTTCAAGTTCACAAATACTTGCTTAAAAATTTTCAAAAATAAAAATTTCATTTGTATGCGAAAAAAATTTGAAATATGCAAAAAAATATTCTGAAAAATTAAACATGTTGCAGGAAATTTTTTTAAGTGTATATAAAATAAAAAAAATAAAAAATAGATGCTTTAAATATATTTTTAGTATAACAATGCACAAAAAGCAAATTTAAGAATTAAAAAACAATAAATATAAATTAATACTGGCATTTTAATTATTTGGAAAATTTATTAATTTTTGAGTAAAGCCAAATTTCGTGCACTTTTTAACCTAACAATAGACAGACCGACAGATGAAGTGAAAAAAAATTATATACAAATAAAATAAATAAATAAAAATGTTAGCCATTGAGCATTTTAAACTTTAACATTTTAAAATCAAACTTAAAAAAAAAAAAAAAAAAAACGAACTGTTTGGGAATCGAACCTGAGCTACAGAGACACCAGCTCACTGTCTAACTTATAGGCTAACAGTAGCGATAAGCTAACAGTAGCCTTAGACTAACAGTAGCTTTGACTAACAGTAGCCTTTGACTAACAGTAGCCTTAGAATAACAGCAGCCATTGACTAACAGTAGCCTTTGATTAACAGTAGCCTTAGACTAACAGCAGCCATTGACTAACAGTAGCCTTATACTAACAGTAATCAAAAGCTAACAGTTACTTTAATTTTAAGTTAACAGAAGCCTTAAGCTAACAGTAGACTGCTTATTTAAGCATAATAAGCGAATAAACCTTTGTATGTGCAGATAGATGAACTCTTAATCAAAAATAGACGTCACGTTCGATACATAACTTCGAGCCGATCATTAAAATATGGTTTATGAGATCTCTGACTTTTTTATTTTTATGTTAACTACAATACATGCTGTAGTTCAACAAAGAAAATTGTTTCACTGCTTATGAGTTCAGTGACCTAAACTTATTGGTAGGGTAAAGATATGAGGAAGTCCCCTTATTTCCGCTCATTTAATATTTCATTTGATATTTTTTGATTCAGAGTTGTGACATTTTACGTTGGTAAGACTAACAAACTATGAGGTGGCAACCTGCAAGCCTTTCAACTACTTATTATATTTCAAAATAAAATATTAATTATGCTTCTATTATATGATCTGCTATTTGTCAGCCACGGAAAATCGATTGGCTTAGATGTAGAGCTGGAAAAATATCGATACCCTATTCAGTGACAATTATCGATATACCAATGATGTAATATTAGTGTTGTAAAATTTTTGTTATAAGGGCTTTTCACTGTTTTCAAGAATCGTTTAAAAGTTATTAGTTGTTTTTTTCTTTACTAATTATGATCGATTTATTTTGAGAGGTTTCCAACAATAGATAGAGATTGGAGATAGAGGTGGGAGAAATATCGATAACATATGCAGTGAAAATTATTGGTTAACCAATGAATATTTTGATGTTATATTTATTTTGAGAGGTTTCCATTTATAGATATAGTCAAAGAACTTTAAATTTAGACTCTGTTGAGCACTTCACAAACATGTTATTAATTTAATCGTTTTTTTAATTGAATAGATCGGTTTTATCGTTTTTTTTTTAAACGATAATTTGAACGTTCGAATGAATCGACTATACAAACAATGGTAATATGTTTCTCTCTCACTTCCAATCTTATTTTCTTGGTCTGTACAATTTTTTTCCAATACAGAGCTATATTAAATTCTATAAAACTACTACACAATTACAAAAAAAAAATCGTTATTTCGACGTTCAAACTTACATCTTAAAGATAAAAAATATTAAAAATGGAAGCCACAATTAACAATAACTTCTGATCTCAATATTTTGTGGTCAAGCTGTACCATTCTCATTTCTTAATGATACACTTTTAAATATAGCAGCAAAACCACAACAATATATTCTCTTTTTTTATTTAGTTCATTTTTTTTCTTAAATCCGTTTATCACATCCTTTCACTTAACTGCATAAAAGATGCACCATAAAAATAATTTATATGCGTCAACCCAAAACAGGTTCAGCTGCAAAGTGAAATTATAAATAAAAAAAAAATAAAAATAAACGCTTTACAAGTGAGCGACCGATAAGTGAGTTAAATGCAGAAAAAAAAATTATCTGAAACGCACAATTAACGTCTCGACAACTCGACGCGTCAGAAATTAGCCCCCCTTCCTCACCACTACAATAACTCTTTATAACTTCGCTACTCTGTAATAGCCAGTTTTTGCGTGCAAACAAAAAAAAAAAAAAAGTGCGTGTAAAAAGTTGTTCAATCAACTTCAACATAAACTGTCCGTCTGTCCAGCATTTTACATAATAACTTTCTTTTATATACAAAAAAAAAGCAAACATTTCTCGATTTTTATTACACTTCATTCCAGTTTTTTTTTGTACTTGAACTCAATTTTTATAAAAATAAATTAAAATAAAAATTTTTATTACTGCGAACTGCAAAAAGCGCAAAATAAGTCAAATTATTTGATTGATGCTATTTTTCAGTTACATACAAAAAAACAACAAAAAATGTATTTTTAAATATTTATAGCCAAAAAATATTGTAAAATTTTATGCCAAAATGTCGAAACTGTAAATAAACTAAGTTAATTTTTTTTTTCTGTATTGCCGGGCCTGTCAATTGCAACTTGTCTTACATAGACAACGCAGAACGCCTCGTCAAATAAAGTTAATTACATTTTTTTCCAATTAATTTATGTCGCGTCAAATGTAAATTGAAAGCATTTGCGCTATTTTACTACTTGTGATGCACTCGATTTACAAAATTGTTAAAAATTTTAGTACTTTTGTATAGTGTATGTGTATCTTCCTTAAACTAAATCATGCGTCTTTTATTTTTAATATTTGTTTATAGTAAGTCAAGGTGACCATTTTATTTATTTGTTTATTTGTTTTGCTATAAAACTATCAATTTCAAATAATTTTTACTTTTATCGTTTTTCTTTCTTTAGATTTGGACGGACAGACAGATGCACAGCTTCATTTAGTTAAATCAACGTACTGAAGAACTGTATAGGAAGAACTGCAGGTTGAGACAGCCTGTATACTATTCCATTACATATACAAAATTTATTTAAAAAAAATGTTAAAAATATATTTTTCAGTATTCCAATTGTGTCTGACGGCGCACTTTGCCTATAAAGTAATTAATGCGTATTAGTTGTCTGCAGGTTGAGACAGTTTTGATGTTTTTGACAAATTCTTCAAACACATTTTTAGGAAAACTTTTACTTAAAGGTACACGTTTTTCAATATGAAGTCACAAAGTCATAAATATGTTTTACATGTCTGCAGGTTGAGCCAATTTTAATGTTTTTGGAATAACATACAAAATTAATAAATAAAAAATATAGTGTTAAATAACTTTAAAAAGCTACTTTTCTGCACTACTATTTTGCCCAAAAAAAGTAAAATTTCAAAGTCAAAAATGTGTATTAGATTTTTTGCAGGTTGAGACAAAATTTCAAATAAACAAAATTATAAAAAGAAAGAAGTCATTACAAATCATTGGAAAGTTATTGTTTCGGGACTACAAATTTGCTAAAGAAAGTGAAGACACAAAATAATAATTTTAAATTGTATAGCTGCAGGTTGAGACAGTTTTTATATTTTTTGAAAAATTTTCGAAATATTAAAAATGATCAAAAATGCATCATATTTCGTTGAAAAGTTATTGTTCAGCGCTATAAATTTTTGCCTACGAAAGCATTAGGAATTTTTGATTCATACAACAAAGTGCAGGTTGAGAAAAAACAAAAGTCTGCACATTGCCATATTTTAAATATTTGATAAGTAATTTATTTGTTTAAAAGTATGTTTGCAAGAGGATACCCATTAAATATATGACTGCCTCAACCTGCATTCTGTCTTAAACTACAAACCTTTTCTCATCAAAACTAGTCACAAATGAAAATAGTCAAAGTCTTATAAATTAATAGTTTCAGGCAAGTTGATCTCGATATCAGTTTTTAAACATTTTTGGCTTATATAAACCTACAACCCATTCTATCCTCATTCTCACTTTTTGCATTCAATGGAGCTGCTACTAGGTACGTTAGCTGCCATATTGACATTAAATTTTCTTTTTATGCGTACAATAGCTACATTTCATTTGAAAACACAATTTTTCTGTGAGCCTTAAATGATTGACATAATTCTCAAAAATAAAAACAAACTTTTAACTCTCTCAGATTTTCTAGAAATGTGCAGCTGCCGATATATCTTTTATGTATTGTTATCAATATTTCAAAATACATATCACCTTCAAAAACTTCATACTAAGAGTATAAGGTCACTCTACAAATACAACACTACAAATTTATGTAGCTTCCTAGAGATTTGCAGCTGCCGATAAATCTTTTATGTGTTGTTTTCGTTATTTCCATTCACATATTACCTTCGAAGAACTTTCAATTAAGAGTATTTGGTCACTCTACAAATACAACACTACAAATTAATAGTTTCTTTGAGATGTGTAACTGCCGATACAGCTCTTATGTGTTGTTTTCGTTATTTCAATACGCATATCACCTACAAAGAACTTCTAACTAGAAGTACATATGGTCACTTTACAAATGCAATAGTTACCTAGAGATGTGCAGCGGCCGATATATCTCGTGTATGCTGTTATTGTTATTTTATAATACCTACAAAGAACTTCTTACTAAGCGCATATGGTCACTCTACCAATGCAATACGACATTTCTGTAGTCGTCTAGCTGTCTTGCCGCAAGCAATATACGCTGCGCTAAATGGCAAATCAAAAAGCCAAACCGTTCTGACTGTGACTGCACGCTTTTGTGTATATCAAATGCGTTTTTAGGTCATTTTTATTATTAAAAATATTATATATTGAATTTTTAATTTGCTCATTTAATGTCGAAGCGGCAAGCGTTATTCATTATTTTTTTTTATACATACATATATAATATATCGAACGATGGCGTTGGCGCGCTGGCGGTGATCCGTTCAAGCGTTTAACGGCAGATTTACATTCAAACAAAAATAATTCTCTATATTCTCAGTGGCAGTCGGCATTTTGCCAATATTTATTTGATTTTCCATTTGTTTTTTTTCTTTTTTCAAATTCGTAGAAAAAAAAATTTAAATAAAATTTTCAAAATATTTAATTTTTTCCGCGCGCATTTTACATGTTGTAAAAGTTGTAGTTATTTTTTTATTTTATTTTTTTAGTTTGTGCCATTTGCTGTAAATTTTCCATAAAATCACATTGACTGATTTTAGCTTTTGTTGCGTTATGCTTCCTATTTTTATTTTTATCAAATTTGCGAAAAAAAAATAAAAATACAGGAATATATTTCACACTTAAAGATTTGAGCATGCTGTCTGTTTGTGTTCATAAACTATAAAATATACGATCCAGACGTAACGACGACAAATAAAACGTAAGCAAAACGTAACACACAACGCGTATGCTTAATATTAAAAATATATATATTACGCATACGACATGTTGCCGCTAGTAGAATTTATATTTATCTCTCAAAACGTATCAAAGAAAACCAATTTTCACGATTTTATATCGTGCTTTTTTATTAATAAAAAAAAAATAATTTTTTGTTTAGTTCGTTGTCATTTGTGCGCATTTAGCTTTGGTTTTTTATTGCATCTGCTGCCTTTCTGGACTTCATAAACAATACAAAAAAATTATTGAATTTCCAAGAATAATAATATTTATCACAAAAAAAAAAAAAAGAAATAATAATAAAAAAAAATATTTATTTAACCAAATCAATCAATCAGACGCATGTCAGCAACAGCAATGAACCCTCAGAAGTAAACCAGAAACATTACCCGAAAATTTTGAATACAAAAGTCCTTTTTTTTTTTTTTTAGCTTTTCAAAAATTTTATGCGTAATAAATTTTGACATTATCTCATGCTGTGTAAATTGTTTAATTAGTGTTAATGCCGGAAAAACATTGTTGGAAAATATATTTTATTTTATTTTATTTTTAGTTTTAGTCATCTTGTCATTTTTGGGTTGCTAATGTAATCATTTTGAGAAATACGTTTGACAAGTTATTTTTGTTTATATTTTGCGCAAAAGTAATTAAAAGAAATAACAACAAAAATAAATAAAAAAGTATCTAAGACGTTTATTAGTTTCAGAGACAAGTCTGTCAAAATATAATAAAGTTTGTATTCTGCTGTTTACACTATGATTTCATTTACGTTAGTTTCTGAGACATGTCTGTCATTTAAGTAATCGAACCGATTAAATAATTTGAACTATCGAAAGCATGAAAAAAGTTGAACTCATAATAAGCATGGCTTTTGATAACAGTATTTTTATTATCGGTTCGCTTATTTCATCAATTATTAAACGGTTTATTAATGCAAATACGAACGTAGACGTAGTTGAAACTGGCTACATTCCGTTTAGAACCTTGTTCGCTTCGGTGCGATACAACCAATTTACGGTTAAACAAATAATCGAACCGATAAGAGAAATTGATTAATTGAAAGCAGTGACTATTATGGACGTCACTTTAATTTTTTCTATCGGTTCAATTATTTGAGTAATTGAAAATGGTTACTTTAATTTGTTATCTTAGTTAATGTTTCCACTGGCATTGGCATACGCGTAAGCATGTTGCGTTCTCAAAAGCAACGCATAATGTAGACAAATACTTTTCATAAATAAATTATTGAGAAGTAAAATAGTATTATAGTATTAAGTAGACAATGCTTTCGATAACAAAAAGGTTGACGCGAACGCTGACGCTAGTGGAAACATAACATAAGTGACACAATGGCGTGCAATCGGCTATAAACGGAAGTGAACGATAGAAAGCTGTGATCACAGCAGCACTCAGGAGACTTTATTCGATGATTTATACAAGAGAAAGAGAGAAAGAGAGAAGGAGGAAGAGAGAAAGAGCAAGAGTAATATCGAAATTCAGTAATTTTCAGAAAATTCTCTACTCGAAATGAAAATAATATTTGAGTGAAAACACTACATCATTTATTTTGCTTTCTTTGCACAATGTGTACATTAGTATAGCACTCAATACCATTGAGTATTCTGTTAATATTGTGTAGTTCATTTAAATTTATTTATTGCACTCTTATTTAATTACAAATTTTATTAATGTTCCACTCAATTTAAGCACACATTCACTCATATTCTATTCATATGAGTCATATACCCATTTCATTCGGTTTCGTTGTGAGTAATCTAAACAATGTTTTAAGTGAATTTTTGCACATTTCTAAAGCACACTAACCAATCATGGAGAGAAGGTACTCAGAACAAGCATTATGAAAACTATGGCGTATGGTGTTTCTATTCATTCAGTCATCTCTACTGTGTTGAAACAAGTTGTTTTGAATGTATCTTTTGAATGTATCTCTTGAATGTATCTCTTGAATGTATCTCTCGAATGTATCAGTTTTGACAATATATATGCCGATACTAAGTTAAACAGACCTTTTTTTAAACTCATTAACAAATTAGAATCGTTTACAAATTTATAGTTTCTTTATTTTAAATATTATAAATAACTCACCAACAAAATGCCTACACACACAAAAAAACTATATTTTTTTCTAAAAAACTATCACTTATAAATTAAACGTTTTTTTAAACAAATTCTATTAAAAAAGTATCTCAACACAGTAGTCTCTCATTGAAACACATTGTGACGTCATTTCCTAACACTCTTTTTTTTTTTTTTTTTTGCAGATTACTCATACGCAACGTTTACAAAATAATTCACTTTGCCAGACAATATAAAATGAAATCGAAAAGAAATTGAACAATTTTCACCTGAAACCATTCATGCTGTCTGTATGTGTGTGTGTGTATGCAATCAAATCCAAACAAAAACAAAAAAAAAATATCCTCAATGACTCATAACCATTTAGACAGGGAAAACTGGAGCAACTAACTAACTAAACAAAAGCAGCAGCCACATTGCAAAACGAATCAGTTAAGCAAACTATATAAACCAAGCGAAATGAAAATTTATGCTATTTACTGATGATGGCAAACAAAAATACTAGAAGGAAGAAGTGTTGTACGAGGCATTTATTGAGCAATTGGGTTTGGGAATAGCGCGCATTGCCAAAAAAAAAAAAAACAAGAAACAAGAAACTACTAAACTTATTTTGTGTACAAAGAAATTTTATGTTTTGTAAATATTTGAAGTTCATGTTTGTTTACAGATACATTTTGATTACAAAAAAAACAATATAAACTGTTTTGATATAATGAAAACTAGTCGCGCAGAAAAAAAAAGGCAGCAAAATACATAAGCACACCCACTAGTATGGCATAATATTGACATACAGACAGACAGACAGACAGACAGACAGACAGACAGACAGACATACAAACAGAAACAAAAAAAAAAAAAAAAGAACAGACAGGCAGCCAGACAGCAAACAGTCTGTAATAGATTATTTGTAATAAGAAAATGATTTGAGAGTAGAACGACAATCAAGTCTTGGAAAAACCAATTAGAAATAGAGATAATTAAAATGAATAAAATAAAAAAGAAACATTAAAAAAAAAAAATGAAATTGATAAGAGCCATTAAGGTAAATTGAATCACCACAGCACAATGAGTACACAGTGAGTACAACTGAATATATGCTGTGTACTATAAACACTAATTTTGCTACATACACCAATATGAAATAGATAAAGGCATTAGGTGAATTGAATCACCAAGGCAACAGCACAATGAGTACACAGTGAGTACAACTGAATATTTGCTGTGTACTATAAACACTTATTTTGCATTGCACTTTAATTCACCTTTTGCTTTAGTTTTTACAATCTTGGCCTAAAATAGCTATGACAGTCAAATATAAAATTTCATAAAATTGCACACACACAAAGTAATAATGAGCTGTAGTGAGTGAGTGAGTGAGTGAGTGAGTGAGTGAGTGAATAAATGAGTGAAAAAGAGGACAGTTTTCTATTGATAAATTTTGGAACATAAGCACAAAAAGTTAGAAAAGTAAAGATCCATGTACACAGCTAGTTAGTCTTACATCTGTCTAGAAAAATATAAATCAACTTCAACTATTGTCTCACTTGACACTACCCATTTCCTATGAGAATGTTTTGTGTATATACTAATAAAGACAATATTAATGACAAGCTAAGAATCAGCAGCTTCTAGAATTAAAAACAGTTATATATAAAATTTGTGTCCACTTCACCCCTTACTTCTTTTAAAAAAAAAACCAAGCACATATTTTTATACGTACTATTTAATTAAATTTTGTATTTTCTAAAAAAATAAAAACTAAGCCTATTAAAATGTTGTGCCACTAAAAAAAATTCACTTCACCCCCTCTCTCCTTTTTTTTAAATACCAAAACCTATATTTTTGTACGGAAATTTTATTTAATTTAAAATTTCTAGATATATGTAAAAAAACATATAAAATATGTGTTTCACTTTACCCCACTACTTCCAAAAAATTATTTTCTATACTAAATTAAAAATTATTAAAGAATCCCAAATTATTGATAATACTATTAAAAACTATAAATATAAAAAACAAAAAGTTTATATAAATTCAGTTTCACTTCACCCCACTCTCTTCTACCTTTTTAATCACTTTTTTTAATTTTTAACCAGCGTATATTTTTAAGAAATAATTTTTTATAAAGTTTTTCTGTAATTAAAAAATGTAAAAAAAATAAATTGTGCCTTTTCGACAAAAAAATATAGAAGAAAGTTTTTTTAAATGATGTCCCACTTAACCCTACCTTTTACAAAGCACTTAAAACTGTATTTTTTGAGCGAATTTTTATTTTTGAATTTGAATTCTTTAGTTAAAATTGATAAACAGTTTATGAAAATGATGTGCCACTACACCCCAACACAAAAAAAATTTTAAAAATAATGATTAAATCTTTTTAATTTATAAAACAATTTAAAAATAATAAAAAAACATACTAAAAACCTTGAAATTAAATATGCTTTATGATCAAATAACTTACAGCGTAACCCATTAATGTAAATTTTCAAAATGTTTAATTATTTTTTTTTTTTTTTTTTTCAATTAAAAAAAATTTAAAAAAAATCTACCCAGAGACCGGACCTAACACACCCGAGTTTTGATGCCCTCAATCCGATTTCATTTCAATGTTAAAACTTTTTTTTCAAAACAAAAAAAACTTTTGAAGTATTTAAAATATGGAATTCGGGGTTTATGTTTCACAAAATCCTTTTTTTTGTTATTTTTTTCAAATTTTTAGGATGTGTTTTTTTTTACAAATTGTTTTTCATTTTGATTTTGTGTTGCTGTATTTTTCTTTTTCTTTATAATTTTATTGACACTTGAAAGGTCTTGAAAAATAAGAAAAACAAATGCATTAATTAAATCATAACAAGAAAATGGGAAATTTTCGTAAAAGCGTATCACTTTTGGAATTTAGATAAAAATTTTTATTTTGCAAAATTCTCAAGAATTGTTTTTCACATTTTGCAACAAAACAAGTTTTATTATTTTTTTTTTCCTGATTGAAATCAAAACATGTTTTTGTTTGTTGCAATATTATTTTCCAAACATTTAGCAGAAATTGACGCATTTATTGATAAGTTTGTAATTAGTTAAAGACACGTTCACACATTTATAAACGTTTAAGCAGAAGAAAAAAAGGCATGAAATGACTTAAACTTGTTGGAAAACTTTGCTGGAATAAATGGGAAAAAAAAAAGAAAATTGAAAGAAATATGAGAAACTCTTTAAAAAAAAAAAAACATAAAACACTCACGTTGCGTCAAGAGAAAGTGCCAATATACTACCACAATAGACTTGTTAAGTAAAGAGTAGCAGCAGCAGAAGAAATAAGAAGTAAACGGCAGAAAAATAGAAAAAAATGGAAAATTCACAATGGTTTCAATTTTTCTAAGTTAATGGATTTTCTTGCTTTACACGTTTTTGTGAAAAACTTCAAATCTTCACAAATGCCATTAAGGCAAAAAAAGTGAGCGTGATAAATTGTGCTTCGAAAGCAGAAGCATAAACTATTCTGTGTGGCATGAAATGTTGTTAAGCAAAATGACAGGGTTTAAGAAAATTTAAAAAAAAAAATACCATAAATCTAAAGCTTAGCTTAGCTTGGCTTATGAAAAAAGAAAAACAACAAAGAACAATTATCATTTGAAATTTTTTTCTTGAAAATTAAAAGAAAATATTTATTATATTTAGTTAAAAAAACCAATG
Source organism: Leucophenga varia (assembly GCA_018903435.1). NCBI lineage: Eukaryota > Metazoa > Arthropoda > Insecta > Diptera > Drosophilidae > Leucophenga > Leucophenga varia. The sequence goes on from JAEIFJ010001762.1 coordinate 25,629, forward strand.
AAAGCAGACAAATGCTAATTTTCTGAAAGAATCGACGATAGAATATACCAGTTGATGTACTCCACCACAGTCTCTTTCTAATTTGGTAACAAATTTTGTTGAGTATGCTAAATGTTTTGGTGAATTTATATAATTTCACCATACATGTGTCAATTTTTCTGTTCTACTTGTTACCACTTTGAATTTGAAAGATTCCCAGCCAAATAAAAAAAAAAAACTACATAATATTTTGTTATCATGGCTAGCAGATGTAAGATGTAGTGTTAGAGCCTCCAGAACCCATGCCTCAACCGCGAAGTTCAACACGGTTGGATGTTCACTCCTGTGTCTGCCATCTGATATTTTAATATTTAGTCTTCACCAGTTCACTTGATCCTCCTTTTTAAGAAAAATTTGCTATGTTCAGCTTTAGACCATATAACTCATTTAATTTTGGCAAATATGCTGATCAGAGTTAAAGACAAAATTGGAGTTCCAGACTTGAACCATTAAAGCTGATTTTCAGCACAGCTAACACAAATTTTATGCGAATTAACAACAATATTTTTTTTAACTGGGAATTGTCTATTTTACAACTATTTTTCCGATATTTAATATTACTCGCTAGTTCTACACGCTACTTTATATTACTCGCTAGAATCGTTATATGTCTGCTTGCCCTACTCGTTCCTTTATTTCTAACAGTTTTCGCCGTCTCGTTCTTTTAAATAACACATTACTCGCTATCTTTTCGTTAACATTTTTTTCAAAATGAGCGTTGATTTAGTTCAAGAGAACCTTTTATGAACTTGCTCAAAATATAAAAGACCACTTACATTCGCAATTGAACTATAACTTTTTTCAAAACTAATCGAACAGACCAGATTGCTTAATTTATAGTAAAATTTTATTCGAAAAGCTAGTCTTACACATAATATTTTTGACTTCAATCAAAAAACACAATTATTTCAAGAACAATATTTCTCATAGATAAAGACTTTTTATTCTACTGTGCCGGTTCTTAACTATTCCTAACTGTCTTTAGCTGCTGTGACTTAGATTATAGGTTTTATGAAGAATCAAAAAAGTTACTTTGAGTTAACATAAAGCTAGTTTTTAATTGTAAGAATGCTCCTTTTTATATCTTAGCTTTTTTATATCTAAGCTTTCGCTTTTTTTATATTACTCGCTAGTTTTACACGTCGTTTTGTCTACGTAGTTCTACTGACTTTCTGTTTATTTGACTAACACGTTCGTTTATAATGGTTTTTCGCTGTTCTCTTGTTATCTTTATTATAAACCGTTACTCGCTATATCACTGGAGCTACTCGTTGCTTCATTTCTTTCACAAAGAGCGCTGATCTTCGAAAGAATAACATTTAAAAAATCATTTCAAAACTTAAATCGATTTTTATACAATTTTTTTTTCTAAATTGCATAATTTTTAACGTAATTCGTTAGTATTTATTATTATTTATAAACAAATTTGCCAAAAGCAAAACAAAGAAACTTATAAAATTTTATAAGCTGCAATATCATTTTATGATCTTTCAATATATATTTTCAAATAAAAAACCAACTGACGTCACAAAAAACAAAAGAAAGCCAAAAAACATTAAAACCACAAAATAAAAAAAAAATTAAAATTATTTTAAAAGCAATTGCTAAACAATTTTTACTAGCGACATTGATGGTGCGCGAGTACGAGATACATTCATGAATGTAGTAGATACTTCATTCATGAACGCAAATAGATATTTTTCGATTTTTTTTATTATAATTATCTTAATAATGTTTTCAACGACTTTTAATGTGCGTAATCAATGAAAATGTTTTTAATTGTACTATTTTTTTTTTGTTTAGATACTTACCAACTGTTTTGATTATTTGAAAATCATCCAAATTATATTTGCGTACACCTTTTGCTGTTTGTACGCTACTACTTTCGCTACTATCCTCCGAATCATCATTATCATTATCATCCTCTTCATCATCTGTTTCATTGCCATCATCATTATCATCATCATCATCATTATCATCATCATGATTGTTATCATTGTCATTAGCTACTTCATTATCTTCTTCTTCTTCTTCATCCTCATCTTCTGCAATGCTTTCAGATATTTCTGCAACATCATCTGAATCCTGTTCTGAATCACTTGATTCGTGTTCATGTTTTGATTGTTGTTGTTCTTCTTCTTCAGTTTCTTCACTATAGTCGGATTCTAATGGATCTGATGATTCACTTGAAGTAACTGAGGTGGTACCATTATGTCGTATAATATTATTAGTACCAGAACCGGATACAGCACCACGGCCACCACCCAATTTGAATGTGTATGTTGCATCATGTTTTGTTGTTGTTGTTGCTGTTGCTATATTCGATTTTTTATTGTATTGTGTTGTCATTTTATTATTGCTGCTGTTATTGCCAGATAAACGCGAACAAGTTGCTGTCGACATTGTGTGTTAGTTATCCTTTTCTTTTTTTTTTATACTTTATGGCAAACTAAAATGAAAAGTAAAAAAAAATGACATTGAATTTCTATTATTATTGATGAGTTGACAGTTGTATTCAGTTGTATTCAGTGGTATTCTGTTGTATTTGTTTTAACTATTTTTAGCATTTAACAAAAATAAACTTTTCGACAGCTATTCAAATAAATTTCAATCAAAAATAACCAAGTAGCGCAGCACATATTAATTTTATTTAATAATAAAGAATGCAGATTTTTTTTATTCAATTTAATAACAAAGCACCAATGAAGTCATTGCATTGCTTTAATTGAAAGTGAATCTACTTAAGATACAAGATACAAAAGTATCTTAAAGTTGCCTCGGAGACGTGCTGTATGCATGCATAAAATTCAATTTTATTTGCCTTTGTTGTGTTTAGTACAAAGCAAAGAAAATCAATATTACTTATACTTAATATCAATATGCATAGTATGAGTACTACTATATTTCGAAAATCTAGGCCATCTGTCTGCTTGTGTATAATAGTAAAATAAGAAAGACAGCTGAGATAGCTGTTGAAGGCAGCTTCACACACACACACACATACAACAGCGTGCACAATGCATAAAAGCGAAAAAATACATATATATGAAGCGACTTCAAATTAATTTCACGCTAAAAAAAAGTCAGCGTAAAATGATTGATTTAATGCTTCAATAAATGTAAGAAAAAAAAAATTAATCGATTTATTAATGCATGTTGACATGGCTTCGTTGGGTATTGCCAAGAAATTGACAATTAAATGCTATTTGCATTGGAAAACTAATTAAAAATTTAATAAAATATGAAGAAAAATTTACATATTTATTTGTAAATAGCTACTGGAATTTCCACACTCTTGCTGGAAATCGCTATATAATAAAACGAAAGTTTTCCATATAAAAAGCTCATATTTTCTGATTTGCATAAGGCCGGTTTAAAGTGAGCTTGGTACACCTTTGAGACTAGCATAGCTGTAATTTACAGCACACAAGTCCTAACTCCATTATTAGAACTTTAAAAACTAGCCTAATAAAAACTTTAGCAAAACCGATACTTTGATTTTTATCGTAAAGCTAAGTTTTAATTAAATTCAAAAATGCTAAGTATTTTTTTCCTATTCAAACAGTTTTTGGCTCACTCGTTACTCGTTACTCGTTACTTTAGTCATCTGCTACATTGAAATAGTTCGATACTCGTTCTATTATTTAAATCGTTTTCTTTTTTATTTTATGCATTACGTTACTCGCTGTCTCTATAGCTACTCGTTGATATCATTTGTTTCACTATGAGAGAAGATTTTCGATAGAATTACTTTGACACCGAATTTAGAGTTTATAGATTAAGTTAAAAACAAAAAGAACGCTGAAGTGAGTATGTTCATACAAAAACTACCAAAATGCGTGGTTTAGCTTTGTATGGTTGCTGTACCTAAAATTTGTTAAACTTTAAAATAATTTTTGGAAAAATGTTTGACATAAAATATCTCGAAATTAGGGCTTGGTGAAGAAGTTAGAAGGATCCATCTCTTAACTGCTCTGAAATTGGTTGTATCATATGTTGGGCAGATAGACGGACATTCGCGTCTGTCCGCCCCATTCTAAATGCTATTCTAGATAAAAGATCCTATACTCGTACTCGTTGTATGAAACATTTACGCCCCATTCAGTACTCTATATCTATTCTAAAACAAAGATTCTTTATGAGGTCTCCCAAGTGTACGTCATAGGAGTACCTTTGAGACTCCCATAGCTGTAATTTATAGCACCACAAATCTTAACTCCATTGTTAAAACTTTAAAAACTATCCTAATTAAAAAACAGTTCAAACAGTTTCTGTTTACTCGTTATAATTACTCGTTACTTAATACACTAGCTTTACATTGGATATACGCCTATTTGAGTTGCTCGTTTCTTTATTTAAATCGTTTATTTTATCACGTTACTCGCTATAACTAATTGACTTAAGATAACTCAGTAGCGATGAATCAGTTATCTGTAATCGGTCTATCCGCCCCATTCAGTATCTATATGGTGATCAAGAACAAAGATTCTTTTATAAGGTCTCCCAAGCACTCTGCGATGCATCAGAACCAGCCAGAACCATTTTGTAAACATGGTAATCCATTTAAACTGAATCGGTTAATTTCTGACTCATTTCCCAGCCGACTCGAATCGACTCAGTTACTTTCTTACTTGATTCGCAATGATTCGGTTAACTTTTTAGGCATTTAGTTTCGGAGTTAAAAGAAATCTACAGCATGTGCTGATTTAATTATTTTAGACTTGAATCGTTTCGGATTAGTTCTTACTCGAGTCGCAGTATTCAGTTTATTTTTTTTAGATTCGGTACTTTTCATAATAGAGTTTTTTTAAACATTTAGTTTCGGCTTACAGCGAGCTACAATATCGAAATGCTCGGGAAACTGTAGATCCATTTTGGAAAATTTGTGGCTCAAAATTTGCTACCAGATGAGCAGAAAAAACAAAACAGCTCGAAATTTAAGTTCAGCCTGTATAATCCTGAAAAACTACAATACAAAAACATATGCTTTGTTTTCAAGTCATTTCGTTTAGGCGAAGAAAAGACCCATATCGTATGGACTCGTTGAATGCGACCGAATAGTTTTGAGTGATTTAAGAAATCAATCATATCGAATCAAATTTTGAATGAGTTAAATTTTGTGTCGGAATGTGTTTTTGCGTGCAGTACTCAAATCAAAACTTTTAACAGTTACCTATATTCTCAATTTAGGAGAGGTTTGCAGGTTGCCACCCCAAAGTTTTTTTGCTTATTTAATTTTTTATGCATAATATAAAAACTAAATCCCCCATATGTGTATATAACGAAATGAATATCATTCAAAAATTTTGTTTATAATAATTTAAATATTTTAAAGGCACACAAATCATTTTGATAAAAAAAAAAAAAACAAAATATTATTGGCATATTTTGCACAAAAGGCTATCAAATGTGTCCAAAATGGATAACAGCACAGCGCTAGGGGGTGTTGTATTCATATATAAAGAGTAAAAAGAGAGGGAAACCGCAACTGAATATGAGAAACAAAAAAAAAGCACACACATAAAACAATGAAAAACGCGTTTTGTAGGTGCAAATAGCAAAATTTGTTTTTTGTTTTTTTTTTTCCTATATACAAATGAATTTATATATTTTTATTATTATTGTTTAAATATTTTTATTTTTTTATTTATTTATTTTTTTGTGTGATCTTTACACATAACAAATATTTAAACAGAATTAATAAATGAAAAATATTTATTAAAAATCCACGAGTTTGTATTTATTTATTTGTTTAAATCTTTTCTATTTTATTGTAGCAGATATATAAATATATTTTTATGATTTGATGTTTGTGTTTTGCTGTCACTTAATATTAACATATGAAATATATTTTTATTATTATTTTTGAGAATAGTTGACTATATAATGCGCTATAGTTTTAGTGCATCTATGGGATGAAAAATATATGGTAGACAGCTTTTGAATTGAATTAAAAAAAATTTTTACAGTCCTGTATGTCCGTAACTCTCAGTGGAAATATTTATGAGAATTAATATTTACAGCTCAGTATGTCCGTAACTCTCATTAGAAATATTAATGAGAACTAATTATTGCAGCTCAGTATGTCCGTAACTCTCAGTCGAAATAATTATAAGAAAAAACATTAACAGCTCAGTATGTCCGTAACTCTCAGCCAAAATATTTATAAGAACTAAAAGATATATGTCTTCCTGACCAAATCTTCGAACTTCAGCCAACTTTTTTAAATTTCCCCTCCTATACGGTACTACTGAATGGCGGAAGTGTTCAAAAGTAATCTTTCACTAAACACCGTTGGTTCTAAGATGAAGTATGGCGTGGGGTCTGGAATACACTCAGAAACCTTGTTAGTGGAAAAGTCTTCTTTTGAGAGTTACAAACTATAAAACGCAATGAATAAACTCGATATTTTTTGTAGCGTATTTAATTGTCCAAAATAAAAAAAAATTATAAAACGGAAATATAATTTATTTCTTAATTATTTGCTTTAATTTATATACATAAAAAAAGATTTTATTTTAATGTGCCATGCACTTTGTTTCAGTTGTTCTTTTTAAAGAAAATAAATAAATCTTTTTTTTTTTTTTTTTGTCTTTGCTAAAGGCACCTTGGAACTGCCAAAAATCATTAAATGGGGTCGCGCGCTACAACAAATTGCTTAATCTTCCGGTGAAAGCAATGAGTAGAAAAAATATAATTATAAAAAAAATCTATATATACAATCAGTCACTCAATGAGTTGGTATACATAAGTTTAAATTTTAAATAAAACAAATAAACTGAGAAACAATAAATTGACTGACAATCTAAAACCAAAAAAAAAAAAAAAAAAAAAAAACATATAAAAATTAAGAAAAAAATTAAATCTTAAAATAACTAAAACGTAGTAGAACATTTGTTTCTTCTATTATTCTTTTGGATTACGGAAAATGAAAGATTATTTGCAGCACATGCGTTGAGTTAAATTGACGAATTTTTAGATATAATAGAGATCATTAAAGAATATTTTTAAATAAAATTTAAAGATACTTTTAAGCGGTAAGAGTGAGCAGATTTTTGACTTGAAGGAAAATTAATTTAAAAACTTCGGTAACTTCGATGGAACCGAGGCTTAAATACCCGTCACACGAATCTTTGAACAGTTCATGTGTGATCATCAGTGGCTTAAATACATTTAAAAATATATATTCGAAAATTATTACTTTTTCATACATTTGTTCAAAAATAATTGATAATTTTGTATGGGGACTATGGCTAAAAATGGGCGTGGCACCTTGGTTTTGTTATTGGATGTCATTAGAAGTGTTTTTACATAAATTTGAGTGAATAGTCTCATAAATAATACCTATTTTTATACAAAAATTCGAAAACGGGCGTTAAATTTGTATGGGGGCTATAGCTAAAAATGGGCGTGGCAGCTTGGATTTGACATTGGATGACATTAGAAGTATATTTACCCAACTTGGAGTGATTACATTCATATATAATAGCTATTTTCATAGAAAAAATCCAAAAACGGTAAGTTTAAATGTGGGTTGGGCTATAGCTTAAAATGCGTGTGGCACTTTGATTTTAACACTTAAACTGCTTAGGACTGGGAAAGCTTAAGTTCCGAGTTTCAGGTCAATATCTTTAAAACTGAGCGAATGAAACGCATACATAAAGACAGACGGACAGACAGACAGACAGACAAACAGACAGACAGACGGACATGGCTAGATCGACTCATCTCGCCGAGCTGATCAAGAATATATATACTTTATAGGGTCTACGATGTCTCCTTTAATGCGTTACAAACTTTCTGAGAAAAGTTTAAGTTTCCGAGTTTCAGGAATTTAATTTATTATATTATTTATTATATTAATTATTTTATTTTTTTATTTAACTTTGATTTATTTTCTTATTTATTATTTTAATTTATTATTTAATTTATTTTTTTTTTTATATATATATTATTTTAATTTTTTATTTATTATTTTAATTTTTTATTTATTATTTTAAATTTTTTATTATTTATTATATTATATTTTTTTTTTTTTTGTTTTATATTTTTATTTTATTTTTATTTAAATTTTTTATTTATTATTTAAATTTTTTATTTTTATTTTATTTTTTATTTATTATTTTAATTTTTTATTTATAATTTTTATTTTTATTAAATTTTGTATTTATTATATTATTTAATTTTTTATTTTTATTTATTTATTATTTTTTTTATTTTTTATTTTATTTACATTTTTTTATTTTTATTTATTATTTAAATTGTTTTTTATTTATTTTAATTTTTTTTATTTATTATTTTATATAACTTTTTTTATTTATTTATTTTTTTTTATGTTGCATAATTTTATTTTTTTTTCTCATACTTTTTTTTTTTACATTAGCTCTAAATCTTTAATTGCTTCAATAAATATTTTGCTGCAATACTTTATTGCAAAATATTTGCTTTAGATATAAAACAAATAAATATTTCTAAAGAAATGCAATACGCATTAATTTTCTTATCAATTTTTTTTTTATGATTTTAGAATGATGAGTTTGTCAAGCATTTTGCTAGAATAGCTTCATAGTTTTTACCTTTAGTCTATAAGTAATTATTATTAAATTTAAATTTGTTATCAGCAGAATCGAACTTTATGACTGTAATAGTTTTTTTATTATATTTACATAATTTATTATGTGATGTCGTAATCTTGTAATCAGTTTATTTTGTAATTTACGATTTGAGATTTGAGAAAATTTGTACGATTTCAAATAATTCTCGGTTATCGATCTGATCAAATTGCACTCAAAAACTCAAAATCTAAAGTTTTAAAATTGAAAATATTTTGCAAATTTTAAAATTTGTGTTTTAAAAAGTAAATCGTAAAAAATGTGCATTTACGATTACGAGAACATGGACAATAAACTAAAAATTAAACATTTTATTACTTTGATAAGAACAAAGCTGTCAATTAAGAAAAAATTTAAATGATTAATACTGAGACAACACACGTTACCGAGCTGAAAAATGTTAATCTTGTATAATTTTTCACACGTTCTAGTCACGCAAAAAATAGATTTCACGTATAATTTGTTTTTCTTTGATCTGTGGTATTTTTTTAATCAGTAAAAATTAAGTAATACGTTTTCAAAAGATTCTTAGTCATCTTTCGAGTATTTTTTTTATTTCTACAATTTTTGTGCGATTAGTACAGCGGTCGGTATGTATGGGCAAGCTTTGTGAGACTTTATAATCAGCATTAAAAGCTAAGACGACGTAATTATGTTCGTCTGTACGTATATATAAATATGCTAAGATAATCACATACAAATGCTCGTCACCAGTAAAAGAATTAACATCAATAAAAAATGTATACCACACTATCGTGTGAATTGACGATTACCTACCCAAGAAAAAGGGATACTGGAAATTATTTGAATGTTTTTTTTAATGTATTGTCAATGTGATTAAACTACACACTAAGTACACAGTGAGTACAACTGAATGTTTGCTGTGTACTATACTGACTCATTTCGCAAACCGAGTGGATTCATTGAGTCATTACTACAGTGAGTAGGTGATTACTCGATTTCGTACAAATAGTTTTGAGTGAATGATAAATGAGCCCAGACATTGAATGAGTTTCTGAGGGAGTGAGTGACTTAGTGAGTGAGTTAGTGAGTGACTTGAGTGAGTGAGTTAGTGAGTGAGTTAGTGAGTGAGTTGAGTGAGTGAGTGAGTGAGTGAGTTAGTTAGTGAGTGAGTTAGTGAGTGAGTTAGTGAGTGAGTTAGTGAGTGAGTTAGTGAGTGAGTTAGTGAGTGAGTTAGTGAGTGAGTTAGTGAGTGACTTAGTGAGTGAGTTAGTCAGTGAGTTAGTGAGTGAGTTAGTGAATAGGTGAGTTAGTGAGTGAGTTAGTGAGTTAGTAAGTGAGTAAGTTAGAGTGACAAATAGTGCAAAGGATATTCCACCGATCTGTTTACAATATTTCACTGTTATTTAACTTCAACTTTCTTTTTCAAAATATTTTTAAAACTAATTATTTTCATAATTTTTCATATCATTCAGCAAAATATACATCAAAATTTTTAATCGCATAATTAATGCTCTATAAAATTTTATATATTACTTTTTTTTTTGTATACAAAACCAAATATAAAAAAATTATGTTGTACAATATAATTTTTCTCGACAAGATATTTTCTTGCGAAATCAAGATACTTTTGGCTGCCCACAAGATACAATAATTTGCTGCGTTGCTCGAACTTTGATCTTGTAGCAGAATTTATGTACTTTTTGCTTGCAACATTTATTATTAAATTGCTCAAATATTTTTTTATATAAATCTTGTTTTTTTTGTATATTTATTTGGTTGTGCATATCTGCTATAAAGATATAATTTAGTGCAGTTCGGTTTTTTTTTTTTTTTGTGAATTTATTTATCTTTTTTTTAACATTTTGTAGGTTCGTTGTACGATTTGATGTTGTGTGTTGTTAAAGTTGTCTTTGTCACTTAAAAATTTTTTTTTATTTTTTTTTTTTTTTTTTTTCTGTCATTTTTTGTAGGCGTTTATGATGATTCCACAAAATTTTGTATGTACATCATTAATAACAGCAAAAGTTGTAATCGTAATTTGCCTTTTATGAAAAAAAAAAAAACAAAAAAAAAATAATTGCGAAATATTACATTTTTTATTTCAAATATTTTAAAAATAAGATTTATTAAAAATATTTGTTTGCAAATAAATTTTTATTATGGAAAAATTTTAAAAGAAAGAAAATAGAACAAGGTAATTAAAAAAAAAGAATTATGTATTTATTTGTTTTATTTTTAGTTTTTATTTATTTATATTTTTTTTTTTTTTTTTTTTTATTTTTTTATTTGTTTTTTATATTTTTATTTATTTTTTATATTTTTATTTATTTTTTATATTTTTATTAAATTATTATATTTTTATTTATTTATTTTTTTTTTATTTTTTTTTATTTTTTTTATTTTTATTTATTTTTTTATATTTTTATTTATTTTTTATGTTTTTATTTATTTTTTATATTTTTATTTATTTTTTATATTTTTTATTTATTTTTTTATATTTTTATTTTTATTTTTTATATTTTTATTTATTTTTTATATTTTTATTTATTTTTTATATTTTTATTTATATTTTTTTATTTTTATTTATTTTTTATATTTTTATTTATTTTTTTATATTTTTATTTATTTTTTATATTTTTATTATTTTTTATTTTTTTATTTATTTTTTATATTTTTATTTATTTTTTTATATATTTATTTTTTTTTTATTATTTTTATTTATTTTTTATATTTTTATTTTTTTTTATAGCTATATTTTTATTTTTTTTATTTTTGAGATCTCTTCGAAAGTATCTCAATTAAAATATAAATAAAAATCTAACTAAATACATCAACACTTCGAAAATGGTTTAAAGAAAAAGTAAGAAAAATTATATTAAAAACAAGAACTTCAGTGAAATCGAACGTCTCGGAAACAATTCTTTCGTCGTGCTGATCAAGAATATATATACTTTACGGGGTCTATGATGTCTCTTTTAATAAGTTACAAAATTTCTGACAAATCATGATGATCACAAATCTGAAAAACTAAGCAAATAAAAATATCTGATGAGCGATCTTGTCAGATTGCTGCAACTAATCTGATCAAATTGCCTGTATTTCTTTTAAATTTGCTATAAATCAACTGGAATACCTACTTATACTGTGGTGTCACGAAAATCTCTTTCAACTGAAGTAGATTTAAAGATGTCATGGAAATACAATACTATATTCGCTTAAATTTGATTAAATTAAGGTATAATCCGTATTAAATTTAGAGTTCAAAGATTACATAACTCAGAAGTAATCATGAAAAAAAAAAATTGGTCTGGGTTGTATAGGGGGGTACCCCTTAAAATGGAATTAGAGAAAACCCGTTTGTAAGTGACTACTTGACGGCTTAGGAGAGTCTAAGTTTCGAATATGGTGTTCTTATTTCTTATTATCTCCGAGAGTAACGTTTTCATACGACAGACGTAAAGACGGACAATCGAACGGATGGACAGACAGTTATAGCTATATCGACTCGCCCATCAATGCTGATATACTTTATAGCCTCAAGCCTCAAACAAAAACTGTAGAGATTTTCATGACACCCCCGATAAATGAACTACTTTTTCAGATATTCGATTATTTTATGTGAAAATTATTATGACAATCCGTACTTTATAGCTTTTGGCTGCCTAAACTTCGGAAACTACATATTTCGATAATTATTTTTTTGCTCCTCTTTGGTGGCTAAATATAAATTGTTCAAAAAATGTGGGTTCAAATTTTGGAAATCCCATAAACACGACTAACCATCATTCAAATACGTCCAGTTTCCAGTCTCTGCGTTTATTCAATCCAAATGTATGACTTTTTTCAAGGCTCTCATTAGGCCCCGGGTCGAAAATTTCTAAAATCCCGTCTAAGTGCTCACCTGTAATAAAAATAAAAGAAATTGGTCAAAAAATCTATTTTGGGTCCACATATGGGTTCCAGGTCCAAATTCCGGAAATCCCTTGAACACCTTGAACGCTAAAACTGTTTTTTAACCATCTTTCAAATCAGCCCTGTTTCAAGTCTCTACGTCTATTCATTTCAAAGATATGGCTTTTCCAGTTTCAAGGCCCCATTAGGCCCAGGGTCAAAATTACATTTTACAATTTTTTTTTTTTGCCTTAAACCATCCTTGTGTGAATACGAACACACATGCAAAATTTCGTGAAAATCCGTCCAATAGTTTACGCGTCCATCGATCACCAACAAAACTTGGGACTTATTTTTATATATAGAGACTAGAACCACCACTTTTCCAAGTCCATATTAAAAATACATTTTATTTTCAGTTTGAATCTCTTCTTATTCGATGTAAATGGAGATTATTTTTTCTTAAAAAATTAAAATTTAATCTATTCCTTAACATTTGGGTAAACAAAGATAGATACAATTGTCTTTGGATGTATCTATCAGATACAATTGTCTTCAGCAATGGTATACACATTTTCAGGCGCTTAGAAAAACTTAAAACAATGCCAAATTTAATCTTTCTAGTAACTCTTGAACACACTTTTTAGTATAGTTGCACAACTTATCAAGTTTTCACTGTACAGAAACACATTACAAAATCATTCTTTTTTTAATACATATTTTTTTTTTGAACTTACTCACCAAAATAATTTTTAGCGCGCGTTACGTTGCGTTACGCTGCTGCGGCTGCTGCTTATTCTTCGAATTTTTTTTTGCTGCTGATGATGATATTGCTTTTAGCTGTCTGCTGCTGGAGCAAAATTTTTACGCTTGCAAAATTTTTTTAAATAAAATAGACGATCAACTAATTTACTGCTCTTATTTTTTCTGATTTTTTTTTTTTTTTTTCTTTAAATAAAAATAAAATCAACACTCAGTCTGATACTGGCCACAAAAATATTGGACGCACGAATGAAATGTTTTTTTTTTTTTTTTGTTTTTTAAATTTTGCTTATAGACAGATGTATCTGTAGCTGCTATGTTGGAGGATGATCGCGTATGTTTTGTTGGCTAATTGTGCCACTTTTGTTTTTATTAAAAAAAATATTTTTTTTTTTTTTTATATAAAAATATGTGTAACAAGAAAACTTTTGCTATAATTTATAATTTTTTATTATAATTTTTTTTCGCTTTTAAAAAAAAAGTTATAAATAAACTATGACTTTCATAACTTTTGTTACAAAAAAATATATTTGCTCTTTTTTTGCTTTGCATTAAGACAAGAGCTAGAATTTCCGGTTTATTACAAAATCCAATGCAGTTGGAGATCAGTTTTGTTTTGTTTTTTTTAAAGAAGTTTTTTTTTTTTTTTTTTGTATCTTTCTTTCGCGCAATACACAAACGAATGACTACAGTTGCAACAGTTCAACTGCAGTTCAAATCTATCTATTACTATTATTCTGAGATACAATTGTATCTTATGGCACTTAAAGTCGTAATCAGACAGTTAAGTCACTTTGAACTTTTTTTTTTAAATAATATGTTTTTATGTCTGCACTTTTGCACTTGCGTTATAAAACACACCCGAGATATATATATATATAATTTTTTTTTACATATACTAAATGTATCTATAACTTTTATAATTCATATATATATAATTTTATTTTTCTTTAAGATCAGCAGTTTTTTTTTTTTTTTTAAATATATTTTTTCTTTGGCTAATTAAAAATTTTTTGCTTGACCATTCGCTTGCACGTTTTCAATGAAACTGAAATGCGAAATCGCAAACTTTGCGGCCAGAAGCTCGCCGGCATTTTTCATTTCAGTTGCTGCGCTGCTTTGCACTGTTTTGCTGCTGCTTGTCGCTGTTCGTAATTGTGGTACAGTGGTGTGAAATAGGATTGAAATTTTTTCGAATTTTACGTTTTATTTGGTAATTAATTTTAATTTGTTCGCAAGCAATCTACAAACTGAAAATCAGTGCAGCCAGTTTTTATTAAATTAATCACTCCGGAATTATTGATTTAAATGAACGCTGATTTAAATAATATTTACAGAAAAATCTAGGTAATTTGGATGCTTATGTTTTATTTCCACACTTTTTTATTAAAAAAAATGGAAAATAAAATTTTTAATTTAGCTTTTTGGAGATATTCCGATTTTATTGGAAACGCAATGCAAGATGATAAAATTTCATCAAAATATATAATTTTACAGTTAACTTTTCTATAAATATCATCAAAATCTGCCCAATAGTTCCGGAGTTATTGGCTTTTAGAAAAACCAATGCACTGATTTTATAATAACTGACGCCATTTTGAAAATTTTTAAAAATCTATTTAGATTTTAAAATATCCAATCTTGGAAATAAGCGTGGCACCTTAGTATTGACATTAGAAGAGTTTTTACCTAATTTGGAGTGAATATACATATAAGTAAATAAAAACTATTTTCATACAAAAATAACAAAAATGTGATAAGATTTATGGGAGCTATTCCTAAAAATTTGTGTGACACCATGGTTCTGACATACACACTACTTAGGATCGAAATAAGCAGAATTAATAAGTATTTTGATACAAAAACTCAAAATGGGCGGTATATTTGAATGAGGTCTACACCTTAGAGTGGGCGTGGCATTCAAATTTTTACACACAAATTACTTAGGACTGAGAAAAGCATAAGTTTGGAGTTTCAGCTCAATGTCTTCAAAGCTGAGCGAATAAATCCACCTCATGACTAGATCGATTTGTCTCGTAGGGTCTAGAATGCATCACAAACTTTCTGACTAAATAATAATAGCCTACACACTATGTGTGACGTGTATAAAATTGCTTCACAATCGCAAAAATATTGGGAATTTCCTTTTTTTTTTTTGCGGTCATTGCATATGCATTACTAGAACCGCAAATTTTTGCTTAGTGGTAAAAATACTATTTTTTAGCAATAAATATTTTTAAAATGTCGCCTAAGTAAACTATAGAATTTTTCAATTTTTTTATTTATTTATTTTTTTTTTTTACTTTATTTTTACTTTATTTTTTTTTTTTATTTATTTTTTTTTTTTTTTTTTTGCCAACACTAAAACCACTGTTCAATTGCCAACTAACTGTTTCAATGCTAAAGACGCTGCGTATGAGTAAAGTTTAGTGAAGTGTTGCAGATGATTTTTTTTTTTGTTGTTGTTTTTTTTTACTCTTGCACTTTTCTTGTTGTTGTTGTTGTTGTATTTGTTTACATTGGAATAGCGCTCTCAGACTTATTTTACAACTCTTCTCATTCACTCTTGAGTAAGCAAAACATTTACTAACGCACTCACTCACCTCACTAACTCATTTACACTGTTTGACGCTTGTGTTGTGCGTTGGTGTGACGCATTTCTACTGTCTGCTGATGCTGCTGTTGCCGTTATTGGTGTTGTTGTTGTTGTTGTTATTGTTGTCGTTTTTGCCGTTGTGTTAATTGTTTGGTTTTACTGTTGGCGTTGTTTTTGCTGCACGTTAAGTGCTGTTTTTTTTTTTTTTTTTTTGTCGTTGGTTGCTACTACATACTCAAGTGTTGTTGATATAAACGACGACAACGACGACAACGACAACAGCAGAGAGTAACAATTGCTGTTGTTGCTGTTGGCACATATGTAGTACGTACTACATTTAAATGCTGATGCTGCTGCTGCAATTGATGTTGCTGTTAGTTTTGTTGTTGTTTTTGTTGTTGCTGTTGTTGTTGCCATATGTCATTTTTTGTACATTGCTGCGCGCCGGCGTATATTTTATTTGAATTTAAATACACTACACAGTTTTATTAAAGTGGCCGATATATACATTTTGTCGATAAGTTTGCAACTATCAAAAGTATGTTATAGGCAAAATGGAACCCCATTTCCAAAAAAATGGTTTTCTACTCTTTATATAGGACACTTATGAAATCAAGATGGCAGATTCAAAATGGCGAATATTAAAAAAAAAAAAAACGATTTAATTCGATTGGAAAACATTTTTTGGTTCATCTTGGGTGTCTAAAGAAAGTTCCTTCAGACACTAATTGTGAAATTTAAGATAACATGTGCGAAGTGGCGAAAAATTAAAAAAAAAAAAAAAAAAACGAGTGAATTCGATTGGAAAACATTTTTTTGGTTCATCTTGGAGGTCTAAAGAAAGTTCCTTCAGACATTCTGTGCGTCAGTATTGGAAACATTGCCCTCGGCTTCAGCAGGCAAATCAGTTAGTTATGCCAATTTTTTTCAAAGACCAATGTTTATCTTAGTAGATCAGAGCTAAGACTACCCACAAGTTCTCTATCTGGCCACCATCACTAGGGATACCATTAAAATCAAAGAGCTTTTCTTTAACTACAAATCGCAGACGCTGCCTGGAAAATGATGAATCTAGCCAGTATATTCTCTATTAGTGCCTGTCTCGGTCCAGGCTTTGGCTCCTTACTGATCACCTCTTATCCACTGATAGAATCGTCAACCTTGACAAGGTACATTCTCAGGTTTATAAAGGAGTTTGAGTCAATCCTCCGTCGAATAACGTAACCTAACCTTAAACCAGGCTTGGGGTACATTAGATATGCTCTATGCTCAAAACCGTACCTTCTGAAGGGTTTGAAACTAAATCTTCGCCATGGCCACTTGCTTGACCTGCGACTTCGGTTCAGATACTAGGTCAGGCTCCTCTTGGTTATGGTTATAAGGTTTTGAACTCGATGAGCATTTCATCAGAATCCGTTGAACTAGTTTATAGATGTTTTTCAAATCAAAGTTTTTTTTTAAACTGAAGTTTATAATTAATTGTGCAGACCAAGAACTATTGGACACTAGTAAAATTTTGGTCATAAATTTCAGTGTCTCAAAGTGTAAATTAATTGTGCAGACAGATAGACATATAATTTAAAACCTAATAATAAAAAATTAGAATATTTTTTTGACAAACGGACATTTCTATATTAATCAAAAACTTGACGTAATGGGCTGAACGTACAGCAAATTTGAGCCCAGGGACCCAAGTTCAATAAAAAAACTATTTCAATCAAGTTCAAACTATTTTCTTTTAAATTTTTCCTCTTTCTTGAATTTTTGAAACTTTTTTTATTATGTAATATCCTAAAATTTAGATAGTTTAGAACTCGATACAATAAACGAAATTTTGGTGGGATAAGGTCTCCCGTTGAGGAAAAAAAATTGACCATGTACGAGTATATTCGTGGTCAGAACCAAAAGCAGAGTGCGTCTCTCCATTTGTTTGCCTATATCCTATGTCCGTCCGTTCCTGGTTAAGAGATTATATCAGTGGAGAAAGAATTTATAGACAACAAAATATGATTTATATGTTTATGCCCACCACTGTTTAACTAAAGTAAGTTGGTATAAATTCATGTTCCGTGGCAAAATAAAAAGTCTTGAGTACAAAATTTATGGAGAATACTCATTTTGACATCTTAGTCAATGAGTTATGCAAAGTTATACCCGGGATCTAGGAGTTTCTAGTACAAAACAATAATTTCTTTTTTTTCCTAAGAAGCGTATCATATTTTTCAGTCGGCGTAAATATTTAAATTTTAATATTTTGTTTTCTTTTTTTTTTTTTTTTTTTTGATATAAAAATAAAACACGCAGCAAAGGTGGTGCACACATACTCGTATAGTACGATACGTACCCACTTACTTTTGTACAAAGTTTTCAGCTTTTCTACAAATGTAAATACTCAAGTTGTACGTATGTCGTCTGCCAGTTTGTCAGTCAATTGAAGTGAGTTTGTGTTCACTTTCAACGACAACGTAAATTTATTTGAATTTTTGTTTATTTGTTGTTGCTTTTATTTTTACTGAATTTGCATTTATTTTGCCACAGTTGGAGGTACAACACAAATGCTTAAGCAGCGAAACTACTTTTGCTGCTGCTGCTGCTTCTGGCAACTGATGACTTCAAGTGGTCGCCGCGTCGTGTTTTGTAATAATCAACGTCAAGGTCAAGAGTTGCGTTTATGTATATTTTTTTCGTTTAATATTTTTGTAACACAGAATTTCAAAATGCTCATTAGAACCCCACATGTAAATTTGGTGTTTTTTAATTAAAGCGTTCTCAAAAAAAAAAAAAAAAACAATATCAAAAAACAAACAACTTAAATTTTACATAATACAAGAAAATTTTGCAACAAAGAAAAATAGTACTTTGACTATTTGAATTATTGTATTTAGCAAGATTAGAAATATAATTTTTATTATGTTTTAATTTTATACGCCAATTTTTAGCTTAATATGTCCGTCCGTTTGTCTGCCCTGTTGTCTGAGAAGCAATTGATGTCTGCAACCATAAGAGATAAACTAAAAATTTATATTATCTAAAATTCTCATGAGTTGCCTCATCCAAATTTATTTTTCTAACGTATTTTTTTAATGTATTAATAATCGATAATCGATTAATAATCGATAAACGATTCATTATCGATAATCGATATATTCCAATTTATTGCTCTAACTTATTTTTCTAATCGATAAATATTAATAATCGATTAATATTACTAATCGATAAACGATTAATTATCGATAATCGATTTGTAATTGAAAAACAAATTATCAATGATTTATCAACGAATAATAATCGATCAACGATAAATAATCGATAAACGATAAATAATCGAAAAACTATTTACAATCGATCTAGTCCAAGAAATCCAAATTTTTGTTTCTTACGTTTTTTTTTTTTTTTTTGTCATTTATAGACTTCAGAGCCAAAATTGAATTCAAAATTCGATCATCGATAAATAATCGATAAACGATAAATAATCGATAAACGATAACTAATCGACAAGCGATAAATAATCAAAAAACTATTCAAAATCGATCTAGTCCATGAAACCCAAGTTTTTATTTTTTTCTTACATTTTTTTTTTGCCATTTATAGACTTCATAACCAAAATCGAATTTAAATTCTTTTTTAAAAGACAAAACCCAAAGATTAACTGCTTTTAAGCTGCTGTGCACCTAGCTTAATCACTTTTCAAAATGTACTATACAAAAGTTTTTTTCTTTTTCAATTAAAAATTCTGTTATTCCGAGGCATACAAAATTTGTGCTTTTTCACCAAGTGATATTCTACTTTCTATTTTCATGGTGATATTTTTGTACTCCAGACAATTTCGGAAAACCTAGGAAGTATAATTTTTTATTTTGGATATTTATGCTAGAATTTCGTTCTGGAATAGGGTGCGCGCTTACTTTCTTGTGCAAATTTGTTTTATAGTTATAAAAATATCTTTCTCAATTCCCAAAAAATCTTAGGCATTCTATTTTTTTTTTTTTGGTAATCTTATTTGCTGAACACGAAATTTGCTGAACGCAAAATCGCGTATGAAGGGTATTAAAGTTTCTATTATATCGAAGTCAAAGTTTTTCTTTATTTTTTTAAATCGTTAGCTTGTTTATAAAAAACTCGTAAACAAACTTTTAATCTTTTCAATATTTCACATTTAAAAACCGTTACAAACAAAACCAAAACAATGTTGCATTCCATTGAAGCACATGTGAAACATTTTGAGAATGAAACAACAGCTGTGCGCAAGTAGAATAAAAAGAGAAAAACAAACAAAATAAAAACAACAACGTAGTCTGGTAAAGCTGGTAAACGCACGAATACAAAATACAACGAATTTAAAGTTAATAAACAAATAAAAATAAAATAAATAATAAATAAATAAAAAAAAAAGTTAACAAAATGCACTTCTCCTGGATGAAACTAGCCATTTACTTTTTAACATTTCTAACTTATGCATATTCCGGTTACGGTTCTAGTACAATTGTACATTTACGTGACGCGATAATTGCCGCTGAGGCAATCTTCGGTGATGTCTTCCGTAATCTAATAACAGTCGTACGTAAATTTCGTACCGTACACGAAGTATTCGATGCTGCAGTAGATGAAAATTGTGTTTACAAATGTCCCTTGCCGGAGGGTTACAGTGGACCAGGTGCGTTAAATATTTCAAAAAAAATAAAATAAAAACCAATTACATAAATTTTTTAGTTCAAGGCGCTTAGATGCTGCTTTGCTTTATATTTAGAAAATAGCCGGGAAATATGTGCGTAATAATTACGTGTAAAATTAATAGCTGACGTGTAACTTGTTTATTTATTTCTCTCTCTTTTTAGATATACGTGCCGTACAAAATCGTTTGTATACACCCACTGCCGATGGTTGCGGCTCATTGGGCTTACGCATCAGCACTGACTATTTACCGGCTGCCGAAATGGAAACATGCTGCAATGCACATGACATCTGCTATGATACATGCAATAGTGATAAGGAGCTATGCGATTTAGATTTTAAACGTTGCCTCTATAAACATTGCGATAGTTATGAGAAATCCATTGCAAGTGATTTAATGATAAAAGGTTGTAAGGCAGCAGCTAAGATGCTCTTTACGGGTACACTAACTTTAGGCTGTAAATCGTATTTGGATTCACAGGCACGTACATGCTACTGTGCAGCGCCAAAGATGGATACACGCTATAATAGTCGTTCTGGTAACTACGAGCGTGGTGGTGGTGGCGGCGGTAATGGTGGTAAATACTATAAGGATAAACACCAATATCAGCAGCAGAAATATGGTTGGAAAGATAAAAACGATATGTAGTATTATATATAAAAAGAACTTTTCAATGTTTTCTCTTCACTTTATGTTATGTTTTCTGTGTCGTTTTGTTGCACAAAAATCGAACGAATCTATTTAAATGTTTTATTTATAAGATTTTATATACAAGGACTAGAAATAATGTAAATTTTATGTTATATATTCAAAGCGTATGTTTTTATTTAAGTCTATATGCTGCATATATAATATTTTATGGCTTCGTTTTTATTCTAAAGGCAACTAGTTGTTACTGACGTGGACTTTAGCAGGTATGTTGTGTAATATTCAAACGCAAATGGAAAATTATTGTATTTAATTATTTGTCTTTCAGAATCTGCTGTACTTATACCATAGTTGTCAAATAATTTTTCGCTAGAGTCTAGCATACAATGAAGCTGAAATTGTGAACTTCCTCTGTACTAATTGGAGTCATATATAACAGCATGAAGCTTCGAGTTTATTGTGTGAAGTTTTGTTTTTCAAACGGCTTCTTGGATCCAGAGACCAGTAGAGTTGTTAGATAGACCTTACTTTTTACCAAGGAGCGCAGCTGATCTTCAATACATTTTAATTCTGCATCTGCGTTTATATCGAGCAACCTGGAGCTTCTATTTAATTGTTCAAACTAAACGTTGAGTTGTACACGGATACATGTACCCAGGGAACCAGCAGTGGTGTTAGATATACTTCAATTGTTCAAAGTAGCGGAGCTAACGAACAAACAAACGTTACGTATCAAAGTTGTTACCTGTACATTGTTATCTCTATGAAGGCTTTATGAAAAAAAACTCCATATGCAAACAACATTATACGTAACAAGCTTGGAATCGACTAGGCCAAACTGAAGTTTTTCAGGCTCAGCTGACGCTGTGGAAGACCGAATTCGACCCATATTACGCACCATATACTGCGATCGTTGTTTAAATCATTCAAGTCACAGTTATTGCCGCTAACAAATTTTATTAAAAAAAGATTTGAAAACTTGAACTGAAAATTATCGACAAAATTTTCTCCATTTTGTACATCAAACACGCAACTTTTTACGATTGAAACTTGTTCGTAAAAAACACTCCAAAAAAATTTAGTTTAAGCATAGGTCTAGTTTTCGAAAACTTTAATTAAATTACTTTTTTTCAATCACCATCAAAACTCAGCTTTACACAAATTCAAATTTTAAATGTCGCGCGCTCTTATTAACATTTCTCATTTTTCGTGGTATTTTTTAGTACATCGTACTTAGAACTGCTGCCATTACATTGAAAACTACGACACGTTCACACTGACGTCTACAACTAGTTGAAATACGACGTTCCGTTCTCTCAGAAATAAGCAAAAGAAAAAAAAAGTTAAGAAATAACTTGTTCGCTGAGCTATTCAGTTCATATTTGGTTTATGATGTTGTGAAACATCAGATCGTGCATTTAAAAGTGTTTGTGTCACAGCACAGTAAACTACATAGGCTGTGCATTAGATTGCAAAAAATCTAAACAAGAAAAAAATAACAACACAACTTTAAGAGAGAGAAAGGAATTCAGAGATGTCGCAACGTCCTTCGACTGCTGATGCTAATACAAATGCTGATGTTAGCAGCAATACAGACGACATAATAGGCACAGCTGGAACAACAACAACAAATTTTGGAGCAACTGATTTGACAATGGAAAACAGCAGCAGCAATGTTGCTGCCGCTGCTACAGCAAATAACGCTTCCGAAGATGACGATGTACAATTTGTTAGTGTACAACATTTACATGAGCCAATAGTATCAATTGATCTCAGCAATTCACCATCAACATCAGCTGCGGCAGCGCTTAAGGAACAAACAGGTGCGTTAATTTTCTTTTATTTTTTGTTGTAATAAAATAAACAAACAAATTTTTAATAGATGCCACAACTGCCAATAAAGAATCCACCGCTGCTGCTGCTGCAACTACAACAACAACAACACCAGAGTGCCCTATTTGTCTACAGACATGCATACATCCAGCGCGTCTACCTTGTGGACACATCTTCTGTTTCCTATGCGTTAAGGTATGTAGCATCTCATTTAAAGCTAAAACTTTTGGGCACGTACCAAATTATTAAAACAAAAGAAACAAAAATTGGGCGTCAACGTGGTAGCCTGTTTTTGTAGTCAATTTTTGCGGCGACGACAACTTTTTTTAAACACGTAAAACTTGGCAGACTGCTTTATACACGTTTCAAGTTCAAGGCTTTTTACAAAAGAAAAAAAAGGAAAAAATACGCTGCTTTAACCCCAAAACATGACATACGTATAGACCTGTTTAAACTAAAATTAAAATAATTTTATACGTAAATAATGCATACATGCACGACGCTTCAATACAATTCCAAATGAATTTTGATTTTTAAATGCTTCCTCATTGGCAAACCGCCGCACCACACGCAACTTTATAAGCGTTGCACAGTGGCACGAATAGCTGTAGGCACTAAAAAAAATTATTGGAAGTTAAAATGTTTCTGTGTAACTGAATCAGGCATATTTAATTGTCAAAATCGGCCTGATATACATATGTGTACTACAGTTCCCATGTAACTGATTCAGAAAATAGTTTCCAATATAAAAAGTCAGTCATAATCGGTCTTAAAGTTTTGTGAATTTTTTTTATATCCGATACTTTTAAAATAATTCCCCCTTTTAATGAAGCATACTGTTCCCTGCTCTTATATGCCTAAATATCTTGTGTATCTATTTATTGTGTTGAACTAGGGACACGGCCTTTACCAATTAACGTACATCGACACCGAAAATTAGTTCTGTGCTTCTTTCGATAACTCGATTTCTCTTATCGGTCCAAGTATTTTAGCAATCGTAAATTGATTTTACAAAGCAAATCTAATTGTAGTGGAAATGTAATTAATAAAACCAAAACTTAAAAAGTTTTAATGAAACTCCTTATTTGTTCCACTGTGCATTATCAAAACATAAATGTACAAGCCAAATTCAAGCCAGTTGTTCGTTTCAGTGCCGAATTTGTTTATATATATTTTTTTTCTTAATTCATTGTACGTATGAAGGCGTATGCACATACATACATGTATCTTGAAGTCGGCAAAGTCGTATGTAGCGCATACAAAATACTTTTATGTGCCGGTTGACTGAAGAGACTTGTTTTTATATTTTTATTTGTTTTTAGTTGCGCCTTCGATGGTAAATATTTCAAAGAGTTGTTGACAATGGCTTGCCAAATTTTGTTATAATTACTATTTTTTTTTTTTCTCTGAAGCTAATTATTTTTACTCATTTTTAAAGTCTTGGGTCGCTTGTTACAGTTCTGGCACTCTTATTTAAGGTCAAACATTTTAAATTAATTACAAATAAAGTTCGCACAAGATTAATGGGAACTATTTCAACACATTTTCTTGACTTGACTTACTATATTGACTGATATATCCAAAAAAGCCAAAGGCAATGCCAAATGCATTTGATATTTCGCAAGAAGTAAACATTTGAAGCAGCTTAACAAATTTTTAAAACATTTTATCGAATAGTTTACAAGTTAAAGTGGTTAGAGTCGCATAAAAACAAGTTTTTGTTACTTTTAGTTCAAAAATAGATTTAAATATTTTAGCTCAAATAAGCTGCAGATATGTAAAATAGTGGACATAGAAAAGATCATAAAAATACAACTTCGGTGCCATTTTTAGTAGAGATATACTGTTATATATATGCACACTTCCTTCTTTCTCAATCAAGTCGGGGTCACCAAAATTAATAAACTCGTAACAGCTATTTTTCTGATTTCCTATTAAAAATCTTTAAATTTCCAGGGCGTCGCCTATAAAAATCGTCGCTGCGCCATGTGCCGACGTGAAATACCACCGGAATTTCTCGATCATCCACAACTTGTAAATGGTATCGATGATATATGCACTACAAAGGCTACCGAAGATGGTTACCAATGGTACTACGAAGGACGTAATGGTAAGTTTTTATGAAAAAAAAAAAAAAATGTATATCATAAAAAACAAAAAGCAACGAAAAATGTCGCAGGGCGTTGGTGGGCATATGATATACGTACAAATGAGGAAATCGAAACTGCTTTTAAAGCGATGCAACAAGAAACTACAGCAGAAACTGCAGAAGAAGATATTTTAATAATTGATGATGACGACGACGATGTTGATTCAGCTGATAATAAACGCCAAGAGACTAAAGATGCTACACTATTAAATATACTCATCTGCGGTACTATCTACGTTATAGATTTTCTACAATTGGTACAGTATCCAGCGGATAAAAAATTGGCGTCGCCGCAGAATTTGTCGTTTGCGTGCAAATGAACCGCTGCCAACAAATGGCGTAGCTGGACTAAGCAAATTTCAAAGCACTTAAAAATCAAACAAATATGTAAAAAGTTTTGACAAAGCCATTTCACGTTGCTGAGACATAAATTATGGAAATTAATTAACACAATTGTTTTATTTTAATAAAAAAATTCATTTAGCTGCACTAAACCAAAAAGCAACACACACATTTGTTGTGTACTTATAAACTTTCACTATTACTACTTCTATTACTCATGTACATATATACAGGTTGGTGGCAATACGATGATCGCACCAGTCAGGATATTGAGGAAGCCTATAAAAAGGGTGAAAAATCTTGTACCATACTTGTTGCCGGCTATGTATATACGGTGGATCTGGAGGCATTAGTACAATTGCGACAAAATGAACCAACACGTTGTCGTCGTGTTAAACGTGATTTAGCGACAATACCAAAAAAAGGTGTTGCCGGTTTACGTATTGAGGGTAATACTGTAACAACAGATTCAAATTTTGCATTACAATTGCAACAGCAACAACAACAACAATTGCAAATTGCAGCAGCAACACAAACACACACGCGTACACCACATGCGGCCAACAACACTGCTGCTGCTGCTGCTGCTGCTGCTGCTGGACGTGTACGTCTTAATTCCGCCGATTTTATATCAACAATTGCTGCAACAGATGCTGCTATACGTATTGCTAGCGATATAATTGGTTCAACATTGGCGCATGCTGATGAATTAACACGTGGCTTATCGTCGAACAACAACAGTGCTGGCGGTGAGTCTAACACAACAACAACAACCACAATCACAACAACAGCTACTATAAATAATTTAAGTAATGCTACACCTCCATTATTGCGTACACATTCCGCACCTGGTGTTAGCGCAACAACTTCATCTGACGCTGCTAACTCATTTAATAATCGTAATTCTATACAAGATCTTATGCGTAGCGCTACCGAAGATTTACTCGGTACAACGCAACAAGTTATTGAAACCAATCAACATTCGCTTGATCTATATGAGCAGGCATTGAATGATTTTCAAGCTTTAACCTTACGTAACATTATGGATTCAAGTGAAGAGGAGGAACGTACGGATGAAGAAACTGAAGCGCATGCTACTGCGGATGTGAATGCAATAAATAGAACTTATAGATTTTAGTTTTTTTTTTTTTTTTTAAAATTTTTCTGTTTTAAGACTTCCATTCTGAAAAAGCAATTATACGGAAGTTCCTCGAAAAAAAAAAATTAAAAATTGTATAAGGGAAATATTATATATATTGTATAAGGGAAATATTATATGCTACTGCGGATGTGAATGCAATAAATAGAACTTATAGATTTTAGTTTTATTTTTTTTAAAATTTTTCTGTTTTAAGACTTCCATTCTGAAAAAAGCAATTATACGGAAGTTCCTCGAAAAAAAAAAAAAATTAAAAATTGTATAAGGGAAATATTAAATTCGGAATGCGTGTGTACCTGAACTAAAGCATTCTGGAGTTCTAAAACTAATGCAACTATTTCTAAAAAAACAAAGAGAAACATGGTTAAGTAAAAGTAATATAAAGTTGCTAATTATATTATAAAACCATGTAGAAATATTTATTTACACACATTAAACTAAAGTAAACGTACATACAGACATACATATATATATATATAGTATATTTTTTATAGCTTATTTATTTTACATAAAAAAAGGCATGTCTTTCCTTCAAAATCCCTGAGAAGCGTGTGTATAAATAATATAGAAATTTATATTTGATTTGTTTCTACTCTAATTTATTTAAATTTACTCAGACAGTAGCTCATTTAATTAATTTTAATACACTACTTTATATATAAAAAAGTGGGTTGAAGTGAGTCGGTATCTTATTTGCACTTTATATGTACACCCAAATGCATAGCGTAAATGAAAGTTAACATAAAGTGAGCCAGAAACTTATTTCAATTTTATATTAACACCCAAGTACGTTTATTAAGTTTTTAGTGGGGTAAAATGTGTAATGGGTAGGTTGAAATGAGCCAGATTCTTATTTGTACTC
This sequence comes from Leucophenga varia, assembly GCA_018903435.1. NCBI lineage: Eukaryota > Metazoa > Arthropoda > Insecta > Diptera > Drosophilidae > Leucophenga > Leucophenga varia. The sequence continues at coordinate 53,158 of JAEIFJ010001762.1, forward strand.
TATATCAACACCCAGCTTTTATTTAGCTGAAATCTTAACTCGATTTTATATGAACACCTTAATGCATAAAGTGAAAGGTGCAGTACAGTGAGTCGGAATCTTATTTGCCTTTTATATAACCATCTAAATGCGTAGAGTAAGTAATAAGTGGTTTAAAGTAGGTCAGATTTTATTTTGTATAACGTAGAGCAAATGAAAGTTGGGGGAAGTAAACCGAAATTATATTTAAATTTTATATATAGAGTTAGTGATAGATGGGGTGAAGTAAACTGAACTCTTGGTAATGTTTCTCCTCTTTTAATTTTTTCAAATTTTAACAAACTTTTTAGTGGTTCACTTTAAGTGGGTTAAAGTTGGTCAGATTTTTAATTTGCGTAGAGTAAATGAAAGTTGGGGTGAAGTAAGCCGAAATGATATTTCAATTTTATATATAGAGTTAGTGATAGATGGGGTGAAGTGATCTGAACTCTTGGTTATGTTTCTATTCTTTTCTAGTGGTTCACTTCACCCCACTTTTCCATACACGATGTGAACGAGCTTTCTAATTGTCGTAAAACAAAAATATAACAAAGTGTAACAAACATTTTTTAACTGAGTTAACTGTCTGAATTGGTTTATATTTATTTCTACTATTTATTATTTTTGATTGTAAAAAATATCTTATTTTTTATTAAATTGTTTTTCCTTTCCTTATTTTCAAAAAAAAAAATTGTTAAAAATTCTAGATCCCGTTTGTTCCCTGCCACTACTTCTAACAGCGAAATGTATATTTATTGCTTCCCTAGTATCCACGATTTTTATAAAACTCTACTGAGTGTTGTCTCATCTGTCACCACGAATACTTTCACAGTTTTAAATACTTCAAAGAGCAGCGCTTTAAAGAAAGTAACACAATGCTGTAAAATTTTATGTGTGTAAGTTCGAATACGAATTTAATTAGTAAAACATAATATAATCTATACAATCTCTGAGAATTTTTGATACTTTGCTTAACTGCTTCATAACTACAAATTCAAAAAACTATTTCTACATACAAACGCTCACACAAATACTGAAATCATTTTTAATAATTTTTATTTTTCACTTCATTTTGAATTACACTAAACTTTATAGCACGCTCTCAAAATAATTCATCATTACATCATAAAAAACTTAAAAATCTCTTAGAAAAATTAATTAATTTACATAGATTTATTTATGGTGACAGCTAAAAATTTAATATTCTAAACTAATAAACACTCAACATAAAATATGCCTAAATATAACAATAAATCGCTACGAAATATTTCGTACTAAGTACGAAAGTGTTTTGTAAAATATACGAAATATTTCGTACTTCCTTTTTAAAAGAAAAAGCACGCTACTTTACTTAAACTAATAATTTTCTTCTCATATAAACCACAACGTATAGCTTTAATAAAATCATTGGGCAATATCTTGTACTTAAAAATTTTTTATATTTTTTTTTTGCATTAAATAAAATAAACTATTAAAAATTTAAACGCATTTAAATTCCCAAAGTGCCAAATTAAAGAAAATTAAAAAAAAAATAAATAAATAAAAAAATCTGGCACTGCTGCTATATTAATTTAACACAAGAAGAATTCTCAGCGTTTAAATAAATTGAAATTTTATAAATTAAAAAAATTAGTTTTTAAGTAAATAAGTAAATACATGTATTAAATAATTTAGCTTCTAAGCGCTTACATAACACGTTTATGTAATGCAATTTGTGGTATATTCAATTCTAAAATGAAAACACGCAAGATCTTATTTTTTTTAAGTTTTAAGAAATATTATATACCTACTATATATGTACTAAATGTATAATTAAGGAAAGCTACGAGCCTTATAAAACAATAAAGCATAAAAAAAAATTATTTATTTTGAAAATAATTGTTGTATTTGTTTGAATTTATTGTATGAGCGGTAATTGGAAATAGATCAACGCTGAGGCTACGTGTCAAGCCTTCTTATTTATAAGATCATACTAAAGCCCATTTGGACATATGGAATCTCGATCTGTGAGCACTGCCAAACATAGTAACTGTGAATTGATTCAGAAATTTCAAAATAAAGTACTCCGCAAAATCTCCAATGCGGATTCGTTCCATACAAATAGGGATGTACACAATAAGCTCGAAGTCCCTTGGGTTCAACAGGAAATCCTCAGGTTTTCAACCTCCGTCTACGTAGAGACCACTCGCTGGATCTCCTCATCGTACGAATATTTTAGTACATTGTACGAAACATATTATAAACAGTTTGAATTTTACGAATAATTTCGTAGATTGTACGAATTGTGTATGTAAATTACGAAAACAAATTTTATTGTATTTACAAATAATCACAGATCGTATTATAAAAAACAGTTCTGCCATATTAAGTGAATCCTCGATAAATTTTTAAGTCCTCCGTAAGCTACTTATCTTAAGTCGAAAGCTAAAATAAATTATTATTAGCAGCTAAGATAATTTGATCTTTAACCAGCGTCATTATTAGCCAATTATATCTTTCAAACAATTAAGTTTTATACAAATACTTTAAATTCCCTCGTCGCATTCAAAATAAATATTAAATTGTTATTATTCAATTGCGCTATTATCTCAACCCTATCTAGAATTGTTTAAATTTTAACCTGTTGACTCATTTCTAAAATGCAGCGACTGCGACGCTTGCTTGCTTGCGTCGACTACAAAGCTGAGAACCATTGAGCCATGGTAAAAAGAAAATCCAATTAAAGAGAAACTCACACACACACACAAACGCAAACGTACGCATTGCACCTATTGCATTACATAAAGTGTGCAATGGGAATAAGGCACAGAAGGGGGAAAGATGAAAGATGGATGGACAATTGGTCATCGTTACGTTACGTTGTGCGCATATTAATTATTATGTGAACAAATAGAAGAGAAGAAGAGCGAACAACAAGAACACATGCAACAACAAACATAATAGCAGCATAGAATGTATGCTTAATAAAATGATCAAGAGAGGAGGAGAGTGTGCGTTGCGGAAAGATACATGAGTACGGTATGCGACTAAAGATCGGTTTTCTTGTTTTTTTTTAAACCTTTTTTTATATTAAGAAAAAAAATACATGAAGGATGAGTCACATTTGTTTACTTTCTTCTTTAGGCAAAAAGGTGGTAAAGGTAGCCAAACGCAGACAAACACACACACACATGTATATATTCTTATAGGCATCCACTTAACTGGTGCATACATATAAACAATCAATTTGAAAATCTACCTGACATTTGTTTATTCTTAAAGGGGGTTACTTTAAAAGTTTTTGTTACTAAGTGGGCATGACCGGGACCCATGGGAAAATTGTCGTTATGAGCGGAATCAGGGAAAGAACTTCATTGGCGGGTAGCACGGAATAATTGTCTAATCCCGAAATTCATTAAAATAAAAACTTGTCAAAAATTTTAGGTTTAAAAAGTGGGAAAAAATTCATTCCGAATTCGGCAAATCTTGAAAAGAAAATCCAAAAACCCAATATATTGGGAATGGAAAAAAATTGGATGGTTTGGTAACTTTATGTCTTATAGTCTTCGGCAAAATCGGTTTAATATTGCAGACAAGCACCTCAAAATACTACGGGTCTGGGAGATTTCATTATCCTCCATTCTCCATGGATCTGATCTCAATAAATTTTACTAGAAAATGGTTTATTATGGATTTACATATCAATGTTCGGAAATGTAGTGAAAGAATTGTTTTTTTTCTTCCTTTCGTTCTCTTGAGCATCTCCAGTATGAGAGGCCCAAACGTATAAGGTGGCACTTTCCAATATACCATGTGAGTACCATTAGATTTTAAATTTCAGCAAACTTTCAGAGTAACCCACTTGACTACTACATAAATATATCTGTTAGAATGTTTGTAGACTTATTTTCGTTTTATTGTTGATTGGTCTACTATCGGCTTCCACAATACAATATGTATACACGTCACAGCAGGAGGCCGTGAAAACAAAAAAAAAAAAAAAAAAAAAAAACTTATCGGTCGAAATAACACGTATTTATAGCCTGTTATTATTGTTGTTATTGATAACTTTGAAATCTGTAAAAAATGATTTTCGATTTATATGAAAAGTATCCCACTTGTTCAGTGTTGATGATGTTGAGGGGTGTTTTTGATTCATCGGAATGTTTGTAACGGAATTTTGGGGAGTTTTAGGATTTTACAGCTCAGAAATTATTACAAGCCGTTACTGATTGTTGTTATTATTTAATATTATTTTGCAGTACTAGACTAAATGGCTATGTAGGTACTTTTATATTTGTGTAGCGTATTACTGGTTCGAATTAACTTAATTTAATATTTTTTAGCTTCATAATATTCTTGAATAACGTAAATTTCTTAGAACGCTATTTTTGGTAACATAATCGTAAGAAAAAATCAAATTATATCAAAATTATATTTGAGTCATATCCGTTCAATTGTATACAGTTTTCTTTTTCAACTCTTAGAGAAGGAAAAATTCAAAATCTGTCGAGTCAGATAAGCGAAGAAATAATGATTGCGCCTGCTGGCTTTGCACAAATCTACTGTTTCTGTGCATATCCCGGATTCTATTAGATGGATATGGCTTAACAGGAACTCAAATTAAAGATTAATTGTAATCAACTTATTTTCCTGACACAGTTTCAAGATCAGTTAAGTAGCTTAGAGCCTACCAATTGAAAGTAAATACAGAAATAAGTAATAAAAATTAATTTTTAACCGTACAACCTGTTGTATGGATCGAATTCTATGAGAGATAAAGCCTTGACATGAACTCTCAGTATTGTCGAAAGACACAGTTTATCACAGTATTATGTTTCTAGTCACATTTTTTGCGAAACTCCAAAACAAAATTGCAATAATTTTTGGATATGAAATAAAAAAATATTTGAAAAAAAGATATATTTTACGTTTTTGCTTTTATTTGTTTTAAATTTAATTAAAAACTCAACGAACAGATGACCACATTAGGAGTTTAACAAATATAAGAGATTTTATATGCATAAGAATCAATTTATTTCTCTCTCTCTCAAATTATTTCACGCTCAGCTTCAACAAAAGTCAATTCATACACACAGATACAGAACGCTGCTCAGGTGTCGCAGTAGCAGGTCTTCACACACATACACGCATGCAAATCTATACTACGCTCACTCATATGAGCGATGCCGATAAGACACGAACATAAAGATACTACATAGATACAAAAATACAAATACAAAAACAAAAATCACCTTACCATCTCATAATAGCGCGCATTGACGTCGACGCTATTTTTGTTGCTATTGTTTTGGCTGCGCTATTTGGTGGTGTTTCTTTGCTGGTTTTGCGCATTAGCGCTCTCGTTCTTCTTATTAAGTGTAGTGTGCGCTCTTTCATTGCTATTGCGTTATTTAGGATTGATTTAAATGTTTTGATAATTTAATAATTGGAATATAGATGCTGCAATATGCTTCTTCAGGCATGCAAAAAACGGGCCGACGTAAGAATTTTTTTTTACCATATATGAAAATTGGCGGTACATTTGTATGAGGCCTATTAAATCATTGCCAAGCCAAGCTTCCCACATCCAATTTTAAATATAATTATTTTAGCTGCTTTTTATTTAAAAACTCTGATGAACTTTAATATCAAACCTTGTATTCATATTCCTAACAGCTTAACTTGACTCTAAACTGGCTTTGAGGGAGGAAAATACATTGGAGCTGCTTTATAACAAGTTTTGCCCTTACCTTACATGCATGCGCTCTTGCTCAGGCTCCTTTCTCTCTCTCAGCCAGTGCTGCTGTTGCCATTTGAGATACGATTCTGACCAGTTTATGTAGTTGCTTTTTTATCTACCTTTGGTGCGGATGGTTGGTCGGTTAGTCCCGTCGCATTTCGTTCCGAGCTTTAAACGTTTTCATTTTGTGGATTATAGTTTTTTTTTTTTAGTTGATTTATCTCAAATATAAATTACAATTTGTGCATAAAATATTAAAGTGTTTATAATTAATATTTAATGCAATAATTATAAAGTGTTTTAATATATGAAAAGCGCAAACAAATTTATTAAAAAGTAGAAACTTTATTGATTTTTTTTAAAAAAAAAAAAAAAAACTTGCGCAGTGAAGGCAAAATCAAAAGTGTAAAGAAGCAGCAGCAGCGAAGAGCATAAATACGCTGTATGTGTGTATGTGAATTTATTTGTGTTTGTGAGTGTTGGTAAAGCTGCTGTTATTATTGGTGTTGTTGTTGTTGTTGTTATTGGTGTTGCTGTGCTAAGCCAAGTTAAAAGCCCAAAAATAAAATACAGCAACAAATACAAATGTACATATTTATGTATTTAAGAAGCAGCAGCAGCAGCAAAATAAGTGTATAAAGTAAGAAAACAAGAAGTTAAAATAGAAGAAGAAAAAGCAGTAAAAGAAGCAATAAGAAAAAAAAATTTGTGAAAAGCTGATTTAAAAAAAATGAATAAATCTTAAAATAATAAAAAGAAATGTGCAAACTTAATTCAAGAAAAATCCCATCAAACAAATAAAAATATTGGAAAAGTTTTAAATAATTTTCAATTATCAAATGCAACGATTGAAATAACGAGAAAAAGAAAGAAAAAAAAACAATAAAATACTCAAAACAGGTAAATTCAGAATTTCCGTCTGCACAGTTTTGCCCGACTCCCCTTTGCACAGTGCAATGAAAACTACTTTTTATTGAATTTTTTTTCTGCTATTATTATTTCTCTCTGTTAACAATAAAGAATCCCATTAACAAAGGAAAATTGTATTCTTATTGAACCTTACTTACCTAGCGCATTTTTTTTTATCACGCGCTCTAACAGTGCTGTGAAAAGTTAATAGCGTAATATTGATTTTGTTAATCAAAAAAAATTTTGCGTTTATCCAAATTAATTTCAATAACAGCGTTTAAAAGATCTTTAACCAAAAAAAGACTATTGCTGAGTTTCTAATATTAATAAAAGCCCAAAACCCTATTTCTCTTAAACGGAAACGAGCAAGCTAATCCCAATGAGCACTAGGGTCGCCCACATTAGGAATCACTTTACCTCTTAAGGCAACTATAAATGGCAAAATATGAACCGCTGCAGGAAAGCTTAACTATTTGGACTACCATTGACCCCAAACGTTAAACCCCCACAAAGATCTTGTGAGACTGACAGTCGCCATCACTGGGCATTTTCCCATCGGGGAACACGCGGCTAGATTAGGTATCCCTCATAACAGTACCTGCAGTTGTAAGGAAGAGGACACCTCGGGAACGTTAGAACACTTTTTCTGTGTGTATCCTGCACTTAGATCGAGTAGACTGATACATTTTGGACATTGGCAGTTAGAATCGCGGAGCGATCTAGCACTCTTATGTCCCTTCGAACTAAGGTCCTTCCTTACCTGTACTAGTTGGCTCTGATCCTACATAGCCTTCCACATACAAAACGTTTCCCTACCGAGATTTTTAGTAGTTACAAAACGCTAGTTATATGCTACTTGCCCAGGGGAATATGTATTTTCCCCTCAGCAACCTATTTCTATCTATCTATCCTCTTATCATTTAAAAAAATTCTATCGGTAAACGTATATAATTTTAAAAAATTCCATTGGTAAACTTTAAAGCTTTGAACCTTTTCTCAATAATGAACCAAATATAAAAGACCTTCTGAACCAATTTTCTGTTGTACAAGGATACACCATAAATAGTTCAAATAAAGAGTTCTAAAAGACTTCGAAAATCCTGCCAGTTATTATTCTTACAAGATTTGTATTTAAAAAACGTTCCCAAAATTTTCCAATTATTTCCAATTAGAATCCAATTAGAATGAAAATCTAATTTAAGAGCTCTCCAAAAAGAGTTGAAGGAGATAAATAATTTGAACAAATATTTTAAAAAGTTTTAATTATATCTTTAAGTTAAGATAGTCTGACTAATTTTGTAGAAATTACGAACTCTCAAATTTAGAATAAAACCCTATAAATAATTAGCCTTGAAATTAACATAGATATAATAACGTCAAAAGAAGTTTGGCATTATAAACAACATCCAGATTTTCTCTCCAATTTATAATCTTAAAATTTTTAAGTTGAACCAAGCTTTCAGTTTATTAAATTTACAAAATAAAGTTGTACATTAACTTTTTTTACACAATGTAGAAGCGCATGGCTCCGGCAACAATACATATTCATATATCTGTGTATGTGTTTGTGTTTTTTGCATTTGTATTTGAGTTACTTTGTAACATTGTATTGGGTTTATTTACATTTGTGTGGGAATTATTTTTTTTTTGTATACACTTCGAAAATAGCGTAATATCGATTTAGTGATTTAGAGACAAAGTTTGTAACAATAAAGCGGAGAGTAGACAATCTGAAGTTTTTAATGAGTCTTTTAAAAATTAGTTCCTGACTCCTGAATAATATTAAAACTTATTTTACGTTAATTTAGCATAAATCTAGAGGGTCTGTCAGGCACATACTTAAACAAGAGCTGAAAAATTTAAATTAGTCTTTTTTGTTTGTTTTCAATGTAATTCTCAGAAATAGTCAAAACAATCTAGGGTTTTCCCTCTCATTTTAAAGATTAAACTAAACAGCACACGAAGCCCTCCACTTACCAATAACAATTTAAAAAAACTTCTTCATTTTTTTTTAAATATAAAACATGTGTAGCGTATCAAAGCTTTAGCTGTACCCCAAAGCAACCATTTTAGCCTTTTTTTTTTTATTTTTTATTTCGACTTCCTTTGTCAATGCCTTTGGAGCGTAACGGACTACTGACGCCAATTTTCCTACTGCCTGCTAGCCGCCAACAATCTCATCCTGTGTCTGTATTTCTGTTCTGTTCTTTGCTTTCCTTTTTGTTCCTTATTCCATGCGTTTGGCTTGGTGGCTTATTGATTTTGTTTTTGCGTATTTTCCATAGTCTTTGTTTTTGTTGCTGTCCTCTTACCTTTTATTTTTTTTTTTACATTTTCATTGATAAAAAACGATTCGTATCGTGTGGTGTGGTGTGGTGTGAACTCAACTTAAATTGTGTGCATGTTGTGCATAAAAAAAGTTTATTTAAGGTTAACTTAAAGGTTATGGAACCCGGTAATAAAAATTGGATTTATGTTTGCAAATTATGATAAAAAAATAATCATAATATAGCAGGATTAATTTCTTTTACTTGGAAATGCAGCCAACAATGGCAGAAATAAAGCCATGAAATATTTTCTTAAAAATTTAATTTATGGGACAGTGTTAAAAAAATCTTAGTCTTTTGTATTATTAAATTAATTGTGTTTTTTATTTTAATTGATTCAATAAATAGATTAAAAACTAGAAAAAAGATTCTTAAGCTAATTTTTTTTAAATATTTATCAAATTATTAATCCTGACACCGAATTATGGCTAAAAACAATATTTATAAAAAACATGTATTATTTAATTTTTTCTTTCAAATTTTTCAAATTATTAATCCTGAACACAAATTATTGCTGTTTTATTAAAAACTTAATATTTTTTTATTTAGTTTTGTCAAATTAATAATCCTGACACCGAATTATGGCTAAAAATAATATTAAAAAAAAAAAAATTTATTATTTATTTTCTTATTTTAATTTTCCAAAATATTAATCCTGAACACGAATTATGGCTATTTTTTTTAAAAGTTTAATTTTTTTTCCTTGCAGTCAATACTCAACATGCCATAAGCTTTTAAAATTATCATAAAATAAAAACTATAACAAAACTAGAAGAAAATAACCACCGCAATACTCGCAAAAAGGCAGAACATGCAGCCATTCAGCGACAGCATTAGCAAAAGTCGCGATGATCTTGTAACCAGTTCAAAATTGGCTGCCAAACATGCGCTTGCAGCAGCACATCAAACGCGGCGACAACATCATGGAAGCAGTCCAAATCTATCAATGGATCAAACGGATAACTTTCGGCGAAGGTAAGTTTTCTTACTAAATACAATTTAATTTTGTTGTTTAGATTTTGAACACGTGCAGCAAAATATTTTATCTATTTTAAATTAATAGAATACTAAAAATAGCCCAAATGTACGAGTATTAGTTACTTGTATTCTCTTTTTTAAATAGAGAGCTATATATGTACCATTTTGGTATTAGTAGAACGATATCAAGTTGCATAAAAATGCGATTGCGTTATAATTTCGCTAAATAGCAAAAAATCGAATAAGAACTTCAGATACGAGTATAGGTCAAACTCGTTAATTTGGAAGTCTCGAAATATGGATCTATTACATTCTTATAGCATAATGCCAAAAAAAACATATCAATAATAAATCTTACTAGATAAAAATTGCGTATATTTTGCAATATTTAGGATTATATAGGTTAGTATCCAAAAACTGTAGGGTGCCATAAACGCAAAATATCAGTTAAAATAAACATTATTAACGTACGCTCCCAAATTTATGTATTTTACTCTCTTACTCTTCCATAATTGAACACCAAACATACACACATATATACATATAATTACAATAGATCATGTGCATAGCTGTGAAAACAGGTTTAAAAGCAGTAAAAGCAAAAAAAAAAAAAACTAACAACAACAATGTAACACGTTAAATTAAGAGCAACAGCAACAACTACAAATAACATCAGGCTCCAAATAAAAACTCTAATAACAACAAAAAAAAAATAAAGTAAATATCATTAGGAGAATTGTGGCTAAAATTTTCTCTTGCTCTCTCACACATATAATCTCTGCGCCAAAATTCAAACTGATAAGAAGAGAACTAACGATTAGAGCCGAAGACGAAGCTACGTTTTTCGGCACAGTATGCTAAAAGTGAATAAAAAAGTTTTATTTTAAAAAAATGGTCGTTTCCCTTTTTTTTTTTTATCAAAATATTAGAACATTGCGTACCTTTAATACCTATATATAATTTATTGTAGCCTACTTTTAGGATGTTTAACTCTACACAGTGATCTTTAACTAATAGCTGCAAGGTTATACCATACATAAATTATTACTTGCACTTTATATGTCAATTAAATAAATTATTTGATAAAAAGAGTGTCAAAAGTGTAACGTAACGTCCGCAATGGTTTTAAATGAAATTCACAATTAACGAAACATTTTTGGGACTCGGTTAACCAATTTTGGATTCTTCAAATATGCCTTTTTCTTTTAAGTCATTGGTTTTTTTGTTCATACCGCAAAATTCAATACAATTTACAGAAACGTAAATCCACCTAGAAAACATTTTCTGATGTTCGTCCGAAATATATTTTTTATAATATTTTCAAAATTAATATCAAAGAACATGGTTTAAATATCATTAAAGTTTATTACTTTAATTATTCTTCATAAAAAAAATTCTACTAAAAAAATTCGTTGAAAATCCATTCTCCATTTAATCAACAAACATAATCGTATCACCCGAAAAAAATCGTTTGTAATTAAATTCCAATTTCAACACACTGTACATTGGTATTCGCAGCACTGGCTCCAATGTGCGAATCTCTGAATTGAGCGATTTAGTGTATCGACAGACATCAATCGTTTGATGCGGTGCAGAGCGGAAAGTTTTTTTACGTTTGTGCCAAAACAATTAAAAAAAGAAAGAAACGAAATACGTATAAAATACGGTTAACGTTAAGACGGCGGAGTATGTGCAGCATGTGGGCGGTAGTGTTATTGATTGTATGAGAGTATGAGGGTGCAAAAGAGAAGTACACAAAAGCAAAGACATTGCGAAGAAGCGCAAAAGCAGCAAATGAACGTAGACTTCTTATCGCCAAATCAGTAAAAAAAAAATAAAAAAAATAAAAGCAGCGCTGCTTTCGCGTTTTCTTTTGCTGCTTTTGTCAGTTTTGTCTTTACTTTTGTTGTTGTTGTTGTTGCTGACCGGCTGTGCAGAAAAGAAACAAAAAACGTCAAATAATTGTTACATTCAAGAAAATAATAGAAAATAAACAACAACAAAATCAAGTGGCAAATTGAATAAAATAAAAATAATAAGCAAATAATTTTTTATTAAAGTGTTTTTTTTTTTTTTGATTTTTTCATTGTGCTACAACGTGCAATTTGTTATCTTTTATTTGTTGTTGCATTGTAATTGTATACGCCTGCGTAAACTGAAAAAAAAAAATAAAAACCAAAACGTACTCAAAATTATATTCCAATAAAAACGTAATTGTCCGCCGCCGCCTCCGCATGATTTCGCATATTTTCTATTACCTTGACGTCATTTACTCCATTCAACATTCACGTTGCTTTTACGTTACTTTTTATTTTTTTTTGTCACCTCATCGCCTTGTGGCCATCTTCGTGAGTTTTGTTGTGTTTTCGCTGAACGCGACGTAAAGTCATACGACGGAGTAGTGCAAAAGCACAAACGCAATATAAAAAAAACAAAAACAAAAAAAAAAAAAAAAAAAAAAATTTTTGTAGCTGCATTTAAGCCGAATGTGTTATATCCTTTACATGCATGCTTAGCCAAACACTATTTGAGTTTAATAGTAAAATAATAAAAAATCACGTATACGCGCTGTTAACATATATCCGTTAAAAAAAATCGTTGATAAAAAACAATATATTAAATTTATTTTTTTTTATTCACTTTCTGAACAAACTACTTAATAAATGCGATAAACTCTTTGCTAATTAATGCAAAGCGTGCAAGAACAGTTAAAATATTTTAGTTGCTGTTACCAAAGCAAGGCGTATACCCCTTGCCCCTACTACATACTCTTGTCCATTTGGTAACTTTTCGTGCTTGGCACGATGTGAAGTCGTTGCGACGACGACGTCAGCGTTAAAGTTGGCTGCTGCGGATGTTATGTTAAGAATGAAAGAATGCGTTAGAGTGAGAGCGAAAATAAATTTAATAAAATGAGTAAAACAGAGATAGCGCGCTACATACTATGACAATTGAATAAAAATTAAAATTTTTACTAAAAAAAAAAACAATTAAAATAAAAAAAAAACAAAGCATTCACATAATTAAGTCGCATTTTGATTATTTTTTGTCTTTTTTTTTTATTTTACTTTAAAAGTGCGGCATGCATGTCGTCGTTGTTAAGTTTTTGTTTTTGCAAATAAAAAGCAAACAATATCAAATACAAAAAAAAAAACCTACTTATGTGTCTAAAAATAAAATCAAATAAAAGCAATAACAATAATAATAGCGTTTTTTTTTTTGTTTTTGTAAAAATCAATGTTAATTTATTTGACGACGACGTCAAATACAAAGTGCAAAAAAAAATATATTTTTAATTTTACATTTTTACGCTTATTTTTTTAATGTCGCGTAACCGCAAAACGGCTTTAACAAAATATAATTAAAAAATAAACAAATACATTTTTTTTTTTTTACTTTTACTAAATAGCAACAACAAATACGAAGCGTAAAAATAAATAAAGACACCGTTATATGACAATAAAAAAAAAAAAAAACAACAAAGTGCAAATACAAAAAAAAAAAACAGCATATATAAAAAAGGTAAAATAATTTCAACCAATAAGAGCGCGCCTAATTCAAATACAAAACACAATGGTTTTCTATATTCCAATTTTTGGACGCAATATCGTGCCACCTGATAAAATTATCAATACAGAGAAAAGGTAAAAAACAAATCAACAAGTGTGCAAAAAAATCATATTTGTAAAAATAAACACAATTTCACTTAAACAAATTGAAAAAAAAAAAAATCTTGCATAAAGAATTTCATCACATTTTAAAAATCATTCGTTTTTTTTTTTGTTGTACTTAGGCCTTTTAAGTTTTTGTTGCTATTTTTGGGAAGCTTACGTTGAGCTTTTGTTATGTAAGCTGCAATTCTTTGATTCTTTAAGAATGTACATTGGGGTAGCTGTGTTTGGGCTTGGGGTTTGGGGAAAAATTATTATTATTAAAAAAATCGAAGGGGATTGTATATTATTTTTTAATTTGAACAAAAAAACCTCCTTTTTTTCTGAAATTTCAAAATTAAGCTTTTCTCGAACAGGCCCATTTTAAGGTATAGCCTCATACAAACCTACACCTCATTTTCGAGATAAACCAATTAACCATCAATTATTCTTGGATCACCTTCGTCATTTTTAACATTATGTACATATCTACAATTTATTATAGAAAAAACTTTCTGAATCTTATAGGCGATTCTTTTAATAACTCTAATTTTTAATTAAATGATAAAATTGGAAAATATACAACATTGCTTCGGGATGAGCGGGATTGCATCATATATTTAATCCTGCGATCATCTCTGTACCAGACTGATTTTTAAGTTGATAAAAAAATAAAAAAAAATTAAAAAGAGAGTTAAACAGTTTGAGCAGACTCTAAACCTTTACTCTAAAATATTATTTGAAGTTTTTATCGTTCTAGACACTGAATAAATTCGAATTATTTATAGAATTTTTCGTATTCATAAATAAAAATAAAATTTGCATACTTGTCTTAACAATAGAAAATTAGAAATTTCATAAACAACAGATAAGTTATCAGAAAAAAAAACCGGAATATAAAACGGATATAATCTAATAATACATATCAAAAAAAAAAGTTGTGAATTGAAACGATCTTCCGCGTGCTATAAAATGTTAAAAACTTGAACTTGCTCAGGGTCAAAACGTGCTATTTGTGCTATCATTAGTTAGCAATCAATATTTTTTTTATCAAATTTAACTTTTGAATTTAGTTAATTATTTTTTTTTATACGATAAATAACAACAAAATTAGTTGCGTCAAAAGGTTTTTGACACCTAAAAAATTATCTAAAAAAAATCTCCCATATTTTTATATTAACATGTGATACACTATATATATATACACACACACACATAAAAAAAAAAAATCAAAAATTCTAATAAATAAAAAAAAAAACAGCACAACTGAGGTGAATTACCCAATATAATCTTGTCTGTCGTACCTACCATATATGTATGTACATATTCTATACTTTTGCTTTCTCGCACACCAATACTTCGACATGTTGACAACTTGTTTTGATAAAATTTTTTTCACCTGCTAAAAAAAAACAAGTTTATTTACTTTTTTTCCCAGGCGAACATTTGTTATCTTATCTAAAAAAAAAAAAATTCCTATACAGACTATTAGACATCTTCAAAATTTGCAAAACAGAAAGAAAAACAGATACTCCAAAATATTGTGAATAATTTTTGAGAGGAACTGAGCAAAGTACGTGTGATACGTGGTCTTTAAAATAATGACTAAAAATATTTAAGATGGCATTTAAAAATTAGTTGTCTCCAAATTTGCTAGGAAAACATGCTAATCATGTATTAAGCAGTAAATGGGGTAAAGTAAACCACTTAAATAATTTGAGCAGTTTTTTGTAGCTCAAGCAAGATTAAAGAAAGATTATCAGTATATCATTTTTCTTTCAGGATATAATTTTCTGTCGCTTTTGAGCTAAAGCAATTCTCTTCGTATATATCAAATGGCTCACTTAACCCCATTCCAAGCTCTGCAATACATTTAAACTTACTCAAAATATTTTCTTTAAAAAAAAGGATTTGTTTCTAGAAAACACGTTCAAATTATTAAATTAATCCAGTAATTTAAACAGAAAAATAAACATAAATAAAACAAGAATATTATATTTAAAAAATTATTTCCTAGAAGCTATTTTTAAATATAAAAATAATTAAGTAGCGTTAAGGTCATGAGCGGCATAAAAACTAGAACAAGTTCTGGTTAGAACTGAATACATAAATTATGTCAATCAAAAATTTTTTTTATATACAATGAATTTAGCAGATTGTATCATTACATAGTCTGACAACTCGGTTAAAGATCTAACAAAAACAAACTCTCACGTCATTGTTTCATACATACCTACTTATGTATTTATTTGAACAGCTCGAATGTCAACAATAGAACAAATAAATAAATCAATTTGCGAAGTCATTATCATGCAAAAAAGCAAAGATAAGTTTATACAAAAAGCGTAAAATACCAAAATCAAAAAAAAAAAAAAAAAAAAAAATTGCGAAAAAATAAACCATTAGATTTAATAACTTCGTATTTTTATACGCTTCCATAAAGCGAATATAAAATATAGATATAGAGATGCTTATTAAAAATGAGCAGGCAGTTTATCGTATAGCCATGACCCTCTGAACACACCAATCTCAGGATCTCATTGAAGCAGAGTCATCAAAATTTAAATTTTTATTACTCAGGGGGATTTTTAATACCAGATCCAGAGGCTGGACTTAGGCTTAGAATTCTATCATGGCCCTTTGTATGAGCGATAAGTCCCAAATAGGAGCTTAAGCTTTATCATGATCTCCGGCCAAAAAATATCAAACCCCTGAACCCAAAGAATTTTGAAGATTGCTAGTATTAATTTTAAAATAACTCGGGAAGTATCTTAAGAAATCGTACAAAATATTTAGTATTTCTTTCACTCACTACGTGAAATATATAAAAATTATTTTCGTTTTAAGATAAACTTAAAGTTGTATCGTATAAAATAAAAGTTTATTCCATGATGAAACCGGTTCTTTTTTTATATTTATTTTTGAAATTAATACAGACTTTGAATAAATTAACAAACAGATTATTTTTAACTCTATCATTTCTCTTTTGTAGCATTGCCTGTATACAAGATGAACTGGGACACTTAGGACTTGCCACCACAGAGCTGCCATTTAAATCAGATACGCCGTCACATCATAATAATTATGCCGAAATTACGGATAGTAGTGCCGAAAATACTTGCCAACATCATTGGCCACCACATGCGGGCGCCTTTGGGCATCCGGATAAACCAATTAATTGGATGCTTGAATTATTCGGTTGCATGAAGCCGGTACTATCATTTATTGGCAAAGCGGGTGTAAATGATGTAAAACATCAAAGAACCGAAGACTGGCAAATACCATTCGAAGCGATAACCGATCTTCGAATGGTTGGGCAGCGGTGCACAGGGTGCAGTCTTTAGTGGTAAACTGAAGAACGAAACTGTGGCAGTGAAGAAGGTTAAAGAGCTCAAGGAAACCGATATAAAGCATTTACGCAAATTAGATCATGAGAATATTATCAAATTTAAGTGAGTTAAAAATTGTTTTTTTATTTAATTAAAGTACGCATTTAAAATGTTTTTGTTTTTTTCAATTTTTCAAGGGGCGTTTGCACACAATCACCGGTATTCTGTATTATTATGGAATTTTGTCCGTATGGACCATTACAGAATATACTTAAAGAGGAACAAGTTATGTTACCGTCCCGTTTGGTTTCGTGGTCCAAGCAAATAGCGCTTGGCATGCAATATCTGCATTCATATAAAATTATACATCGAGATCTGAAGAGTCCAAAGTAAGTTTTATTATTAAAACTTTTTTTTTCTTTTTTGCTAAACATTTTTATAATTATTTTTTTATTTTTAGCATACTGATTAGTACAAATGAAGTCGTTAAGATTAGCGATTTTGGCACAAGTCGTGAATGGAATGAGATCAGCACTAAAATGAGTTTTGCTGGCACCGTTGCATGGATGGCACCGGAAGTTATACGCAATGAACCATGCTCGGAAAAAGTTGATATCTGGTCATATGGTGTAGTACTCTGGGAAATGTTAACATGTGAAATACCCTATAAAGATGTTGATTCATCTGCAATAATTTGGGGTGTTGGCAATAATTCATTAAAACTCTTAGTACCCAGCACATGTCCTGATGGTTTCAAATTATTAGTAAAACTTTGCTGGAATGCAAAACCACGTAACCGTCCCTCATTTAAACAAATACTCACACATTTAGAGATTGCCGGCCCAGAGCTGTTGCGTAAAACGGAAAAGCAATATTTTGAAACGCAAAAATCATGGAAGGAAGAAGTACGTTCACATTTAAAGGAGATAACACAGAATGGTACAAGCATACATAAATATGAACAGGATTTGATAAAACGGCGCACTGCAGAATGGCGTCATGCGCAGGATATACGCATGGTATACGAGGATAAACTGGAGAAGACAAATCGTTTGTATCTCGAACTAAGTGAATGCATGACACAGTTGCAGGAGAAAGAAAAAGAAATTGCTGAGTAAGTAAAAAAAGTGATGTATAAAAAAAAATATTTTAACTTAAATACAACAATTTTTAATAGACGCGAAAAGAAGTTGCCCGGCTATAAGCCAACACGACGTTTGGGTAGCACATTGCGTAAAATGCAGCATTATAGACGTAGACTGAATGGACCAACGAATGCGGTTGGCTATAATAGCGGCTTGCAGCAACAGTTACAACAATCAACAACGCCAGATCCTGAAACAACACCAGAGGTAAGCAATAAATGCCTTTAAAATGTATTGCGGGGTGAAGAAAGCCACTTGAAATGTGCGAAAAGTATAGCTTTAGCGCAAAATGTAGAAAAACGAAATGTTTGCTATACTTTTGGCTTAACATTTTGTGCAGAACCCAAGTTTATATCGCTGCTTGGTTAACCGATTTTTAAATGGCTCACTGCACCCCTCTACACTTTATGCTATAAAATTATAAAGAAAATCTTTTAAAACAATTTTTTTTTTTAAATCTTTTTATAGAGTCCCGTTAAGTGCACACTCTATGCTCAACTCGACAGCAATTGTCAGCCAAAATCTTATTGCACCACACTCTTAGGTAGCAAAAAGAAAACACGTCATCGTCGCATTGGCTCCGGCTCATTGGCTGCGCCGCCTAAATACAGTCCAACGCGTGATCGTCGCTATCTAAGTGAACCGGAGAATCGAAAAGTTAAATTGGTTGATATGGAAACGCAAACCGATGCTGCAATGGAAGTCAGTGAAACTGATATAAGTCCAAGTGGTGGCTTAGCCTCACGCGATATTTCAATGACATTAACACGCGTACCGGAAATGTATACAACAACAACATGTACACAGCCGATTGATATACCCTTAAGAGCAGCAGCAGCAACAGCAGCCAAGTAAATTACCATTACAATTGCAACGTGTACGAGAATTAGCGCAACAGCAACAACAACAACAATTAGCGTCACAAACAAGTGCAACATCACCGCAACAACAACAACAACAACAATTGTCTAGCTCGCATACCGATACCGCCGCAACAAGTCCATCGAATGGTAATTCAATGTCTACAAGCGATTTGACTTTTCAAGATGCCTGCTCCAGTCCAGATCAACTTATTGATGATGTTATGAATAGCAATGAACGTTTAGATATAACCGATTGTTGCAGTGACAATGAAAATCTTGAACGTTTAGGACGTAAAGTTATAGAATTCATAAATGAAAATCGTCTATCAACAGCATCTGCCATCAGCAATAATCAATTACAACAGCAGCAACAGAATACAGGTGAAAATGGTAATATTGGCAATGCTGCCAAAGAAGCTAGTCGACATAATAGTCCTGCACTATCGCGCTGTGGCAGTACGCAGAGTAGAACGAGACGTTTATCGCCTAGAATGCAGCGACAACAACAGCAACAAATACTCAATGATGCTGCAACACGTGCCATCTCAAATGCCAATGGCGAATCAAATGAGGAATTCTGCGATGATAGCTGGTCAGATGAGGAGGGCGAGGATACGGATTATAATTATTCGTTGCGTAGACGCAGGTAGGTTTTAAAAAGAAAAAAACATATTAAAACAAATACTAAATATAAAAATAAATCTCTTTACAGCATTGGACGTTTACCAATTGGACGCGGCATGCGTGCACGTCGCAGTTATAAGGCACCGCTTTGCAATAAAATTGCAATACATAAACGTAATGTTGTAATTGTATCCGATGAGGAAAATACATCCGAATACAGTCACTCACCATCAAGTCAACACTCAACATTGGAAAGTAATCCTGATGTGCCGCAAGCGTTACAACAAATGAAATCAATAGCAACGAATACAACAACGGATAGCGAAAGCTCAAGTGATGAAGATATTGAAAACAATCAATTTGATTTAAAACAACAACAACAAATAAAAACCAACAGCAACAACGACGACAGACAGCAATCAACCAATCAAATTCCTTGCATGTACGCAGCAGCGCAGATATAATCTCTATACCAACATACGAGGCTGATGGTGCAGTGAATGCAGTCTAAAAAATGTTTTTTCTTTATGGTATTAGCTTGATGACTTTTGCCAATGACTGACTTGTGCGTTTAGTTGCTGGCCGACAAAAACGGTGCAGCAGCAGTAGTAAAGTTTGAAAGGATTTTATAAAAAAAAAAAAAAAAAAAAAATTAATAATTAAGCCGACGTAATACTTTTGTTTAATGATCCTGTAATGATTCTCATGTTAAACAAAACAAAATAATTAAATAATAATTTGTAGTATAACAACATAAAGAAAACACATATAAAACTATTTAATCGATGTAATAATTAATTTATATATAATATATTGTATGTACATTAAGCTGCCTTTGTATTATATTTTTGCAATGTTAGTTCTTAAATCAAAAAACAAAAAACAAACAAAAAAAAAAAGTTATACTTTATTATTGTAATTAACTAAAATTTAAAAAATTTTTGTCATGTTTTAAGCGAGCTTAATTTAATTTAAGCGTACATAATTTTTATGTACTACATATTTAGCATTATGTATGTAGTTTGTGTTAGTTTATATGTAAAAGTAAATGCCTATTGTAAATGTACACCATTCTTATTGTCTCCTATTTATATTTATATATATTGTACTTGTTTACAGGATAAAATGTTAAAAGTTCTGCAAGAGTGCATTTAAATTAGCCAACACTTAGTGTACTTATGAATGGTACTCATATATTCGAGTACATGCATAGTACTCATAAGTAATTAATACACACTCATATATACGCATTTGCAAAAAATAAAACATACAAATTCATTAATTTAAGACATGCAATAAAATGTATGTTGCACTCATGTTATACTTATACACATTCACTTATATTCATATATTTGTTTTAGGCATTTTAAATGATTTTGCAGTCTTATATAAAATATATTTAAGCAGTTTATAAAGTTAAAGAATGCAGCATAAACCTTTAACAAATCGAGCTAGCTATGATGTTCCGTCCGTCTGTTTATGCATCACAGCGCTTGTTAAGAAAAATATTTTAAATAATTTTGAACGAACATATAATATGAAATATGGGGTAATATAAACCACTTGAAAATTTCGAGCAGAGAAAAAAATCTAGAAAAAATGGAAAGTTTTATTCTATTAATTAATCTATTCCGAATAATTTGAGCTAGTTTGTAGCTCTTCTCAATTTCGAGCTAAGTGACTAGTGTCTTGTTTTACCCCATTTTATTTTTATTATTTACTCGTATATTTCAAGTGACTCACTTCACACATTAACCCAATTTATTTAAAAACTTTATACTTTAAATAAATTTTCTTCTTGTAAACAAGTATTACAAAATTTATATTAACATTTATTAAGTTCAAAATAAAAATTGAAAAAATACTTTAAAAAAAATTAAAAAAACAAATTACATATAAGTCAAACACAAAGCGTTGGAAAGAATCGTTAGCAAACACATAGAAAATAGTCAGGGATATTTTATATTTATATATATTGCCTATTATAAGAAGCGCTCTATATAATTTTTTGTTTAAAATTTTACAAATGATATTCAATTCTGTTTGCACAAAAATTAAATGCTTCAGTGCCTTAAAGCAAAATTTATTGACAAAAATTAAAAAAATAATAAAAAAAATTAAGCTATATAAGAAAAAAAAAACCCATGTATGTATTAAATGGAGGCTTTAGAAAATATGTATTTAGTAAAAATTTGGTTCATATTTAATTTGTAGCTATTTTTTTTTCTGTTTGTCTGTGTCTTTTGTGGGCTATAATGTACAATATAGATCAAGGAACCGGTCTTAGGCAGCTCAGATGGGGCTTTTATTAAATATGATCCATAAAAATGATAAAAAAAAAG
The DNA here is from genome assembly GCA_018903435.1 of Leucophenga varia. Classification (NCBI taxonomy): domain Eukaryota; kingdom Metazoa; phylum Arthropoda; class Insecta; order Diptera; family Drosophilidae; genus Leucophenga; species Leucophenga varia. The sequence goes on from JAEIFJ010001762.1 coordinate 75,065, forward strand.
TGAGCCACACGATTTACCTCAGCTTTATCATATTTTCTTTATAAAATGGGTGTTCAAATTATTTGCAAATTTTAGATAGTTTTAGTTCCAAACAGCGGTGTTTCTTGGCTTATTGAAAATATTTATCTTCAAAAGGTTAATAGATTTTTTCCATATGTGTAAACTTAAACTTTGAACAAGTTGAACTTTTTGAAAGATTCCGGGTTATAGAAATGGGGACTGTGTTTTTCCATGGAATATTTACATTTTTTTTTTATTATTTAACAAGATTTAAGTTGTTCCGAGTTATATAAACTTATTTCGAAACCATAAATATATATTTCCTAGAGCCTTTCATATGCATATACCATATAAATATATAGAATTTGTACTCTATCAGCTATATATATATATTTACAACTATATATCGTATATCCGATTATATATATACACACACACATATAAATCGAAAAGAACGAAAAGCAAATGCGCATACATATATAGTAAGGTAAAAAGTTAAGCAATTTGAGTATATATTGTATGTAGATTTGTGTTGCTAGAAACTAAACACTAAATAAATATATACATATATATTTCTATAAACACTCTATATATAGTATATTTATACTTTATATAAAATAATAAATATATATATAGATATGTATGTACTCCGTAATTCCATAGATTAATTTTAACGACTCATAAAAATTAGAAACCAACAAAAAGAAAAATAAAAAGAAACTCATTAAAAAAAAAAAAGAAACACTTTAATTGCATTTTAAACAGAGGTGGGCATATAATTACATAGTGGACACACACACGCAATTACAAGTTGCGTTCATGGCTGAAGCAGCAGAAAACAAAAGCTGAAACGTTTAACGGCAGCGTCACACAAAATAAGCAAAAATACACGCGTGATATAAAATTAAAATAGTGCACGTCACCGACTTGAAAAAAACAATATAAACGAAGCTTAAATACACGTCACACCTAGCTTCGAATAGTGGCGTAGAAAGTGTTTCTTAAAATAAGTTGGTCAAGGATTCAAAACAAACGATTTTTAGAGACTATGTTGGGCCTCAAGTATAACTACAGAGACAGGACATGGCTAGATCGACTTACACATCTCTTCGAACTGAGCAAGAAGATATATGTATCCATAAAGTGAGTCTACGATGCCTTCTGATAAACTTCCGGATATAACAATGAAAGTAATATATTATTTTTATAGACTACAAATTTTGTTAGATATATATTTTTTTATGTACTCAAACTAAGCACAACGTTCACATATTTTTTCATAATTTTGATTTTTATCATTTAAACGCGTACGCAGCTGCTGTAACGCACGTTCCTCACGCGAATCAATGATATGACAGACAACATCAAATTGTCTAAAGAAAGGTTTAAAGCCCGCAGTACCATAAATGAGATCCAAATGCCGAAAACGATCAATATCACAGGTACAACCATCGAAAACATAATACGTTTTAAAGCCATCAGCCGTTTGATCAACAACGCGAAAAATGACATAATTACCCCATGGTGTCATGGCCAGTACACGATCAGCGCAACGAAATGCAGAACGTATTAGACGTGCAAGACTTTCCATGGTGCCACTTTCAGAGCCACAAACGGCCATATTTTGCGGTATTGCAGTATAGCCAGGATATTGTGTTGGCTTATATGCGCTTAGCTCAAAATCTGCATCGGTGAGTACTCCTTGCTGCTGCTGCTGCTGTGTTGGCATAAGCGCAACATTTGCTAGTAGCTGCATATGTGGTATTGCATGCGGTAGTTTTGGCTTTTCATTACGTTTTTTTGTTGATCTTCTTGTTGTTGTTGTTCGCGCCGTTGGTAATAATTGAATTTGCGAAATTGTTGATTCCATCATAATTTCTGGCTTATCTTGAACATAATCAGCTAGACGTGGTGGTAGTGCTTCTGCTGCTGTTGGTACTATAATTTTTTCTTCTGAATTAATGCGCGCTTTTTTTTCGCTTACCCCTTCGCTTTGGTTTTTTTGCTATGCTTTTGGTTTTTAACTTAGGACCTTTTTTAGGACTTTTAATTTTATCATCGCTATCGCTATCTTTATCTTCTATGCCTTCTATATCAGCAGCTGCGCCACCACCTTCTTCCTCCTCTTCTAGTGCGCCCGGAAAACGTAAACCTGGACTTTGTTCCAATAAACGAAAGTACTCATCGAATGGTATATGCGTAAATGATTCAACGTCTAAATTAAAATCACTAACACGTGCCAGTTCCTGACATTGTTCTTCATATTCATCCGGAAATATAACAGCTTCATTTAGAGAACGCACTTCAGCATCATGATCATCATCATCATCAGCAGAATTTCCATGCTGCATTGGCAGCGCATATCCTTCCGGTATTTCTAAAAGTTTACGTAACTTAACTGCATGTATATAAAAGGGTGCGCTACGATTTGATTCCATCAAAATGCTATGGAAGACACTCAGCAGCGTATCTTTTTTACGAAACATGCGTACCGTTGCATATTTATTTGATTTCTTCGTTGACAATTTTACGCCATCACCCATCATCATTTCATGCGCTTCATCTACTTGTTGGCCAACGATTTTATGCCGATATGGATCAAGTATATAATAAAAATAATCCTTTTGCCATATGGCATACATTTGATTATTTATTTGAAATATTATATGCTTATACATCGATAAGGCAGTCATGAGAGTACGTTCAAAATCATTATCCTTATAGGGTCTACCACAACGCCAATAACCGGCCTGTATGCTGGGCACAAGTTTCAAGGCTGCAACAAATTGTCCAATACGCAGCTGTGTGGGAAACTTGTCTAAATTTATGGGACGATGATCCAAACACGTATCCCAACAGCTGCGACATAACTTAACACCGTAGCAGATAATATGATCATAAACGTAAGCAGTCCATGTTGCGGGATGATCAATTTTTGAGACAATAATGCCAGCAATACAAACCATAATACTGGCGCGATTACGTAATAGATCATGCGGATTGAGTGTCAAATGTAAATTTGAGCGTAAATATGCATAATTATTGCTTATCACGGCATATTCTTGTGTACGCAATTTCGTATCACGCATAAAAATGCGTCCTTCTGGCGTTTCCAGACGCACCACTGTCAATTCGCGTATGCTGAATTGATCTTCTTTCGTAATACCACTCAAGCGCATTATCAAAAAGATAACATTTTCCAATGTTTTGAGACAAAGCAACATTGCATGTCCACCAACGCCGCCCACATTGCGTTTACGTTCGAATGTCTGACGTTCACGTCCATTCATGTCGAGCACAAAATAAGCGCGTCGTATACGCCATATGAGCAGATAACCGTATGTTGCAATCCAGAGTAAACCATAACGACGTTGCCTGTTATAAAATGCGCGTAATGTCAGCTTTAAGCGTTTTATCGGTTGCTGCTGCTGCCGACTCTTAAAAGTCTTGGCACCTGCGCTGAAAGGCCGCGATAATTCTATGCTGAAGTTATGCGCCTCAATGCTAAATGTACGCTTAACACGTAATTCATTTTCCGTATAGATATCATGCACGGGCTGATGTTGTTGTAAGCGCTCACGTGAAAATATTTGCTTTGACGATTTGTTTGAGGTTGTTTTTACAGTTTGTTTGCTTGAAGTCTCAAAGAAAAGTGAATGACGTTTGTAACTTTTACGTTGCGACGTACGTTTTTTACGTGTTTTACGTGACGCCGCAGCACTACCTGCTGCTGCACGTGTCTCAATCTCAACTTCGCTTGCTATTGATGACGATGCTGTCGTTGGTGTTGATGCTATCGATACCATTGATGTTTCATGATATAATTGTCTACCCTCTTCCATAAGCATATCAATATTTGATGCTGTCCAATCGATTTCCGGTAATATATAAATAAAGGCAAAAGCTTTTAAATACGTTGCAAATGATATCGCTTGCGCTTTGGCAGCGTTTTTTAGTTGCTGCACACGCATACGCGAGCATACTAAGCCGACAGGTTGTCCCTAATGAATCTGGTTCTATGTCAAGACGATTTGCTGTTAACATAGAAAAGTTTTTTATAAGTTTGGCTTTTTATCGTACATACGTAACACACTTACGTTGCTTAAAACAGACCTCCGTTAAATCGTCATCACGCTGATAGCGCTTATCGTGTTGACCATAAGTGACACATGACTCTGGCGTACAAAGCTCAGGATCATAGTGTTGTTGCCTATAATAGAAGATAGAAAAGCATGCTGTCAACGAATAGTTACGGCACAAAATATTTTATCACGATTCGACTTAATTCGATGCATGGCACAATAATACAAGTTATTCATCAAATAAGCAACTTGTGCGTGGCTCGTGTGTATGAAAGAGATAGATGAGAGAGAGAGCAGAAAATATAAATGCCTGTAGTTTTGTTGTTGCTTTTGAGAAAATTTTGTTGTTTGAGAAGAAAAAAACCAACCCCAAAAAAAAAAAAAAAAAAAAACAAAAAAAAAAAAAAAAAAAAAAACAAAAAAAAAAAAAAAACAAAAACAAACAAGAAAAAAAACAAAAACAAACAAAAGAAAACAAAAAATAAAAACAAATTGTGTTTTGCCGCAGTCGGCAGTCGAACATACTCAACCGTTCGTTCGCTACGACATTTGCATTCATACTGAAAATAAATAAGTACTCAAAAACTGGCAGAGAAACTATCAATGGCAGTACCTGGTATTTTGTTGGTAAAGATATTTTGCACTTTGTGCTCGAACCAGATCCTTGACTATGAAAGTACAAAATTTTGTGCATAAAAGTGTTGGAAAACGATCCCAAAATAAAAAATATTTTTTTCACTCTTCTCACTACAGTATAATTTCGTACTTAACAAAACTCACCTAAATATGTAAGCGAAAAGAGAGAGAGACAGAGAGATTAGAAATACTACACCTTCTCATCATATAATTGCAACATGGTCTAGAGCATGTTGAAATAATTATCTGTTGATGCATATTTTTTTTGTCGCTGGTTTCTGAATACACCAACTAATAAAAACTTATTCCACATGATCGTGTTGCAGTTATATGAGTCGTAGAATTTGCTCTTTGTTTGCTTAAATATTTTAAACATAGTAAACTTTGTTCTATTTCACCACATTCTATTTTCACCATAGTTTACTTTCATACTAAATAAAACTCACCAAAATATGTCAGCATATTTGAAAGAGGCAGTGGCGTATGAACAAACGTATATAGTAGTATGATAATTCATTCATGCTTACATTTTTCTTTGTAAAGCTTTCGAAATACGTCCTTTACGTTTTAGTCTTCTGTTGCTGCTGCTACGACAACAGTAATTGTCATTGAACTCTTTTTCATAAAAATTTGAATGAAACATTATTAAATACTTGAAATTTTTTATAAAATTTTTAATTATTTTTTTTTTATATATTTATGCCGTAACTAATTTAACAAAAAAAAAAAACATAATCTAGAAATTATTGCAATAAAAGACAGCAAAGTCAGAGCTCATTTTGGTTTTTTTTTATACACCAAAACTTTTTTTTTATATATTTTAAAAAATTTTGAAATTTTTGTCTTTTACTTAACATAATTCAATAATATAAACAACAATTTTTCGGTGTCATTTTGTGATTTGTGGCAAAATTTAAAACAAACAAAATCGCGTTCAAAACGTTTTTGAAAACGAGAATGTGCTGGAAAACGTTTTCTTTTGTTTCTTTGTTTCTTGTGGCTTTGTCTCTTCTCGTCTGAAATTAATCTTCATCTTCAATACCTTCACCACCACCGCCGCCACCACCGCCTTCCTCTTCTTCTTCGACCATTTCTTCGGATGAGCTAATCTCGATAATTGGTTCGATCTCCGATGCCAAATCTTCTTCATAATCACTTATCTGTGCCAGCTCCTCCAAACATTTATCATAGTTCTCTTCGAAGTTGATAGTCTCATTCAATGAGACCACCTCAATATCTTCATCTGGCGGTAAAAGTGGTGGTGCTGTACCCGGTGGACATTCCGTAATATTACGTATCTTCAATGTATGTATATGAAACTTAGCCGAACGATTCGATTCCAATAGTATCTGATGAAAAACACTGAGAAAACGATCAAATGTACCAAACATGCGCATCGATGCACTCTTCGGATCTTCACCCTCCTCGAGTATACGCCCGACAATATGATGTCTATACGGATCCATTAAATAAATGAAATCGGTCTTTTTCCATATCGAATACATTTGATTATTAATCTGAAACAGCACATAATCACCCGTATTCAAAGCCATTTCCAGCATATGCTCGAAATCATTATCTTTGTAATTGGGCACACAACGCCAATAACCCTCGAAGACATTCGGTGTCAGCAGTATTTCCGAAACGAACTGACCCATGCGTATTTGACGTGGAAACGTATCCAAATCAACCGGTTGACTTAGATCAACGCATGGTTCCCAACAATTTTTACACATATTCACGCCATAACACATAACCTTATCGTAGGTGCGCTCATCCCATGTTGCCGGATGATCTATTTTCGAAGCGAGCGCTGATGCCACAGCTACGGGCAGTGCGCTACGATTACGCAATGGATCTTTGGGATTCAGCGTTAAGTGTAAATTACTCTTCATATAAGCATAATCTGCTGTAAGCACTTCATATTGACTCATGCGTGTACCATAATCACGTTCAGTGGAATTGCCCATAGGATTTACCAAACGTGTCATTACCGGTTCACGTATCGTAAATTTATCCGTTGGATTGGCACCGCTCAGATTACGTATTAAATGTGCAACATTATCGGTGGTCTTGAGCACTAATAGCATCGGTAGACCACCATCTAGTTGACTCTTTAGTTCATCCAAATTACGCCCATTAAAATCGAGTACAAAGTAAACACCACGATCACGCCATATAAATAGATACCAATTATTGACCGAGAATAAACCGTAGACAGCTTTCTCAAAAAAAGCCTTCAGTATTGGACGCAAATTGGCTATAATATTCGGACGTCGTTTGGGTACCAACAATTCAAATGGTGGCTCCAATTCTATCTTAAATTCCCATTCATCAGTTTTAAAATGACGCGATATCTTTTGCTCATTCTCCGAATAGACATCACCACGTATCATATCATTTGGATTTTCTAAATTCTGTGAATCACCGTATAGCAATAAACCTTCGCGTAGCAATTTATCAATCATTTCCGGTGTCCAATCACTGCGTGAACTAAGAAATGCTGTTGTATACGCTTTCAAATAGGCAGCAAAGCGTATCATATCCTGATTGGGCACATTTGCCTTTTGCGGTTGATTTAGACTGATGATACCAATGGGTGAACCCAGTGAATTGGCATCAGCAGCTTTACTTTTACCGGCTATGAGTGTGAATAGTGAAAATAATTTAAAGCTATAACTTTGTCCGTAACGCTTACTTACATTTTTTCTTGCAATCCGGCATCTCTTCCTTCGGCATAATGTCCTTTGATGTGCAATATTTAATTTTTTCCTCTATTATACGATCAAATTTACTATAAAAAGAAAATTTCCGGACGTTTATCAGATTTCTTTCCTTTTTTTTTCAAAGTAAAAAACTTACTCGACACCTTTTCTGCGGTGGACATTCTACTGCCTTCGGCGGTTGCCCCGGTGGCTTGCAACATGGCTGTGCACAACAACAACAATCGCCACCAATTTCACGCCTAAGCTTTGATTTTTAGAACTTGAGGACATTTTTCGAACAAACTTTTTGGTTCAGAAGAAAATAAAAAAAAAAAATTTTCAAATATCTAAAAATTTTGTGATTTCAGTTGTAATGATCTGACTACTTTGGATTTAATATAGAAACTGAATGTATCCAAATGACAGAAGTTATTAAACACATATTTTAATGGGTTACTTAGTTTTCTTATAAAAAAAATAATAATAATGAGGTGTGTTCCAAATTTCTCGAATTTTGTGTATGATTTACTTTGAACAATGAAAGACAATGTAAATTTGGATCACAATTTGGTTGGTACAATGTAGGACACCCATTAGTAGCCTCAAGTTACCACATATTCTGCATTGAGTAAATGAAGATTTACATTTCTCGATAGTCTTTAGTTCACAGGTAAATAGGATATAAAATTTATCGCCCCAAGCCCACCTCTAGTTTAAACTTTTACCATAGATGAGCGATGACCTAAGATCCAATTATTTTAATAAAGAAATCTTCTTTCTGTACACTCCGATTTATGCATTTTTAAGCATAAACTAGTCCTAAATCCAAGTGTTATATCCAACGAACAGTTACAACATTATCCTTTAATTAAATAATATACAAATTTTTGTTATATCATATTTTTATGTTTGTATTTTTTGTTTTGTTTAAATTCTTAGAACATTATTTTAATAATATTAATTAATTACATATAACTTAAAATGATAATAAATGAACCAAATTAGCTGAACTCAGGATAAATATTTATGTTTTTTTTTTTTGTATTTTGTTAATGTTTAATTAAACTGAATTGATTCAAACTAAGATTTTCTTCATACAAATACACACAATACACACGCCACGTCGTACGACTGTACGCTACTGTGCATCCATATAAAACGTCCGACTGCATTTAGCACTCCATTGCCAGCGAGTTTGAATTCTCGTTGAGCGCTTTGACACCATTTTCAATTGGCATAGCCAGACTATTCTCATCCATTGAGGCTTCATTATGTGCGCCGCTTGATATTGAAGGACCATCACCGCTAACTGTATAACACATACCATCACCATTTTCAACATCATCACCAGCATTCAGTCCATTATTTGTATGTTGTCCATTACCAACCATTGATGTTGTCGGCGCTAGACCAAGCGTGTTAGTGTTGCCATCATCCCAATTAATCTTGAAACGTGTTACGCGCGGTTTCGAGGCCAAAATGTTACGTGTTAATTTATCAAAGAGTGGCTTTGGTGGTGGATTCTCACGCATCTCTTGATCAACATAATCATTATTAACATAATAGCCAACGCGCACAAATTCTTGACCACGATAGGAGCAGGTAAGCAGCACAATTGTTACGCCAACGGCATCTTGTTCTGGTATTTTTGTATAATCTGGCGGATCAGCTTGAAAAACGAATATATGACGTCCCTCTGGTACTGGGCCAACGTATATGGTATCCAGCACTTGATCATGCTCTTCCGATTCAGCTGAGCCAACGTAAATCATTTTCCATTCGAGATCTTCTTTCAGTTCTTCAATGCATTCGAATGTTAACTCGAATTGAAATGGATTAAAAAAGCTGCTGGGATTGTCCAGCACCACAACGTTTGTGATGTGCACCTTAGCCATGTTTGCGCGTTGTTGTTGTCAAAGTCGCGCGCAAATCAAAGAAAAAGAAAGGCTGCTGTGTGTGACGCTTACACGCAATTTGGCGGCGCGGCGGCGTTTCGTAGTTTTTTGCAAATTGCAAAAACAAAAATACACGCTTGCAAATATTAATTATTATCAAAAAGTATTTTAGTAATAATGCGCGTTAGTTGCTGCTCTGTAGCACTATATGCACAAATTTATTTTTTAAGTTTTGCTTTTTATTTTTCGAGAATATTTTTTTTTTATGTGTGTGAAAAGTTTTTGTTCGTTTTGTTCAATCTGTAGGAATGTCGCTGACAGCTGACGTTTCCCGCCAATTGCAGAGACTCCCGGGGTAAGAGAAGGTTAACACAGGGTCACTATGTTTGCACAGGGTGTTATTTGGCTTTTAATAATCAAACACCGCAAACTAAATTCAAATAAAGTGCCACTGAGAGCAAATCAGCTGACTTAAACACATATGTACTTTGTTTAGTTGGGTAACACTGTTGAAAAATAAAAAACAAAAAGAAAAAAATTATACATTCCATTGCTGCAACTGACGACGAAAAAAATAAAAACGCAAATAATTATGATACATTTAACCGGGCAAAATTATAATGCACGGGAAGTTATCAAAAACATATTCTCACCACTTATTGGTGTGCTCAGCAGTAATCTAGCAGATGAAATTTGTCATCGCAACAATCTTTCATTTGTTGAGCTGCTGCAACCGTTTTCTAAGTTGCCTAATGATTGTAAGTTTTAAGCATATTAAATAATTGCAATTAATTAATAATACAATTTTGTGTATATGTAGCACATTTTCGTGATGTTTCCGGCACTAGCGTATCAGTGCGTGGCTTGCGACTCAATTTCTGTGATGTCGACTGGCGTCCACCACAGACGGTGCTGGCACGTAAAATGCTAAATGAATCCGTAATCAATGCACACAATGATAAAATCAAAATTTCTAACAGTTGGTATGTTCTATATGCACTAAATTTGTTTTTTTATATTATTAACGAAATCATTTATTTTGTCAGGTAATGTCGACCTTGAGCTACCCAGCGCCGAACCTTGGTTTGAGAGCTGGCGTGAAACATTTCTAACAGTACAATTCCCTGCGGATCATGAATTTACACGTCATTTACTTAGTTGTCTGCTTGTATTGTCCAGTGCAGATCCGAATATTGTTGAAACAGCGCATAAATTAACGCAACGTGTACAACAAATGCAAAATATAACACCACAAAAATTACCCAAATGGTTTCAGCCAAGCGAGGTACTCAATAGCTATGTTGTGCTGCATGAAGCAAGTCAGGGAGATTTGTCGAAGTATGTTTGTTATATAGCTTTTATTTGCTCTTTATATTAAATTTTGTAAATTTTTACAGAGCACAGCAGGGTTTTGAGCTGCTTAAATCTACATTTGGCGATAGTAAATGTTTTCTTGTATCCATTAATTCAGTAGATACAGCTTCTGCTGCTGCTGCTGCTGGTAGCAGTGATATTACCGATCACTGGTTGCCATTCATAAAGCGACAACCTAAAACAGATACCACCTCTACGGAGTTGAGTGCGCCGAAAACACCGCAGGATGCAGTTTCTGTGATCTCAATGCCTTCCATGCAAATGTCTACATTAGTTGAAGCTGCCGCTGCCAGTGAAACTGATTTAGCAATGCTACATCCGCTTAGTCCTATGCAGGAGAGCGCTACAGAAGCTATAGTAAGTTTATATAAAAAATAATTACGAATATTTTAAACGCAATAACTTTTTTACTTTTTAATTTATTTTTTAAAATTTTTAATTCTTTTTTTTAGAGCTCCAAATTTTCAATTAGCAGCGAAAGTATTGCTTCGCAAACTATTAATCCTAATGTCTGGGCCCATGAATTTGATAGTGATGCACCACATGGTAATTGCTTGAATGCACGCGATTTGGATAATTTGCGTCATTTTGTACAAGACTATGCAATGCGTGCATTAATTCCCTATATAGAACATTTGGTAGCTGTACTAAGCGAGGCGGTTACTAATAAGAAGGGCGTCAGTAAATCTTTGCTAAGTGCAACTAAACGTTGGTTTGCTACCAGTAAACCAGGTGCTGGCGCAAATAATCAAAATGCTGTGATGTAAGTTAATATTTATAATTAAAAAAATAATAACATTAACAATTTTTATTTTGTATAACAGCTACACTAGCGAATCTGCTGAGCTGCAAACACGCAAATTAGGTGATCTATATTTTATGTTTGGCCATTATAATCTTGCTTTCCAGGCGTATCATCAAGCAAAACGCGATTTCAATGCAGACTCAGCTTGGCAATATTATGCTGGAGCACTTGAAATGGCTGCGCTATCCGCTTTTATGCTTGGTACTGCGCATCGTAAGACTTATGATTATATGGAGGATGCAATTGTTTGTTATCTAACCGTATGCAAGTATGAGAGGAATGTAATATATGCATATAGAATTTTTATAATATAATTTTTTTTTTTATTTAGACTACAACAATTTGCAACACGCGCTACTCTACTCAGCATGGAGTGCTTGAAGACCGCGCGTCTATATGCCGAAGTAGCTAAACAATTGATACGCATGACTAGCGAAGAATCCGATTTGCGTTCTGCACTTTTGCTTGAACAAGCAGCATATTGTTTTCTTGTTACGCAGCCGCCTATGCATCGCAAGTATGCTTTTCATATTGTACTTGCCGGTAATCGTTATAGTCGCGCGGGTCAACGCAAGCACGCCTATCGCTGTTATTGTCAGGCATATCAAGTATTTCAAGCGCGTAGCTGGAGTCTGGCAGAAGATCATATACAATACACAATAGCAAAACAGGCGTATATGCTTAAGAAACTTGATGAGGCGAGTCATTCGTTTGCACATTTATTACGTCCGGGTAGTTTACAAAGCGCACAGCAACAGTCAAGCTTTTTTAAAGGAATACATACAGACGCAAAATGTGAATATTTTAATATTATTATTAAATATACATAGAACTAATTTAATTTAACCTAATTACAGGAGCTAACCAAACGCAGTCCAGAATTGGGCATATTGCCACATGCACTACCGCATGTCTTGCAAGAGTCTGTGCGTGTTTTAACGTTAGTGCCGCCGTCAAATGTAATGCCTCAACATATAGCTGCTAGTAATATAGATATCAAATCGGAGTTGCTGAATGAAAGCACTTGGCATAAAATGGAAGAAATGATTGTCATGACCGCAGCATCGAATAAACCTTTTGTTTTTAAGCCTTCCCGTTATTTATATACAAAAGAGCATCCTGCGGTTGAGTTGCCCTTGGCAGTACAAGCTGGTAGGTATTAGAGTAAGTGGCGTGGAGTGAGCTATTTAATATTTATGCATCTTCTTTTCTTTAGAACCCATCGAACTTGCTGTAAGCTTATCCAATAGTGTGCGTTGCAGTATTACGCTTACCAATATTGATTTATTATGGAAACTAACACTGGAAAATAATGAAGTTCTCGACAATACTTGTCTCTATACACAACAAAGTGATAGCTCAAGTAGGTGTATATAGTTCGATATAACTATGACCGTCTATCTTTCATACTAATCATCTTCTCTTCCTTTCAGCCACTGCTGCAGTCAATGCTGCTATTAAAACTAATTGTCTGGAAAGTGTTACACTTGATGAACTTGCTACCCAAACGTTACACTTTAAATTAACGCCAAAGCTAACTGGACGTCTTACGATTATTGGTATCGTATGTCATGTGGCAGCAACAGCAGAACCTAGCGCAAAATTACTTGGTGCACTTTATTTCGAAGCACAACGCATTAAATCCAATGCAAAGCAAACGAAACAGGTTTTATTTGATAGTAAATTAACAATTGAAATTGTACCACAAGTGCCAGCGTTAAGTGTTAGCTTTAATGCAGTGCCAAATGAATTGCTTGCCGGTGAAATTGTGCCGGTCACTATTTCACTGCGTAATTTAGGTATTGCACCAATTGAAGAAGTATATGTGGCATGTGAAACACCACGTTGGATAACGTTACAGGAAAATCAACGTGATATGCCACTTTCTATATTGAGTTGTAAGTAAAATAATTTTAACAAATAACTCAACTCAATTTCTATTTTAAAAAAAATGCTTCTATGTTCTTTACAGCGCTCAAGGATCTAACAAATGATAAATTAGTTAAAGATCGTGAAATACGTCGTCAACATGTACATCGTTTATTGCAGCAGAATAATGATGCAGTAGTTGCATTACGTGCACAGGAGGCAACTACCATATCCATGTGGCTACAAGCACCATATGCCAGTGGTTCATTTACATTACGTTTACTATTTTACTATGCCTTACCCAATAATGTTAGTACACAGTTAAAATATCGTTTGATACGACACGCTTGGCAATTTAATGTACACGAATGTGTACGCAGCGAATCTACATGCGTTATTAGTAATAATGTCTCCAATGAGTTGGGCTTACATTTAAATATCAAAAATGCTTTCGAACAACAAAATGCGCGCACTGCGGACGTTTATATTAATTCGCTTAATTTATATTCAAAAGAATATGAACTGAATAAACAGCAGCTATATGGTAAGTATATCGATGCTGCTAGTTTCTTTGTAAATTAAAAAAAAAAAACTTAATACATAATCTAACTCTTTTGTCTATTTTAGTTATGAATCAAATGGAATTAACAACAGGACAAGCTGGTGGTATGTACAATAAATTAAATAATAAAAAAAAATACACTTTTAATAAAAACTTTACAATTACAGGACAATGCCTTAAGCCGAACAAAACTACCAGTTTTCAATGTCGCTTGGAAAAGAAAACACCCAACGAGAAAACACAGCAAATTTTAGCACTAACGGAGTTCCTTAAAACACGTCTATCCCATATAAACATTATGACGACAGCAAATGCAGTGAAGCAGCCATCAACATTACCAAGACCAGATGAGGCGCATAGTTTTTTGACAAATAATGAAACAATTTATTTTAATACGAATATTAGCGGTGAAGAATTTAATGCAATTATTGCAAAACATGAACCACATGCAACATTGGCTTTAAATTGGAGCGCACAAGTAAGACAACAAAATGGAGAAGAACGTACCGCGTTTGGACAACATTTTGCACAGCTGCATGCACTATACGAAACTGTAACATGTCCGCCAAATGAATGTGAACGCGAAACAGTGCGGCTATGTCGTGCAACATCAAATGAAAGCAGTCGAGAATTTGCATATAGTTTTAATATTGAAGATGCTACATTGACTGAGCATAATTATGGAAATGCAAATATTGAAGCTAACAATGACAAACATAATGATATGGATAATGACGATGATGATGAATTCTGGGAACCCAATGATAATTATGTTGGCAGACGTTGTTTGCTAGAAGATGAAAGTTTTGTGCTAACAGCAAAAGCTTGATAAAATTGAATGAAATGTTTGTGACTTAAAGCAAGGCCGCTAATATTGTGTAACAGCCAAAGCCGTAAGCTTATTATAAACTATATTTCTATATCAATCTATGTAATGTAAATAGCTGCTGCAGCTGTTGTTTTCTAGAAAATTGTAATATAGTTTAAATCTAAAAAAAAAATTATATGTAATTACAAAAACATTTTCTTTTAATGATGTTTTTCAGGTATTTTTTATTATACTTTAATACAATATTTTTTTTTTTTTGGTAATTAAGTTTTATTTTTCTTCTTGTATTTTGTGATTATCGAAAATTTTTATCAATTAGAAAAAAATTATTTACTGCTAATAAAATGCTCTTAAAATTTAAACCAGTTGTTTTGCAGCTTAACTTTTTTTTTACTTTTCAATTGTCTTTTTAATTTAATACAGCATTATAATTTGTTTTTATATTTACTAATAAATTAATTGCTTTTTTTTTAGTATCTTTTTTTCGTTTTTGGAAATGATGACTAGATGTTCTGTATACGCCACCATGGCGCGTTTAATAAATCGTTTGATACACTGGTTGGCAGCGCAATATTCTCTTTTGTGGTGGCAGGATTATATCTCAAAATTACTACAACTACATATAATAATATATTTATGTATATATACGTCTCGTCTATAAGCTACAAATTTAATAAATATGTATAATTTGTAAGCAATTATTTAAGAGCGTTTTTTGCTCATATAAACTTTGGCAG
The DNA here is from genome assembly GCA_018903435.1 of Leucophenga varia. Classification (NCBI taxonomy): domain Eukaryota; kingdom Metazoa; phylum Arthropoda; class Insecta; order Diptera; family Drosophilidae; genus Leucophenga; species Leucophenga varia. The sequence goes on from JAEIFJ010001762.1 coordinate 90,559, forward strand.
TGGCATATAGTACACGCGAACAAGCATAAATATTGCCCAATGCGCTACCGAGCAATGCACCAACTACATTAGGTATTGGATATATTTGCCAATCGCGTCCCCAGTCTAATGGTGCAACAACGCTACCAGCCCAGGCACCCAGAATGCCACCAAGTGCATTATATTTGAATAAATCCAATGCTGTTTCCTCACATTTTGTAACAAAATCTGGTTTTTCACAGAAGCATACCTGCAATGCGCCGCCTCCACCAAGTAGAAATACAGTGGGTGATACTGTCAGTAATGTTAGCAACAGCGCCAATACAAAAGTTTGCTCATAATTCTGTAGTACTGGTGCGCCAAGTATAATACAGATGAAGGCATACAGCAGTGTACATAGAAATTGTACTGAAAATCCACCAAAAAGTTCACGTGGTGTAAAGTAGTTAGCCTTCTTCTGGCGCTGTTTAGCAGTGAGTACACCATCTTCTATGCGTCCATAGAAACGCGCGAGTACCACCTTAAGTATTTCACCGGTAAAAACAATAGGCACAATCAATGAGCTCCAGAAACTGCCCAAATATGTCCAATTGCGTCGATATTGCATATAGGTCATGCAGATGAGTATGGTCGCTAAGCTTATGGATAGATGAAATAGTTGATGCTTGGTCTTCTGTTGATCAAATTTTACGGCCATTGTAAAAAGCTGCTTTATTTGTTACTTTCTATTTGTAAAAATTATTTGTACCAAATATGAAAATGGTGACAATCGTAAAGATAATAAAAAATTAGATTTATCAAATTTATGTTATACGCTTCGTTAAGCGTTTGTATTATGTTAAGAGTTTCTCAGTAAAAATTCAATAAAAATGTACGACAACGTTAGCGCTGTCAAACTATCGATTGTATCGATTTGGTCCGTCTATCGATTTATATTATTTTTCGATAGTCACATCACTATAAACTATCAAAAGCAGCTGTAGCCGCAACTGTCACATAATAAGCTCTTCTGTTGACTCCAAATTGTATTGGGATTGTGAAATTTAAGTGTGAATATTTTTTTTGAATTGGTTAGTTATTGTACTTTGAGTTAAAGTCATGTTGTTAGCACGCAGCGTACGTTTACGCACAATTTTACGTCATGCATCACAATTGGCAACGCGTGAGAGTCGCGGCGGCAGACAATCTTTGCTGCAATATTACAAAGATATGCCGCTGCGACGTTTCTGGAAGCACGGGGATGGCATGAGAAGTGGCATTTTGTGTGCTGCAAATGTAAACATACGTAATTATTGTAGCAGCAGCAGCGGCAATAGACGTGATGACGATGAGGAGGAACATGAAAATGAGCCTGATTCGCTTACTTCACAGTTGCCGGCCACAGTTATAGTGCCGGAAGTTTGGCCGCACTTACCGCTGTTGGCAGTGCGACGTAATCCATTGTTTCCGCGTTTCATGAAGATTATCGAAGTGAGTATATATAGTAGTTGAAGAGGTAACATAATTTACTTTTTTTTTTTTTTTTTTAGGTTACAAATCCTTTGGTTATTGATATATTGCGTCGCAAGGTTAAGCTTAATCAACCTTATGTCGGTGTTTTTATGAAGAAAACCGATAGCGAAGTGGAACAGGTAAACAAATTGGACGAAGTTCATAACGTTGGCTCATTTGCACAAATTCAAGAATTACAAGATTTAGGCGATAAACTACGCATGATTGTTGTTGCACATCGACGTATACGCGTCACTGGACAATTACTTGAAGTTGATCAACCGAAACCAAAACCAAGTAAGCAATTTTATAACGGGATGTACTAAAGCTACTGCTGCTGTTACTGTTACACACATATATGTATCTATGTACATCTCTTAATCTTACAATAGCTAAAATGACGACAATTCATTATCCAATATTTAATATAAAATTACACATACCAGCTGACAAACAAGTTGACGAGACAGCGGAACGGCGTAAAGCGGCGCGTAATCAACGTGTACGTGGTAATAAACGTAATGGAAAAGATGCAGGCACCACAGCAGCAGCAGATGCGGCAGCGATGGTTAATGAACAAACTACTGAAGCACCATTACCAAGTGGCACTGTTACGGCCGGTGGTAGTACTGAAATACCAAAAGCAGGTAAAACTGATACAAAACCCGAAGCAGCGGGTACACAGACAGCTACAAGTGCGCCGCAAGTATTAATGGTTGAGGTGGAAAATATTAAGCATCTGCCATTCGACAACAATGAAGAAGTGAAGGCGCTAACGCAGGAAATTATCAAAACGTTGCGTGATATTATTAGCATGAATCCGCTGTATAGGTAAGCTTAGCTTAGCTTTTGATATGGTACTATTAAATTTTATTTACTGTTTTACTGTTTATATATATTTATTTTTGTTTTTTTTTAGAGAAAGTCTACAGCAAATGCTACATCAAAATCAACGCGTTGTTGATAATCCTGTCTATTTGTGCGATCTTGGCGCTTCATTGTCAGCAGGTGAACCTGAGGAGCTGCAGGCTATAATGGAGGAAATGGATGTAAGTTTTAAAGCGTTATAGTCTTACACCCATATAGTGTTAACATTTTATTCATTTTTTAGATTGCAAAACGTCTTTTGCTTGCTTTGAGTCTGCTAAAAAAGAATTGGAGCTATCAAAATTGCAACAGAAGATTGGCCGCGAAGTTGAAGAAAAAGTCAAGCAACAGCATCGCAAATATATACTACAAGAGCAGCTGCGTGTTATTAAGAAAGAATTGGGTATTGAAAAAGATGATAAAGATGCCATTGGCGAGAAATATCGCGAGAAACTTAAGGACAAAACAGTGCCTCAAAATGTTATGACAGTCATTGAAGAAGAATTGAACAAACTAAACTTCTTGGAGAGTCATAGCTCAGAGTTTAAGTAAGTCTTTGCTTGAAGTTTATTATTTTATTCATATATTTAAATATTATACTTCTGCTCTACAGTGTTACACGTAACTATCTGGATTGGCTGACCTCACTGCCTTGGGGTCTGACTAGCGTTGAGAATCTTAGCTTAGATCAGGCACAGAATATACTAAATCATGATCATTATGGCATGGAAGATATAAAGAAACGCATATTGGAATTTATTGCGGTTAGCTCATTGCGCGGTAGCGTGCAGGGTAAAATTTTATGCTTTCACGGACCACCAGGCGTTGGCAAAACAAGTATTGCACGTTCAATTGCGCGTGCATTGAATCGTGAATATTTCCGTTTCAGCGTTGGTGGCATGACTGATGTTGCTGAAATTAAAGGACATCGCCGTACTTATGTTGGTGCAATGCCTGGCAAATTGATACAATGTCTGAAGAAAACAAAAACGGAAAATCCTTTAGTTTTGATTGATGAAGTGGATAAGATTGGCAAGTAGGTTACTTAACTTAACAAACTAATGAAATTTTATTTTAATTACTTGCTTTGAATTGTTTTGCAGAGGCTTTCAGGGCGATCCTAGCTCCGCACTACTCGAATTGCTTGATCCCGAACAGAATGCAAACTTCCTTGATCATTATCTCGATGTACCCGTTGATCTGTCACGTGTATTGTTCATTTGCACTGCCAATGTTATAGACACAATACCCGAACCATTACGTGATCGTATGGAATTAATTGAAATGTCTGGTTATGTTGCCGAAGAGAAATTGGCCATATCGCGTGAATATCTTATACCACAAGCAATGAAGGATTGTGGTCTAACCGATATACATATGAAATTAACAGACGATGCTTTAAATATGCTGATTAAAAATTATTGTCGTGAATCGGGCGTGCGTAATCTACAGAAACATATTGAAAAGGTTATACGTAAAGTTGCTTTTAAATTTGTCAAGAAAGAAGGCACTTTCTTTGATGTTCGAGCAGATAATTTGACAACTTTCTTGGGCAAACAAATCTTTACTTCGGAACGTATGTATCAAACGACACCACCAGGTGTAGTCATGGGCTTAGCGTGGACTGCGTTGGGTGGTTCATCGCTTTACATTGAAACGGCAAAGCGTAAAACATTGAGTGATAAGAGTGATTCCGGTAGTATTCATATTACTGGCAATTTGGGTGAAGTAATGAAGGAATCTGCACAAATTGCACTTACTGTAGCGCGTAATTTTGTTAGCCAAACGGATCAAACAAATGATTTTCTGGAAAAAGAGTAAGTCTGAATTTTTAATTAAACTTTTTATGTTAGCCATTTCATTCTAAGCTAATTGTATTTTTTTTTTATTTTAGACAAATCCATTTGCATGTACCTGAAGGTGCAACACCAAAAGATGGCCCAAGCGCTGGTGTTACTATTATAACTGCTTTAATATCCTTGGCTACAGGTAAACCTGTACGTCAAAATGTTGCTATGACCGGCGAAATTTCACTCAAGGGCAAAGTACTCACCGTTGGTGGCATTAAGGAAAAAACTATTGCGGTAAAATAATTTTTGCAAATTGGTTTAAAGTATAAAATTTTGATATATTTTATTTTTTTTTTTTTTTTTTTAATATTTTTTAGGCCAAACGCAGCGGCGTTAATTGTTTAATACTGCCCTTTGACAATAAAAAAGACTACGATGAACTTCCAAAATTCATAACCGATGGCCTTGAGGTGCACTTTGCAAAAACCTACGAAGATGTCTATAAAATAGCTTTTAGTGATGCTCCCCGAATTGAAGATAAATTTCCATTTGTTCCGGTTAATCCACAAGAGCCAATGTCAACTGTTTTATATTGAAGATAAGTGTTTTTGGTTAGACAAAAGAGAAAATGCACAGCAACTGTGTGTTTCCTAGATTTTATTTTCAATTGTTTATCAAAAGTAATGCTGCGCATTATGTGACTTTATAATTTATAAAAATGGACTGTTCTGTGTATACAAACAAGAAAAAAACAAATCCAAAAAACACGAAAGCTACAAATTTTTTACTACATTTTAGTGGACTTTTTTTGATTGTTAACTGTGTAATTGCTACCTTGCTGACTTTATCTCAAGTTAAGGCAAATGAGTGGCAGCAACAGAGCATAATTGTTATTTCCAAAAAAAAAAAAACGATTTAGAATTTTAAGAAATTTTAGTTTAAGTTGTAATTGTTATGTTTAAAACAATGCAACGAACATGAAAATAAGAACAATTTATATATAAAAAAAAACAACTGTTTACTTCATTTTTGTACATTTAAGCATCTGCATTATTAATAATCCATTCCAAGTACTTATCAATGCGTGTATACATGCCAGGACGATTAGCTTCACCACAGCGTACACCCCAAGAGACAATGCCAATGCTAACCCAACGACGATTTGGCAACTGTACAAGCAATGGACCACCGCTATCACCTTGACAAGAATCCTGACCACCTTCTGGAGTACCAGCGCAGAGTACAGTATCCGGTATGCGTTCAACCATTGAGCGTTTGCAGACGTCATGATTCCAAACAGGCAAGGAGACCTTTAAAACAATTTTATTTTGAAGTGATTAAATGAAATTGACTTCGCAAATTTGTTAAAAACTCTTCAGCAACTTTATAGGCTGAAGTGATGGAAAAAATGGGTATCAGTCTCAAAAATTAGAAAAAATATGTTTAACTAATCCGTTTTTTTTTTTTTTTTTTTATTTTTAGTTTTTTTTTTTTGGATCCGCCATCCCGAATTTGTGTGGGAATGGGGAGTATATTTACATACCTCCATTAACACATCCGAGTGTGGTCCACCGAATGTTTGTGTACCCCAACCAGTTACAATACCCTCACGTCCTTCCCATTCTTCATTGATTGGCGGCATACAAACTGGCCAGATGTAGGTAGTAAATAAAGCAGCACGTTCAATGCGTATCAAACCAATGTTATTCTCAAAAGTCAAAGGATCATAATCGATATGCAGCACCATATTTGCTATACGAAAATCACGTGCACGCGTTTCATTTAGCTGATGCGTATTATATTCACCAAGACGCACAAACATTTGTTCCTTCTTCAGTTTATGCAAACAATGTGCTGCGGTAAGTACATGACGATCTGTAATAAGAACACCACCGCACCAGACATAGGGCAATCCTTCACGTAACAATGCAGCCATCCAAGGCCATTCATCGGGTTCGGCGGGACGTCCACCGGTAATGCGTGGAAATTGACGTGTTGTAATGCCACAACCGCGTTGTTCAGGACGATTATTAATAATACGCGACTCTTCTTGTACGATATTTGCATCGTTTGCATCATTTACAAACTGTGGACTAAAGCGACTACTGGTCATGGAATCGGTGCAGCAAATGCCAATGGAGCTGTAGTTTGAAGTAAGCAATAAATTTAAAACACAGTGCAGTAGGCTTCATGTAGGCTGACTCTAGCTAAAACTTACGTTTTCTCAATAATACACAACTGTGAGACCAAACGCCAAACATCATCCTTAAGCTCTGGCATGCGACAATAAATTATATGACGACAACGTCCACTATCGCCCAATGGTGTACGGCATGGACCATAATCCTTGTTTTCCTATATGGATACTGATTAATTTTTTTCTATGTTAAATTAAATTTAATTCGATTTGACTCACCAACAATTGTGACGACTGTACTGGTGCTTGGCGTTTAAATAAACGATGACGCGCCTGAAAAATCACTTGTTGTATTATGATTCCCATGCGCCTCATTTTCATGTGCGCCCCATTGAAATTCGCTATTATCGTTTAATTCGAGTAGATCTACGCGTCACAAATGAAAATCAAAATATCAGTATCAGGTTTACATGATATACATACTTCAAGCCGCAACCCGCTTACCAATGTAGTCATTATTTAATAAATTCTTAGCATGCAATCTGCCAAACAGACAGCCGAGGATCACAATAAGTAAATATTGCATGCGCATTTTGGGCGTATTTACAACCAATTCCAAGCAGTGAACCTAATAGACTGGCGTTATATTTGCTTTTTATGTTTAAAAATAAAATCTTGTTCTGTTTACGCTTTTGAATTTTATTTATTATCGCTTGTAACTTCCGTTGCGCTCATATAAAATACCACAAAAAAAAAAAACAAAAATTATCGCACGCTCTGCTCAGTTAATTGTTTTTATATAATTATTTTATTTATAACTTTAATTTTTTTTTTTTTTGAAGATGCTCCAAATGCTCCAAGTTATCCCATGAATGCGTTCACTTACGCTTTACCTTGTTAACTGATTTAGTTAACTTGTTTTCTGTTGTGCCACATTTTTTTCAGAGAGTATCATCCATTCATCCAACCAACTATAGTGGGGTTTCATTGCATATATGTATGTATGGTACATCGCTTTGTTATTTTATTTCCTCATTTAAAATGTAATGCCGGTTCTCATATAACTGTGGGTTTTTTTTTCGATATGCGCTACACATGTACATTTGGGTATATTGGATGCATAAAATATAAATTTTTATATAAAAAGCCTTCGAGACTTAAGTACAAATATTGTGTGGTGTGCTCCATAAATATGTAATTTATATTATTTATATTATTGTCGGGATTTGGCCCGAAGCATACCCCTGAATTTATCATAATTGTCCTGACCTTCCCAGTTTTCCGCGCGCATCTCTCAAAATAAGATAATATTTGCATAAACCTTTGAGTTAAAATATTAAAAATGTTCCAAATTGGTAAATATTTTGTAAGTGGAGATTCGCATTCAAACACATTTTTAAAAAGATTTGCTTTGATATAAGAAACATTTCTGTCAAATTTTCAAACCAAAATATAAATAATTTTTTTCATATATAAATTAAGTTGCATAGTATTGGTTTGTATTGGGGACTGCACTGGGGTGGTCCAAAAAAAAAAATTTATGTTCCCACCCCCTAGGATTGTTCTATATCGAAAATAAGAATGTTTTTTTTTTTAGATTAGATAATATTTAATGGTGCCGCCAAGCCCCTGAAGTTTTCCATATTTCTATGGGAAAAATCACTTTAATTGTAAATATTAAAAATATTTCTGTGCCAATATTGAGAACAGAAAATTTTAAAGCAATAATCTTCGAAACGCTTTTGTATTAGGCGAACAGAATTTTGTAGTAAGCAGTCAAAACAAAGCACATATTGCATTGCAAATTTGCAAATTACCGTTATATAAAATGTAAACAAAAATACAACACGTGCTTTTGTTTTTGTTTTGATTGTTTTGAATATGGATTTGATTCTAAGCCAATGAGAGTGCGTCAGTGTACCGTTATATAAAATGTAAACAAAATAAAGCCAATGAGGTGCGTCAGTGCTACCGTTATATGAAATGTAAACAGTGAGTGGGTGCGTGCCATATTAATCTTTCCTTTCATTCTATACCGTATGCTATTGGTATTCTGTTCGCCTGTTACTCATACCAAAGATTTTTTAGGATTTTCAAATTAAAATTTTAACTTTTTTTTCTTAACCCTTTTCTGACCGAAACACTTTTGATCTAATGGTAGATCAATGGTTGATCATTATGTCTAGATAATGACTAACAGGCAGTTATTTTTAAATTTTGTAATTAAAACGACATAGACAGGAACATCAAATACAAAAGGCTGTCCTGGGCTGGTCACCTATCAGTTCCAGTGACTAGTCTTTTATACCTTTTTTTCCCTAAACCCTGGGTTCAGTCGTTGATCGACACATGTAAGTCTATCAATGTCTCATTTAGTCTCACATTACATCAACATTTGTTTGTAAGGTTGACAATCTTTCTTCTTCGGAGCACACGGATCTTATTATGAACAAATTATTTTCGAATTAAACAATTTCAAAACTTTTCGTTTTGCGAATTTCAGAACATTTCCGATTTGAATAGTAAATCACAAAATTTTAGTGATTCCGAAAAAGGGACTGGAAACCTACTATAGTACTTGAACTTTATGCAATACTACCCAAATTTCATAAATTTCTATAGAAATTCTTTTTTTTTATTTGGAAGCGTTACTTTTAAATTATGTAGAGTATCCCCTAGTCGGTTACCTTTACCATTTAAATCGTGTTTTTAAAATTTCTTATTATGAACTCTGTAATATATTACAATAACAAATTGAATGATGTTCATTTTATGACAGTAAAACAACTATAGAATTGACTTTAATTGATTACAATTATATATTTAATTATTTTATAAATGTCTTTATTTATTTATAAATTCGTAACAGCAGGAGCTCTGCAGTGTGGAATCCGTTTTACTAAATAAGTTTTTTTCTGCTGAATTTTTCTACTTTCGAAATTTCTAGCTTACATTTCGTTTATCTAATACTGAACTAAGAGAACCCTTTACCTGCTACCGTAAAAAAAATCTGGGACTGAGGTCACGTCAAATGAGATAAAAAAAAATTGTATTTTCGAAATACGAACTTATAAAAATCTCAGAATCTCAGAATATACCCACAATTTTTCTTCATTTCTTGAACCAGTTTATGTTTAGTAAATTTATCTCATCTGGAATTTTTTTAAAATTAAAAAAAAAATTCAATTAAACTAAAAAAACATATATATATTTTAATCTCTTATATTAACCCGCATATGATATATTTTTATACCAAGTTCAACATTTACCCATATTGTACCCAATACATATGTGAGTATATTAGCTACATACTATATATGTAGATAGCAACAACAATTTTTAAATAAATACAAATAAAGTCATTTAATCGAATCGTGTTTTGAATGTCTAATTTTGTGGTTTTTATAGATTGCAACGTCAAGGCATAAGTTTCATACACTACAAAATAATTTATACCGGTTTTGTGCGGTTTAATATCTAAAAGAATTAAATTCATTTTTTTATTAAGACTTTATTTAATTTAAATTTTATTGCATAATTAATTATTACAACAATGAACATTTCTTTTTTTTTTTTGTGTTACACATTTTACATTTAAAAACATAACTTAACAAAAATATTTTTAAGCATAGTTTTAAGAAAAAAATTATATATTTTTTTTATATTTAGATATGTTCTCTAGATAGGATTACTGAAATTATTTCTTTAACTTTAAATTATATATTTTTAAAAAGCTTATTAAAATTAATTTTTTTTAAAACAATTTTTAATTTAAAAAAAATTGAAATAGTTTCCGTTCAAAAAAACTTTCTAGGTTTTACCCATAAATTTCTATAAAAAAATGATATACAGGATCACAGCATAATAATGGTTTTATACATATACAATACAATACATACACATATATATATAATATTTTATAGATGGAGTTTTGATTACATTTTTTTTTTTTTGATTTAATATAAATAGGACACTTTCTCAAATCCAAATAAATTAGCTAAGTTTTACATAAAAAATTGTGCCGCTTTAGTAAGTCTGGTTTTTTTTATTATTTTTATTATTATCCTTTATAGTATGATTTATTCCATTCTTGTAAAAGGTTCAAGTGTAAAGTTCATTCACAAAAATATTTTTGTAAAGAAACCTAAGTCATTTAGTTTTTGTAGTAAAGGATCACTTTTTGAAGTGTTCTAAATATTTTTTTGTTAAAAAAAATATAGACCGACTGTTTAGAGGAGCATAAAATGGTTAATATGGAAATATTTATGTTTATTTTTTTAATTTTAATTTATTTTTGAATTTTTATTTTTCAATTGCACAAAATCTAGTAGAGATCTTTGGTTTTCAATTGTTTATTTTTTTTTTTTTCGCTGTTATAATATTTTTATATAAATATATATGATAGCACAATTACATACAATACATCTTTAAGTAACTAATGTTTTTCTTATTGATTTTTTATTTTTTTTGTTTATAAAATCAGTACACATATTATTTTGTATGATAAATATTTTTTTTAACCATACATTATACTGGTCGAGAATTTAAAGAAGACAGCAAATCTAGTTTTTTTTTTTCTAGTACTTTTGTGTCGCTATACATAAAAATAGATTTTTTTTTTAGAAATTAACATCAAATAACTCCGTTTCTGTAAGTTAAATTTTAATGTAAATTATTTTAAATTGATGGTAATTGAACTTACTATCCGTTGTCTTGCCAAATTTTCCCGTTAGACTTTTGGCTTAGAAAAATTTATCAAAAATTGCGAGTCACAAAAAAAATTTGTATACCCTGTACCATTGTGGCCGTCTGTCCGTCCGTCTGTCCTGCTGTCTGCTGTATGGGAGAGATTATCTCGGAGACTCTCCTGAGCCGGCAAGTGCGTACTTGCAAACGGTTTCTCTTTACACTTAAGGTACATAAAGAATACTTGGGTTCAAGGGTATTCCTTGTTTTCATCTGATCTGGAGTTCATTTCATTCTATCAGGTCAGGTTATACTCGTATGTATTATGATTCATTTTTTCAAATCCCGGACATTATAAATTTAAGCTTTGACAATGGATCTTTGAGTAATATTTTCGACGGACAAGAAGGCAATATTATAAATTTTAGAAGACTCTAGGACACTCCGAAAATATTTGTTTTGCTCTAGTTTTTCCCCTTAATATATAATTGTTATATATAAAATAGAGTCCGAGAGATTCATCTTTAAAATTTTAGAAAATACTTTCAAACTCCGAAAATATTTTTTTTACTTTTTATGAAAAACTTTTTAAACACCTATTGGGTTCTGCAAAACCCATGAAGAAAATATCGAAAAATTGTCAGAAATCACAAAACAAAATGTTTTTTTTTTATTCTCTAGATAGATTAATAGAAGTGACTATGGGACAGTCCCAAGAAAGTAACACATGTGAATTTTCAAGTAATTAGCCCTTTCTGCTACGGAGTTATAATACAACCGTTGAAGTAAAGGTACAATATTTCTTTTAGATCTCGTAATAGAGCCTAGGTTCTATTTTTTAAAAAATCCTTAAACCTGTTAAAAGCAATTTGTAATGTGTTTCCTACAGGAACAAAGATACTTAAATGAGTTTATTTTTAGAAAATTGAATTTTCTTCCATAATTTTCATGGCAATCGAACAATATTGAACCAGAGTTAAAAACATTAAAAAAATTTTTAAATTTCGCAAAAGATTAGAAACAAAATAAAATTAAATTTGTTTTCACACATACCGAACCCCCAAAATTACTAGAAAAATTACTAGCCTTTTTTGTCTCTTTTTGAATTTTTTTTTTATAGACCAGCGTTATATAACATATACAGATAATACACATATCTAGTTAGTAAAATATCATTATTATTTTTTTTTTTAAATCGTTTTTCAAAAATGTTTTTTTTTTTTTTTTATACTATATAAGTACTTCTTAAATATTAAGAGTTATCCAAAAACGTTTACATTGATTGTGTGCATTTTATTAGAGTTTCCCTATATTCGGTGTAGAATTTTTATGCCTAACCTAATTATTTTTTTCATTTATAAAAGAGTCATTTGCTTTGGGGTTTTGGATAGGGTATAGTTTGGGGAATAAGAATTCGGAAGACTTTTTAAAAATTATACAAGTTTTGAGCATATTTTTTGTTTTATAGATGAAAAAAAAATATAAAGTAGAGGTTTAGGTTTGGATTTTCGAAAAAGATTTGGAGCATAGACGACTCTATTTTTTTTTTTTTTTTTTTTTGTGCTTTTATGATTTTTTTTCTTTTTGATTTGAAATACTGCAATATATATTTTTTGTGCCTATAAAAAAGTTTTTATATTGCTTGCTTCTTCATACTTAATGCTACCGCTTAATCTTTGAGCATTTCTATAGTTTCTGGTTCATCGCAAAGTTTAACACCTTTTTTAGGTTTTTTCTCCTTACCATTTTTTTTATCCGGTTTAGTAAGCGCCAATGTTTCAGTTGGTTTATCTTCAAATGAAACGGCGGCACCAGCAGCAGCATCGTTGTTTTGTGTCGTTGACTGTCTTTTACCGGTGGCATCAGTTCCAGCGCTGCCACTACCGCTACGTAATTTGAAGCGTGCTGTTGGTGCAGCTGCTGCATTATTGGCGCAATTACAGATTGCATCGAAAATGCGTACCACAAAGCCACGTGCACGATTGACCACTTTACCATTTTTGAAATCTGGTATGGCAAAAGCTGAGCGTTTTCAGAAAAAATATCACCAAGCGACAATAATCCAAAAAAACATACAAAAAAAAAAAAAAAAAAGCATATAGAAGCGAAAAAATTGGTGTGTAAAGAGAAAGAGAAAAAAAAGGGTTTTGAATAAAATTGGAATAAAATTTATATAAAGTGCGATTTTTTTTATAACATGCTCCAAAGTTATTGAAACTATTAGCTCTGAATTTCCGCGTAGACATACAGTTGGGATTAATTGAATAATTGCACGCTTTCGAGTTGTCTAAATAAGAATTTTAATTAATATTTACGCAAAACTATAATTAAGTGCATCGAAAGTCAAAAGTGTGTTTTCAAAAAATTTTTAATGCGAAATTATAAAAAGTTTCGCATGCTATTTTGCACGCTTAGTTAACTAAAAAATTCTGGAGTCATAACTAACTCCCAAAAAAAAAAAAAAAAAAAAAAAAAAAAAAATATGTGTAACTACATTCAGTTGAGAATTATTTTGATAGGATCTATCTGCATAAATATTATAGAAGCGGTAAGATATATGAAATGTATCGTCTAGAAAAATATATATTTTTTTTCCTTTCAGATTACAATGGAACAGTTTGATCAATCCTTGGATATGATGCGTGGCGGTTGTGCACCTAAATTTAAGATACCCGTAGAAGTATTGGATAAAATGCGCTATGGTGACTTTTCATTAGTCAATCAGGATACTATGGTAGGTATTTACAAAATCGCAGAATAGTGATTTAGCATGGGTTTAAGATATCTTGATAACCCTGATTCGGTATTTTGGAAGAATTTTGATCATTTGGTTCTCAGAATTTATCGGACTGTAAAGTAGATAAAAAGTTTAGTATTAATTCAAATAAGATAGCGTCAAAATTATAGGCCAAAATAGCATTTAAATGTTTCGAGGCATTTAAAATTCTTCGACTATGAGTCAGATTGATATATTTTTGAGCGATTATCATAGGTGTAAATTGTTACTGTGGTGATGATTTTATTATCGTTTGGTTTTTTGCAAAAACTAAATATATCCTTTTACTCTTTGGAAAGGAGACGTGTGAGACTCCATAGAGTATAAATATTTTTGATTATTATCGAAATAAAACTCGATATACCAATGTATGTTGTCTGTCTGGCAGACCGTTGGTTAAAACTGTAAGAGTTATTCTCGCCGGAACCTATTAACTTTTCTTTTCACTTTTGTTGCAGTGTTATACAAAATGTGTAGCTCAAATAGCGGGCACTGTAAGTATCTGAGATACTTTTCTGCATAATATAAAATCACTTTCTATACAAAACATTTTTTGGCTACAAATTAGTTAACCAAAAAAGGCGAATTCAGCGTACAAAAGGCAACAGCACAAGTACCTATCATATTGCCACCGGAATTGCAAGATTTGGCCAAGAAAGCGATTATCGCTTGCAAGGATGTGCGTACGTATTGTTCTGTTTAAATATATTATTTTAAAAAAGTCATTAATACTCTAAATCTTTATAACTATAGAAAAGGACTACAAGGAATCATGCGAAAAAGTGTTTCAGTTCACAAAATGTATTGCAGAATACGATTTGGCAAGCTTTAAATATCCATAAACGCAAAACAAGATGCAGTGGTGTGCAGCATTAAATAAAAAAATTTTATATATTATATTTAAATCGAATATTAACTTACATTGACGTGATTTTTCTTTAGGCTGTAAGCAAATTTAATTGTATTAGTTACGCACAATATAAAATAAAAAGAAAGAAAAAAATATGAACGATTTGGCCAACCTGTTGCGAATTTTTTGCATTCTGTTCATTTTGTTGTTTGTTAGCTTCCGCTTCAGCTTTTATCAGTACATCATCAATAAACTCCGTTAATACGGCCATATTTTTTGTATCTTCTTTAAACTCTAAGATACGTGCCTCTACAGGCTCTGGTTCGATTTCATCGATGCTATCCGGTGATGCAGGTATGCTTTCAGCAAAGCGTGCATGCATTTTTAATTTGTTTTTTTTTTTTTTTTATTTATTTAATAAGTTTTATTTTTATTTTATTTAATATAATTTTTCTTTATTTTATTATACGTTTTACGATTTTTAATAACTTTTTCATGTGCGTTCTTCTGTTACTGTTGTGCGTTGGTATCTACAATTACTCAAACTCAAACTACATACATAAATATATTTACAGGCATGAATTATGTCTGTATGAGTGTATACTGGTACTTTGATATATGTATCTTTGTATGTACTACCTCCTTTACGCATATGCTAAATTGAATTTAAACGTATTTGGTTTTTGTTGTACACATACAGACAGCCAGACACTTCATACAGTCGCATTCAAGTACTCCACACCCATGAGAAAAACTTTGGAAAATCAATAATTAAACGAGTAGGTACCGGTGCGCACTGCTTTATCATAGATTTACCCAATTTTCGAAAGGGTTTTGGTTTTGCGGCGCATGCGTACTCGATGTTAAAGTGATAACATTGTAAAAATTGTTTAAATATAAAAATTTAATTATTTTATAAGCACAAAACAGCGTACATTTAAAGTTAGAGTTTTTGTGTTCATTATTCCAAATGTGAAAGATCATCAAGCTCTGGTGGATCACGTATCTCCTCCGTTTCAATAATAATTGAGCTAGCATCAATAGAAGTCTGTAAAAAAAAATTTTAAATGTTATTAAATAATTTAATTATTTAAGCGTTAAATTTGCACATACTCTCTCGCTACGTGTCGCTAGCAATCCATTGCCACCGCTAATGCTAGCGGCATTGTTTACCGCAGTAACTGTACCAGCGCCGTTTATTGTTGCACCTGGTAGAAGCGTTATGATTTGTGGTGTTGATGGACGTCGTGCTTGTAATTGTACAGTTTGTGTTTGTTGTGGCACTGGTGTCATTGGCGCTTGTGAGACAATAACAAATTTCTGTGCACTTTGCGTTTGCGGTATGGTGCGTATCTGTGGTATAGTGGTAATGACAGGACTGCAAGTATACAAAAATAAAAATGTATAAATTGTAAATGAAGAGACACCTAATCTTCTGTTAACTATGTTAGGTATACAAACTTACTTTTGTCGCTGCGTTGGTATAGTTGCAGGCAATGTAACACGTCCTATAGCAGCAGTGCTTGCATTTTGTGCTGCACTTGTAATGGGCGCTGTATTAATTGTACTTATATTGGAAGGCACCGTATTTTGTATGTTATTTGGTGTATTACGCGCCTTTACTACAGCTTGACATAATGATGGACCCAAAAACCCATAATCATTTCTATAAAAAATAAATTCTTAGTTAAAGTTTAATTTAGAAAAAAAAGAAACAGCATATTTACTTGTATTCCTCTACAATATCCGGCGGATTACGCATTTGCTTGAGTATAGGCGGACAACATTTCTGTAGCATAGCACGTATATGTCCCGCTGCGGTTTTATCTGTATTACTCTGCGCTGTGCCCAGCAGATGACATTCAATGCGTTCGGATATGAACTTTAAGCGTGGTATAATGAATACCTTTATAACTTCGGGTCCAAGTTCCGAGAGGCCAGCAATAGAGCCATAAAGTGAGGAAAGATGTGTTTTGTCATTTTGTAGTGCTTTACTAAAAATGCTGTAAAGCGATGTTTTGTTATTTGTTTTAAGTTTTACCCATTTAATTATATTTTAATTTGACATACCGTGTTACACGCGTTTGTAGATTATTTGTTGAGGTATTAAAAGTTTTACAAATCTGTGACATTAAACGCGATGCAAAATCACGCAATGCCCAATGATTATCCAATTCTGGACGCATGCAAAGTTGTTTTGAGACAATGCATGTCGTAACTGATGGTATAAGTTCATGCAGCTGTACGGAAATATATATATATATGTATTAGTTTAAGTTTCAAATTAATATTGAGCACAACTTACATATTTCTCTAAATATAGCGTTGAATTATCTAACAACGCACGCACCATGCGCATTAGATAGATTAGAAGTGCTAGATTGTTTTGTACCACATTCACTTTTACACCTTCCGCTATGAATGTACACATGCGTGGCAACATTTCATGTAGGCCCGGATCAGTGCCAAGCGATTGTAACGCTTCACCGCGACGTGGTTCATCGGAACCGACACATGCTTCGGTAATCTCTTTATAGTACAATTGTTGCTCCACGGATAGTTCATGCGTCGCCAACTGCTTAACATGCACCGTTTCGACGTTTTTCAGTTTGTGCACCTTTCCAGTTGTAGGTTTACCTGCAGCATCCTTATTAAGACCCTGATCTAATTTTATAACCGGATTAACCGAATCCATAAATTGTGAATCTTTTGATTGTGGCGCTGGATTTTCCGGTATTGTTGGCTGTATACCATCCACTACAAACCAATGCGAACGCAATGTTATATCCAATGGTATGCGTGTGTTATTATTCTGTAGCAGTTCCGTTAGATCAATTTCTTTTTCTTCAATGAAATGCAACTCACGTCCACCGCCGGATGCAAAACGAAATGGTACATGATCTTTTGCTATGAAACCATATTGTGGTTCTATATTGCGCACCTTCAGCGAATGATCAATATCGCTAATGGACATTTTTTGACGTTTGGCATGATGCATAAATTTGGCTGCATCTTGTACAATTTTTTTAATTTTAATAGAAACATCTTCGGCGAGTTCTTTGGCGGCGTCATCAGAAAGTGAACCAACTCCAATGCTTTCGGCAATAACTTTCATAGATTCGGCTGAAAGTGTAGAGCCGTAAAGCATAGATTCACCCTCGCCGGTTGTTGCAGCGGCATTTGTGCCTCTGCTGCTCATTTTTAGGAATTTATTTATGTATAAATAAAAATTAAATATTTATTAAACAACGAAACCTGCAATTGTGTTTGCTTTTTCTTCTTCTTACAGCGAACTTGTTGTTGTAATTTGTTAAATTAATCGGTCTGATTGTCTCATTGCAATGTATCGGTTTGCTTTATGCACTTCGAACCGATTGTTGCATTCACAACAACAAAGCATACGTTTCTTTTCTTTATTTATGTTCGTACGCGATTTTATTTTTATTATTATTACTATTAAATAAAATGTAAATTAAACAAATAATAAATGCATAACGTAAATATAAACGAACAGCGTTGAAAGCAATACAAATAAAATGAAAAGTTATATGCAAAGTGTGATAATAAACGATGTTAAAATAGTGCTTGCAACAAAATTTTGTGTAGTGAAGAAAAAAAGAATGGAGAAAACGGCGCCATTTTAAGATACAACAACAACAACAAGCGATTGCTGCTGCTGCTGCTATTTAGTGCAACGAAACGAAAGTGAGACAAAATTGTTAATAATATTTTCGTTATTGTTATTATTTTTTTTAATGCATTTGTTTATAAGTGCGCGTGTGTACATATGTTTGAGTGTGTGTGCGTTTGCAAACGCGTCAAAATATAATTAATTAAGTGTTTTGCAAGAAAAGCAAATTGCTCGCAAAATGTAAGTATTTTTGTTTTTATTTTATTTTACATTTTTTTTTGACGTTGTCGTTGCGTTGTCTTTACCCCTTCCCTGCTCTTTATTAGTTTTGTGCTGTCCATGAAGTTATTTAAGTCGTCATCTCGCTGCGTTGTGGTTTGACCTAGTTTATTTTTTTTTGTCATTTAAAGTTAATAAAAAAAAATAATAAATAAATAAATACATTTTTTTGCAATGTGCAGAGTTTTTTTTTCTTCCATTTTTGGACAATTGTACACACATTTTTATTTTTGCACCCCTTTTTTGCCACAGGTGCAGCTGCCTGAATTTTTTTTTACGCTTCAATTGCGCCAAGTTTTCATGTCCTGTACTTTCGCTCAGCTGTAAAACTTTAACAACGCGTCGCATCTATTACGCTTTGTTTGCTAATAATGTTAAAAAAATAATTATTCTTTTTTTTTTTCATTATTTGCAGCGTTTGTCTGGTCAAAATATGAGCAGTTCAAACAATGAAACTGCAGCAAAGAGTGTCTTGGAAACGCAACAGCAGTCGAAATCCGTTAGTGAAAATGAGGTAATTAAACTTGCATAGCTTTTTAATTAACTATTATAATTTTTTTTTTTTTTTTTTTGTAATTAAGGAATCTGATTCAGTGCAAACCGATCAGTCCAGTTCAGCAGTATCCGAGCAGGCAACAAGAAAGGAACAAAAATCAACACAATCGCAAGCAGCCAAAACTACGACGACACACACGAAAAATGCAACAAATCCTACATCACCACCAAAACCAGCAGCAACACAATTTAGCGTACAGCATTCGGATGTGGACGGATTGCGTATGAAATTTTCAGCAATACGTCCAAGTGTAAATTTGAGCAATACTAAAAATACTACGTCAAATCATCTCTCGAAAAAGAAGAAAAACTACATAATAAATTGAATTCAATAAGCAATAATCAAACACAATCGAAACAAAGAAAAATGTCACTGACAACGGAGACGTCTGCTAACGCTGAGACGACAGCGGCAAAGGATGCAGCAACAAAAGTAACAGCATCAGTAGCAGCAGCAGCTCTATGTCAAAGTGATGCCACAGAATCTGGCTGTTCAGAGGCTACTACAACAACGGTTGCTGCTTCAAATGGAAAGGCAACTAAAAAGATAAAAATTAAACGTAAGAAAATTGCATCCAACAAGTTAAGTCAAGTAAGTGCAAAGCTGCAGCAAAAGCAACAGAAGCAAACGAACAAAAAACAACAAAATGAATTTTCATCTGATTCTGAAGATGATATTCCATTGAAATTACATCAACAGCGTGCGCCACGTTTGTTGCTTACTGCGATTAATAGTAGTGCACCAACAAGCGCACTAACGGCAACACCAGCAGCACCTGGTAGCGATAATATTGGACTTTCTTCGAGTGATAATGAATTACCCGATTTAGTTAAAGCAGCTATTAAATGCGTTGAAAGTGATACAGAGGATACCACAGTGGAGGGTAGTTTTCGTAAAGCTGCTAAAGCAAAGCAAGTGCCGCAATATCAATCGACACTTCTGCAGGATTTTATGGAAAAAACACAAATGCTTGGACAAAACGCCACTGCAGCAACATGTCTTTCTATAAGTGTATCACCTGATTGCAGTTCACTAAAGGCAGCGGCCAGTTCACAATCGGAAAGCATTTCGTCGAGTACAAGTCGCAAACGTCGTGGCAGACCAAAGAAGCTACATAACAGTACATTGGCAGCTAGTAATAAATGTAAAGGAAATAATGCAATTAAAATTGCAGTTAATGAATCTCCGGATTCGGGTGTTATATCAACGACGAGCACCACGCAAAGTACAACGCCATCACCGAAAATGCAAGTAACAGCGACAAGTAGCTCAACGGCAACAAGTAATGCTACAACTGCGTTGACAACGTCACGTCGCTCACAACAACAACAACCGCAGCAGCAACAACAGAAGCAGGACGCTGTTGCTACAATTACTGAGAATGGTTCAACCACAACTAGTGGTAAACCGAAAATTGCCATAGCTTATGTTGATAAACGTTTATATGCATGTACAGAAAGACGTTTATATCCAGCGCCACGTAATAAACGGCGGCAATCACAGGCAGCAGATGCGTCAAGTAATCAACATCAAAAGAAATCTGGCGCAAAAGAGGAACTTGATCCGGTGTGGCGTGAAATCGATGTAAATAAAAAGTTTCGTTTGGGCAGCGTTAGTGGTTATAAAAGTGATGGTGGTGGCACCACAATATGCAGTAAAATACTCGCAGCCAAGAGTGGCTATGTCTCAGATTATGGTAGCGTGCATCCGCGTAATCATCATACACACAACTCCGGCTATAAGAGTGATGCTAGTTGTAAAAGTCGTTATAGTACCAAGAGTTGCATGAGTCGACGTAGTCGCGCTAAAAGTTGTGGCTATCGCAGCGACTGCAAAGAAAGCAGCACAACACATAAGTCAAGTAAATTTCGACGCAAGCGACGTGCTTCAATGTTGCTTAAAGCGAATTCAAAGCCACTTAGTAGTCTCGAACTGGATATATTGCAGCTGGCTGGACTATCGCTTGGTCAGAGCAGTGAGGAAAGCAACGAATATATTTGTAAGCCTAGTCTAAAATCAGTACCCACGACAAGTGCTAGCAAGAAAAATTGTGAGATTAATCGGTTTATAACAACGGGACATTATTTTGATAGCGGCGGTGGTGGTGGTGGCAGTGGTGCTGGTAATACATCGGAATTTAATGGAGTTTTAAGTTCAGCTGCATCAACGCCGAACACTTTTAAAGCATTAAAAGATGCTTCACAGGTGACGTTTGTCAGTAAAATGCTTATGCAACGTAAATCAACGTTAGCAACGACAGATCTGTCACAAACTCAAGCACGTAAAATAAAGTCAAGACGCTCTTCGGCAGCGAGTTATTGTAGCTCATATTATTCGGGTACGTCACGTGTACGACGGCGACATCGACGGAAAAGTGTATGTCTACCGCGTAGCAGCTCCAAATCGTTGAATATTGACTCGAAACTATTAACTGAAATTGAGATTATTACAACAACTTTTGCGAATCGTTGTCGCATACAGGAAGATCGTCTGGCAGTAAGTAGCGGTAAGGAGAAACTACGTGCAGAAGGAAATAAATTGCAGCAGACATTGTCGGCTGCAACAACATCAGCGTCAACAACGAGCGGTGCATCCAATACAAACTTAAGTACATTAGCGGGAAGTAACATGACAAAAATACGCGATAAACGCACATTAAAAAAACGAAAAATGAGTGAACCATTGGTGGACTTTGCTATGCTCTCGGCAAGCGCAGCAGCTGGTGGCAATCTGACACCGAATAATAACAGCTCCTCTGGCAAACGGCGACACAAGAAAGCGAATACAAATTCCAGTCCGGATGATCATAAATTGCCGCTTAAGAAACGACACTATTTGCTAACACCCGGCGAGAAAACAAGTGAAACTGCTGCATTTTCAGCTACCTCTAAACTAAATGCAGAAGCGTGGGCTGCTGCAGCAGCTACAGCAAAGTCTACTGCATCAACAAAATCTCAGGCACAGTTTAATGCACGTACAGCATCTGCAACAGCGCGGCGGCGGCGGCACAAATAACACCAACAGCCGTAACAGCGACGGCGGCTGCAACGACTACTATAACGACGACAACGACTGGTGGTAAATCAGGTTTGACACCAAAGAAACGTCATCTGTTGCAGAATGTAAGTGAAGATTCGACATCGAGTAGTTCACCGCTGCGTATTGCTGTCGATAATAATTCTATAAGCGGTGGCAAACTATTAGACATAAGCCCAAGCTCATTGTGCTCACTTAAACTGCAAAAGCGTAATCGCAGCGAAAGTAAAATAAATGCAAATGGAATTGATACAGCAAAATACAAATCACATGCACCATCATTTGGCTCACCGTCGAGTAGTAGTTGTCCGCCACCTGGCGTTTTTGAACCTTCTGTTGAACTGGAAATACAAATACCACCGATTGCAAAACTCAATGAGACAGCTACTATCATAACAAAAGCAGAAGTAGACTCACCATTGCTGACACTCGATATAAATGCCAGCACAATGACAACAAAGAGTGAACAAGGAACGCGAGTAGTGGAAACACTGTTACATAAAACGGGCGGAAATCTTTTGTTGAAGCGAAAACGCAAAAAGATTAATCGTACCGGATTTCCAACAGTGCGTCGCAAAAAACGTAAAAATACAGTGGACTCGCATATGGCAGATGTTTTACCTGAGCCCATAGATGCGGCAACTATTGCATCGCCCAAACCCAAGGATAAGCCGCCGGTAACGGAATGTGAGCGTGTGCCACAAGTGGGTGAAACAAGTGAAACATTTGTAGCGCGTGCCAATCAACGCACACCACGTTTATCGGTGGTAGCGCTGGAACGCTTGCAGGGATCACCGCGACCAACAACGCCTGCGCAACTGAACAAAGCAAAACAACAGGCAAGCGCAAAACGTTTAAAATCTAGTGAAGATAATAAGCAACCAGAGTCAAAACGTACTAAGCTAATACGTACCGAAGGTGCAGCCGAGGAGCAGCCAAAAGCGCGTGTACGGAAATCTAAATCAGCGGCTGAGACGATTGTTAATGATAAGCCTAAGGTAGGTAAAACTACTACGACAACTACGACGGCGGAAACGTCTAAAAAAGGTAGACGCATAAAGAACGCTACAAACAATGTTGATCTTGTCAGCGGTGGCACTAACAAATCAAGAAAATCTACAAACGCTACAGACAGTGATAAAAAACTAACGCCAATAGCTGCGCCGCCAACACTGTCTAACAAAAAGCTTGAAGCAAAAATAAAACTACCAGCCGGCGTTGATCCAAATACAAATTTTAGTTGTAAAATACGCCTAAAGCGACGTAATACATTGCATCCATTGTCAATTGCCAAGGGAACAGCGCTACCAACGACAGAAAACGCCAAAGAATTGCCCAGCACACCGGAGGCAATCGATGCCGAAGCTGCAGCTAAAGATGTAGATGCGCTAGAGCTGGAACACGACGTACTGCCACTAAGTGAGGCACAATCGTTAGATACAACCGGTTATACGACATGTAGTGATACCAGCGATGAGAAATCTTCGAATGCTTCTAGTAGCATGCGCAAATTTATGCGTACTAAGAAGAATTACCTAAGCGCTGGCCTTTTCTCAGACTATTTTAAGCGTATGGATATGGCACCTCCGGCGAAAATACAAAAAAAATCGTTGGATAAATCTACGAATGCCGCTGAAAAACAAGCAACTGCAACAATGTCTGAAGCAGCTGCAGCACAAGCGGCATCAATGTTACCACCACCGCCGTATTGTGAAAATTATTTCCGACGCACAATGATTGATTTTGAGTTGCCTTACGATGTTTGGTGGGCGTACACAAATGCAAAGTTGCCGGTACGTCATTCGGTGCCGTCATGGAATTATCGTAAGATACGTACTAATGTTTATCACGAATCGGTGCGTCCCAATATGGCAGGATTTGAGCATCCCAATTGTAACTGTAAGCCCGATGCTGGCTGTGGTGATAACTGTCTTAATCGTATGGTTTACACCGAATGCTCGGCAACAAATTGTCCTGCTGGTGATAAATGTCGCAATCAAAAGATTTATCGACATGAAGTAGCCCCTGGTGTATCGCGTTTTATGACCGAGAACAAAGGTTGGGGTGTGCGCACCAAATTACCCATAGCAAAAGGCACATATATACTGGAATATGCCGGCGAAGTGGTTACCGAGCGTGAGTTTAAGGATCGCATGGGCACTATTTATCTAAATGATACACATCATTATTGTTTGCATTTGGATGGTGGTTTGGTAATTGATGGACAGCGTATGGGCACGGATTGTCGTTTTGTGAATCATTCGTGTGAGCCAAATTGTGAGATGCAGAAGTGGTCAGTTAATGGCTTATCGCGCATGGTGCTCTTTGCTAAGCGAAATATTAAGGAAGGCGAAGAACTGACATATGATTATAATTTTTCTCTATTCAATCCATCGGAGGGACAACCATGTCGTTGCAATACGCCGCAATGTCGTGGTGTAATCGGTGGCAAAACACAGCGGGTTAAGCCGCTACCACAGGAAATCAAGGTAATTGAAAAGCTAATTTATGCGTAGCGGAAATAGACGATTAATTTTTTTTATTTTATATATTTTAGAACACCGATTCACAATGCAAAGATGCTCGCAAAGGACGACAACGTAAACATAAAGCGCGTAAAAATGCGCAGCAGCGACAACAATCTAAGGATATAGCCTATGCACGTGTGCAGCAATTAACCGAAAAGGAAAAGAAAATGGTTAAGCAGTTTAATATATTTCTCGTGCGTAACTTTGAAAAGGTAAAGACACAAGTCAAAGTAGAAATTCTTTTGATTAATAATGTCTTTCTTTTTTGGACAGATACGTCGTGCAAAGGCTAAACGCAACGAACGCATTGCAGCAAATCAACCGAAACCAAATTCACCCACGCCAAATAGTAATACGCCTGGCGCCGCTGCTGCAGCTACAATTACCAAGCGACGTCCTTCAACGCCTGCGTCTGCGGTTGCCTCTCAGATTTCTGCGCTATGTACACCACGTAATGTGAAAACACGCGGATTTACATTGGCCGGACAAGATCCGGAAGTGGAAAAAATGGCTAAAATGGCAGTAATCTTGCGTGATATCTGTGCAGCACTAGAGGAATTGAAGGCAACAGAAGATGCGAGCGATACAATTGTTGCACTGACATTAAGCAATTGTTCAACTGTTGCTGCTGCTGCTGGTGGTGGGAATAAGAAGAAAAAAGCTATGAAAACCGCGCAACGTGGCATGGCTTTAAAAACGGTGCAGAATAATATTGAACAAGGACACTATAAGTTACCCAGCGAATATGATGCTGATATGCAGCAATTATTTGCCGAAGCGCGTCAGTTGCATGCAGAGCATAAAGAAAAATTAAGCGATCTGGAGACATTAATAACCGCGTACAATGCACAAAAGCAAAAGTACTACGCACCTTTATTGGAGATAATCGGTGATGAACAATTGTTGTGTGATTTTGGTGAGAGCCAAGCTAAGACGCCAGCAGCAGCAGCAGTAGCAAATACTGAAACTGCTGCAGCTCAGTCGAATAATGAAGTCGATGTAACGACGAATTACATAAACGCAATAGTTGAAAGCAACGAAGATGTTATACGCTGTATATGTGGCCTCTACAAGGATGAAGGTTTAATGATACAATGTAGCAATTGCATGGTTTGGCAGCATACCGAATGCACAAAAGCCGATATTAATGCAGATAACTATCAATGCGAACGTTGTGAGCCACGCACAGTTGATCGTGAAATACCGCTCGATGAATATACCGAAGAAGGACATCGTTACTATTTGTCGCTGATGCGTGGCAAACTGCAAGTACGTCAGGGCGATGCTGTTTATGTTTTGCGAGATATACCAATTAAGGATGCAGCTGGTAAAGCAATACCAACGAAAAAACATACATACGAAACAATTGGTAAAATTGATTATCAGGAATGTGATATATTTCGCGTTGAGCATTTATGGAAGAATGAGGCCGGACAACGTTTTATATTTGGACATCATTTTCTGCGTCCACACGAAACGTTTCATGAACCGTCGCGTCGTTTCTATCCAAACGAAGTGGTGCGTGTATCGCTGTATGAAGTTGTACCAGTTGAATTGGTTATCGGACGTTGTTGGGTGCTGGATCGCACAACATTTTGTAAAGGACGTCCAATTGAATGTGTTGACGATGAACACTGTTATATATGCGAATTGCGTGTAGACAAGACAGCGCGTTTCTTTTCGAAGGCAAAGGCTAATTATCCAACATGCACCAAAAATTATGCATTCCGTAAATTTCCTGAAAAGCTTAAAATATCCAAAACTTATGCGGTAAGTTTGTATGAAATTAAATTTTTATATTTTTATAATAACTCATTGTTTTTTTTTATATAGCCACATGATATAGATCCTGCGCTGCTTAAATCACGCAAACAAAAACCCGATGCAGAAACAACATTTGATGCTACTACAACAACAACAACATACAAATGTAGCAACGCAGCAAAAACAGTCAACAGTTGCACAACGTAAGCGCGCATCTCTAGTAACGCCAACATTGTCTGCAGCAGCTACACCAACAACTACAGCAGCCGTAACAATTGCACCCGCTTTGCAGGTAAATATATTTTTTTATTTTTGTTCAATTTAAATTTTATTAAAATTTTATTTTCTTTTTCAGGCGCAAAAACAAAAATACAAACGCACACGCTTAGAAAATGTGCTAAATACCATGAAACTTAAAGTGCTGGATGCCTATACAGCGCAAGAGGCACCCATTGATCTATCTTATTTGCTGTCTGGCCGTGGTGCTAGACAGCGCAAAACTCATAATTAAAAAAAAACAACCGAAAGTTTCTACTTCTGTAAAAATTGTAATTTATATTCGAATTTTTTTATATGCATGATATGTAAATAGTCGTCCATCAGTCCAAAATATATTTTAAACTATTTAAAAATTAGTAGATACATACAAAAACAACAACAAAAACAATTTGTTAGTTTAAGTCTAAGTTGTACATGAATGAATAATGGTGATACACTCATTTCTAGATCTAAAAAAGAAAGAATGAAAAAAAAAAATTAAAAACGAAAACGAATAAGAAAAAAAATATTGTTATGAACAAATTATTTTATTATATATAAGTTGTGCATTAGTGTTTAATATTTAAATATTATTATAATTATTACTGATCATTATTTATGCAAAACAAACAAACATTTTTAATTGTAGGGGAATTCCAAAACTTTTTAATGTATTTATAAATTATTCAATTAGTTTTTTTAAAGTTTAGTTAGAGCAAACGAAACGCTGCATTGTTATATTTTTTCTTATACCTACTTATCTCTTGCATTTGATTAATTTTTAATTATTATTATTATTATCAAATTCTATAAATTTAGTTTTATTTTTTTCAATATTTGTCGATTGTTATGAATTTATTTAAAGCAAATAAAATATTTTTTCACAAGCGAATATATATTTTTTAATTTGATGTTTACAGAATCAGTATAACTATTGGGTTGCCCCAAAAGAAAACCGGCGATTTTTAAAATTTTAGAATGAACTTTAATCAATTATATATTTTTCATTTTGTTGGATGACCTTTCGCCATCTTTCCGGCAACGTCTTTATTCCACGCTCATATAACTGCTGGCTGGCCTTTATCTTTATAATTAAAAATTTAATTATTTTAAATAAAAAAAATATAAATTATTTTTTTAATGTTTATGTTTAAAAATGCTAATTTTTATATTAAAATTATTTTTTTCATAAAAATAATCAACCAAATCAATTATTATTTTCATTAAAAAAATCAAACATTTTTCAGTTTCGGTCAGTAAAGGGTTAAGAAAAAAAAAGAGTTGATTTGAAAATCTTTGGTATAAGTAACAGGCGAACAGAATTGTGTAACAGCAATTTACCAAGTGCGCCAGAATGAAACGAAAGATTAATATGACACGCACACACTCACGCACATTTGCATACATCTATTTTGTTTACATTTTATATAACGGTACACTGACGCACGCTCATTGGCTTTATTTTGTTTACATTTTATATAACGGTACACTGACGCACGCTCATTGGCTTAGAATCAGATCCATATTCAAAACAATCAAAACAAAAACAAAAGCATGTGTGCAATTTTTGTTTACATTTTTTATAACGGTAAATTGCAAATTTGCAATGCAGTGTGTGCTTTGTTTTGCTGCTTACTACACAATTCTGTTCGCCTAATACAAAAACGTTTCGATGATTTTGTAAAAATTTTGGTTGGCAGTACAGTGCTGTCAAAAATATTGGCACAGAAATATTTTTGAAGTTTGTTTGTAAATATTGACTACAAATTGTACTTAAATTGTTTATTTTCTAATTTTCGCCGCTGCGATGTGAGGACCAGGTTCTAGAGAACATCCGCAGGATCGGTATCCTAAACTAGTATCGTCTAGTACTGGAATTACAACATCTAGTGCCAAGCCTACCGTGCTTTAGAACAACCAATATATAATTTTTTATTAACTATTCCTTTTTAATTTTAAAAAAAAAAAACCGAAAATAAAACACAATTTTTTTTTGTACAAAATTTTTTACGAAACATAAAAAACATTTATTTACAACAACATTAAATTTAAATTTAAACTAATTAATAAACAATAAAAATTAATTAAAATTTAAAATTTTATTTACAATTTTTTTTTTAAATTTTTACTTAAACTTAAGCGTTTAAGGATATAAAACTATGCAGATAATATTAATCTAAAATCGCTGCTCAAACTTGTATCCTCTTGAAAACTCTTGAAGACCATATTATGCTGACTATTGGACTTGTTAGCCTCGTGGTAATGCATTAAAACCCGTTAAGTGTCTTGTACTTCAATCTATAAAGAGAGCAAAAAAATTTGTTAAATTAAAAATAGTTTAAAGTATTATTTTTACGGTGATTATTTCTTATAACCATAAATTCTGTGTTCCAGATAAGCAAGAGCCGAGTCGATCTGGTCTATTGTATTTTGGTTGTCTTTTTTTTACAGAGTTGTCTCTTGTCTTGCTTCTTGGAGTTAACAATATGAAATTTTATACATGAAGCTTCTAGTAGAAAAATAAAATTAAATTAAAATTTAATAGTCTACTTGTCAAGTTCAAACGGAACAACAAACAAACAAACAAAATGCTTTATCAAACATTGGTATTTTTTAGCATCTGAAATGGCATATTTAAAACATTCCGTTCTTTTATTGTTCGTTCACACGTGTGCACGAACTCAATGAAAATTTGTTGCGAATGAATATAATATTAAAATAATTAAAAAATTGCAATAAATCAATTAAAAGCAATAGAAATATTGCGCAGATAGCAGTGAAGGGCGTGCACGTTATAGAACGATCAAGGTTAAACGGCAACGGGATTGAGTGCAGCTGTGCAGTGTACGCTAGATCGTTTACCTACTAGCAAAGTTAGTCAACGTATTGAAAACAAGTGCATTGAAGCGGGTTAGTAGTAGCGGGTGTACGTCAGGGGAAGAGAAGAGGCAGAGAGAAGTTAAAAATCGCGTGGAATTAAAAGAAAAATCATCGGTAGTGAATTAACGCAAACAACGCAAACTACAATTTTCATTCAAAATGAGTCAGATTACGGCAATTTTAAAACGTGAATTTCCAGCAATGGACAATGAGCTTAAGGATTATGTTCAAGGTATGTGAAAAAAAAATAAATGAATTAAAAATTTAAAGACTTACGCTTCCTCGTTACAGGTGTACTCGAGGGCAGTATTGATGATTTTGAAACTTGTGATGATATCTTCGATGCAGTTGGTGATATATTACAGAGTGTTAACTGTGAGAAGACAGAGGATAGCATACGGTAAACTTGAAAATGAATACTAAAAAGTAATAAATTCTAAAGATCTTTTAAATATTTTAAAGTGAACTGTGTACTGAATTTCTTAATATTATGAAGAAGAATACAAAGAATGAAGCACGCAAAGTACTCAATGCGCCCGTTAATATTGAAGAAATGGCTAGAAATATGGAACAAATGGATAAGGATATGCAGAGTATATGGGTTGTCAACAAGGATAATGTAAATGTAAGTAAATGGCTGAATAGAAAGCCAAAACACAACATGGGATAATTGCAGCTAGTGCAGAAGACATTTAACGTGAACGTTTGTGTGTTTGCGAATCAAGTCCACGTGCACCCTAGCATCATATGTGTAAGGATTATGCCAACCGGCAAGCTTTGTATGGGACAAGTACTTACTACATTGTTGGACAAGGACTACTAACAAATTGGCCTCTTGATGAAAGCAACCAGAAGGTGCCTAAACATTCTACTATACATGACAATGAGTGGGCTGATTCTTGCTAGAAGAAATCATTGGAGTCTGAGTCATGGAATATGACAGACCATGTGGCACAGCTCGAAAAGAACGGAGCTCATAATGCAGCTGAACAGATTACACCTTAGCCTACTTGTAGGATAAAACAGGTTCCCTTAGCTTAAATAGACTCCTAACGACATTGCCAAAAAGTAGTTCTCCTAATTGTTCTACGCTAGGCTTTAGTCAGTAGCAGATATTTTATTTGCTTTATGGTATTAAAACGTTATTTTCTTTAACTCTATTAACAGAAAGTCAGTTCTAAAAAGCTTGAAAAGGCTGAAGCAAAACTACAACAAAAACAAGAGAAACGTTCAGAGACGATTAAACCAAATGCTGCACCAGTTAAGCTACAAACTGCCACTGCATCTCAGGTAACGAATAAGAAGAATACAAAAATGGACCAAAAAGGTGTTAATCGTTCTATGGATATAAAAATTGAAAACTTTGATTTGGCCTTCGGTGATAAGTGAGTAGTATTAACTTAAGGTGTAGTAAAAAGAGTTCCATTATTTTTTTTCGTTTAATTCTTTGCAGAGTGTTGCTACAAAATGCTGATATGTTACTTTCCTTTGGACGTCGTTATGGTCTTGTCGGACGCAATGGTTTGGGTAAAACTACGCTGTTGCGCATGATTTCTGAGCGTCAGTTACAAATACCAACGCATATATCTGTATTGCATGTGGAACAAGAGGTTGTAGGCGATGATACAACTGCTGTGGATAGTGTACTGGAATGTGATTTTGAACGTACCAGATTGTTGACGCGTGAAAAGGAAATTGTATCGCTGCTTAATAATGGCGTACAGGATACGCAATTAAGCGCGGAGCTAAGCGATGTATATGCACAATTATTAAATATCGAAGCAGATAAAGCCGTGGCACGTGCATCTGTGATATTAAAAGGTCTTGGTTTCGATGCGGATATGCAACAGCGTCCAACAAAATCATTCTCAGGCGGTTGGCGTATGCGTTTAGCGTTGGCGCGTGCGCTATTTTCAAAGCCGGATTTGCTGTTACTTGATGAACCGACAAACATGTTGGATATTAAAGCGATTATTTGGTTAGAGAATTATTTACAAACATGGCCCACAACAATTTTGGTAGTTTCGCACGATCGTAACTTTTTGGATACAGTACCGACGGATATATTACATTTGCATTCCCAAATACTTGAGGCTTATAAGTAAGTGAATGAATGTTTGAATATAACAAAGAGCATTGATATTAAAATATATATATTTTTTTTTTCGCAGAGGAAATTATGAACAATTTGACAAGACCAGAACGGAAAAAATGAAGGCACAACGTCGTGAATATGAGGCACAAATGGCGCATCGTGCACATGTACAGGAATTTATTGATCGGTTTCGTTATAATGCTAATCGCGCCTCATCGGTACAATCGAAAATTAAAATGTTGGAGAAATTGTAAGTCTAGAATTAATGGTTTAAGTTGCTTAGCCTTTAATAATTTTTTTTTGCTTATTTATGCCAAAGACCCGAACTTAAACCCGTTGAAAAGGAGTCCATTGTTACGCTTAAGTTTCCCGAAGTTGAACCACTTAATCCGCCAGTTTTGGCCATTTCAGAAATCGAATTTCGTTATAGTTCAAACGATGCCTTGCCTGTGTTCAAGGATGTCAGTCTATCGGCTACTTCCGATTCGCGTATTTGTATTGTAAGTAAAAAATTTTAAAATTTTATCTCTTTGCTTAATTTTTTTTCATTTTGAATAAAGGTCGGTGAGAATGGCGCTGGTAAATCTACACTACTCAAAATTATTGTCGGCCAATTGAGCACAATTATTGGCAATATTGTGCTGCATCGTGGTCTGCGAATAGGCTACTTTGCGCAGCATCATGTTGATCATTTAAATATGAATGTGACATGCGTTGGTGTGCTGGCCGAACTATTTCCAGGACGTCCTGATGAGGAATATCGTAGACAGTTGGGTAGTTTTGGAATTTCGGGACCATTGGCGCTGCAAAGCATTGCCAGTTTATCGGGAGGACAGAAATCGCGTGTTGCTTTGGCTAAAATGTGCATGGGTAGGCAATGAAATATGATTACTGTTAAAAAAGTAAAACTATAAATATTTTTTTTTTATTTTAAATTTAGCTGAGCCAAACTTTTTGGTACTTGATGAACCGACAAATCATTTAGATATTGAAACAATTGATGCACTTGGACGCGCAATTAATGCTTTTAAGGTGCGTTTGACTTTATAATTTATAGAAAAAGAAGAAACTTTATAGCGTTTATTATTTTTCTTTCTACAGGGCGGCGTCATATTAGTCTCTCACGACGAACGTCTAATTAAAGTAGTCTGCAAAGAATTATGGGTCTGTGGTAATCGTACTGTACGCGCCATTGAAGGCGGTCTAGATGAATATAAGCGTGAGGTCTATAAGGAAATCGAGGCAAATAGCTAAATGGTATAATAATGTATATTTTTCGATGAATTTATATAAATCAATTTAGAAATATTTTATATAATTGCAAACAATCAAATCGAAAGTTGCGTAATGGCGCAAAAGAAAACAAAAAACTAAAACGAAATAAAATATAACGGCTATTAATTTTAAATATTTGTTTTGAGGCAGACAGTAAGCTTAGTGTTACAAAACATGTAAGTAATTTCACAGCAAGCAGCTTTATTAATTGACTGGGAACAAACAACGTTGCCATACTGCGTATTAATCGTTCATTTGTTTTGCTACGTTCTTTTTGGAAGAAGCAGCAGCAAAACAAACACGCGCTGAGTTTTTTGTGGCTGTAACATTTCTTTAATTTTTCTGTTTTAAAGGCTTAAAAAAATGGTGCAAGGTAAATTTAAAAAAGCTAAAATGCCTGCGGGCGTACAAAAGAAACAAAAACAAAAAAATGCTGTAGCATTTACACGCAGAGCAAGTAAGTAGAGGCGCCTAAGCATTTAGTTGGGAACACTTTAACCCTAATTGTATTCCATTGTTTTTATTTTTCTTAGATGCTCCCATTCAAGCAAAGAAATCCAAATTTAATGAACAACAAAAAATTAAAAACGTTATATCAAAATCTGTTTATAAATCTGTTGAAAGTGAATTACGTTCACGTGCGAGCGAAGGTCATATTAATCTGAGTAAAGCGCAACAGGCTGTGGCAAAACATCATTCGGCATTGGCTAAGGAAGCTGCAGCAGCGAGTACCAGCAGCAGCAGCGCGGCACAAACAAGCGCTGAGAAATGAGTTTTTTTTTATTGAAATAGCTTTCATAAAAATTACAAAAAAAAAAAAAAAAAATTTATTTGTTTTGATTTACTATTAACTATTGCAGCGCATTTAATGCAAAATTAGAGGCTCCGGCGGAAACAATTTACAAGCGAAATCTGAATCAAATGGGTGTGTTATGTAGCCAGATCTTTGAGGCAACCAAACTATTCTAGTGTTTCGTAAGACAATTTAACAATTCCTAACAATCGTCTGCAACCTACCTAAGCATACATTTTGGTAGAAGTATTACTTGGAATAAGCAAGAGTCAGAGTGCTTGGATATTTAAACAACTCGGACACGAGTAAGCAGACACACTAGCCAGAAAAGGGGCTACAACACTAGTGATCGGCGCTATCAGGGGCCACACGAAAGCTCTTAAAAAAGAACTCTACAAGAGCAACATGATGGAACCAGAACCCTGGTTTCATCAGACCACTATAGCTTAAAGAGACACCTAACAGTCATGAGGATAAGCAACTCTTCTGTTAGCAGATTCTATGTTTAAGAGGATGAGACACCACTGTAGCAATAGGGCAATAGGAGGACAAGTATAACTGTAATGCCGGACTGATGACTGCCTTAATCTCTTTGCCGTATTCGTTACCAACTCTATGGCTATAAGATCTAGTAAAGGTAGTAAATTCAGGAGAGCATCGGTTAAAAAACACTCATTTCTTTGAAGCATTTTCGTTGGCTTTTCATTTTAACTCGATTAAAGCACTGTTTCATTGCAATTCAGTACAGCATATCTGCTGATGCTAAGCTATTAGCTATTATGTAAAAAAAATGTGCTTAAAACTTTTCTACTATTCATGTCCAGTTACTTAATTATTGCAAAAAAAAAATTTAGAATTTTATTTTAAGCTTTTTGTTAAGCGAATTAGAACGACTTAAATTGGAATTATTGATGAATTTTCATCAAATATTTTTTTTTTCTATTTCTATATTTCAGCTGTTGTCCAGTTTGCTGCACAGCTTTTAATAGATTCGAAAATAAAAAGCGAAAAAAAAAAGTTGCAATGCTTCACTTATCATCGTCAATCGCATGCAAATGAGTTTCAATTGACAGCCTGCGTGATGCTCTGCTTGCTTGCTTGCTACAACATCATCGCTATTCTCATCATCAGCATGGATATTATCAGGTTTTATACGTGCGCTCAAATGGAATGGAAATGTCCTTTGAATATTCAGCATGCAAATGGTTCGTTTCTACTATTACAACATACCAAACTCATCATTTTGATGTGCTTTTTTTTTTGCATTCATATGGCACAGAAGGAAATCAGTCAGCGCAGCAATTACAAATGCTGCACTTAAAACATTTAACAGTGAAAATGCAGCAGAATTGCTTTCGTTGTTGTTGTTGTTGTGTAAGCACGATATAGACTTAGGCTTTGATATATTCAAAATTTACATCAAAGTGATGTCCTGTATATACGCTAACGGACTGACTGACTGATAACAGGTATAGCAGTTCATCTGAATCCATATTTTTTTATCGAGTAATGCATATCACTATTTTTTTTTTTTGGTTTCGTTCAGTCTGAGTGGCTCTATTGGTACGTGTACATTTCTATATGTTACTAAAAAGCCTTTCTAAAATCATCGTCATCATCAGTGACGAAACGTTTGCTTAAAATTATTACAAAAAAAAAACAGTAGTAATAGTATTTAGTTTTCTAAAGTGCACTTACATTTCTATTTATTATTGTAGAACTTTTGAGTATATTTTTTTTTTTTTTTTGATCAAGCACTCATTCAGTCTGTTTTGTAGTGCATTTTTGAGTGTTTTTGAGTATCCATTAGGGTTTGTCTGTCTGCAAATGAAATGGATAATTGGAATTTTTTAGATTTTTAATTTTTCAAATTATTTAATAGCTAAAAATTCTATACTGTTATTGCATTTTGAGCTTATTAAATGTCCTTAACCTTTTCACCTTTAACCTCTTTAAAGATATAAACAAAGAAATAAAAAAAAAAAAAAAAAAAAATACAAATTATAAAATCATTTTAAAAAAAAAAAATATCATAATAGTAAAATATAACAATATTTACCCCTTTATAAACCTCATATAGGAGAATATTATACAAAACAAATATAAAAAAAAACCAAATCAAACCTAAAAAAAAATAATAAAAAAAAATAAAAAAAAAAATATAAAAAAAAAAAAAATAAAAAACATTTAAAAATAAAAACAAAAAAAAAATAAAAAAAAAATTAAAAAAAATAAATATAAAAAAAAAATTAAAGTAAAAAAAATAAAAAAAAAAAAAAAAACAATTGCTTTCTACGGTTGTGTGTCCTTAAACCATTTGGACGTTATGAGTCTCTCGTCGAAAATGGTCCCATGGCAATACGCTTAGTTGTATTTTTTTGGATAAATTAGATATTCTCCCCATATTAAATCAGCAATTTTGAGACCTGTTACTCATTGACTTATTCATCAATCAGATGACTTCGATCAGCGCACTTTGACTAAAAAACATTTTTTGGCTTTTTTTGATTCGCTTTAAAAAAAAGAACCTGTAACAAACCTATTTAATTATTGTAATATTCACCAAAGTTACATAAAATCTCTTTTGATTGGTTTGAATTCGCTCGTGATTTTGCTAGAGATTTGAAAAAAAGTTGTTGAAGCGATAGGGCGTTGCGTTCTTTCAACGAAATATGTATTTTAAATGCCCTATTTCTTTAAATATTTTTTTTTTAAATCTCTAGCAAAAATATGAGAGATTTGAAACCAATCCAAACTAGCATTGTATGACACGCGTGATTGTGAAAATTCTTTCTCTCTAAGAATTCAATATTTTTTTACTTAAATATTGCTCTTCCATAAATATTATTTTATTTGATATTACATCTACGCTATTTATCCTTTTATCCTCTCTGTGATATCCTCAAGTACAGTTGCCTACAAAAAGTAAATAAATCTTTTTTATTATACGCTGACCTGCATTACTGACCCAAGCCTCGACTCGAACTGCAGCTGCACTTGCCTGTTTGCTTGCTTACTGATTGATTTCATCAATGTGGGAGCCACGTTAACTTTAAATTAAAAAATTCCAATGTGGACATGGAAACAAAAAAAAAAAAAAAAGGATAAAACTGCAATTGTGCGTAGGTGCAGCATATATGTATATTGTCAGGCATTTAAAATATACTCATGCAGGCATACTACTTACTTCTACTTGTACAATAGAGGAAGTTGTAGATCCTTTTTTTTTTAACATGTTTAAATACTTTTTATGTGTCTGTTGTTGTTGTTTTTCATCTTTTGTTTCCTCATCGCTATTTGCTTTTGTTGTACAGTTTTCAGACAATGAAAGGATTTTCCGCAAACTATTTGAATATCGACGTGTGGCTATTGTCGGCTTAACAAATATGTATGTACTATGTATATACCTAGGTATGTTCAGATACATATATATTTATTTTGTTTTTGTATACCGCAAACGTATACCTGCTGCCGCCGGATTTCTGAAGTGCCTTTGGTCAGTGAATCGATTGAATGACTCGATTCTGTGCCATTGTGCGAGCATTGAGCGCATTTAAATTTGTCCACACACAGCTTGCAAATGTGGCAAACACTTGCACGACAAACGCGCAGCGTATGGACAAACATCCCGAATGTCGTCGTCGTTGTCGTCGCCGCTTGGACAAAAGGACACACATACACATACATCGTACATGTATATAGTTGAGCAGAAGAATAGCAATTCTGTACTGTATGAATGAACCAGCTGAATAGACAGACCAATGGACAGACGGACAGACGGAGAAGTATGCAGACAGACGCATCGATTGTGACCACCTGCGAAATTTTTGCATACAATCGCTTTTTGTGATTTTTGATTTATTCGCCTTTTATGCAGATATTCTTGATATTTTTATTTTTTTTTTTTTTTTTTTGTTTATTTCATACCCTTTACATGCATTCTGTAAAATAGTTTAATTAAATTTTTAAAATGTTTGTAACGCTTCAAAAAAAGAGATTAGACAAAAATATTTTAATGCCAATCATAGCCAACGTTAGAACTGTCAATCAAGGTGAGCTGTCATATCTGTCAAATCAAAAAAATCTGTCAAGTTAGAAAAAAAAATATTCCGCAAAAAAATAGTTGATTACCAGACTTGAGGTGAAACCATCAAAATAAACTTGATGTGCTCTTAACCTCAGAGTCTAGACTCTGTCTAGAAGGCGTCGAAACCAGCAAAATGCTATAGGGCCGTTTTCTCACTACTAATAAAATCAGACAAGCCTCGTTAAGGAAGACAATCAAAGCCTATAAAAGAAGCCTTGTCGTTTTTGTGTCAATTAACCTTATCACAACTTGGTTTTAGGTTCCATAGGCACATTATCATGGTATGGTTCACGTCTTTCTTTTGTAGAAAAGCCCATCATATTTTTATAAGTAAACCCTTCGTTTGGCCGATGAATTGTAATAGGCATTTGCTGTCTATCTTTATCAAGCAATGCCTGTCTATCTTTGTAGTCTTCTTGATAAACAACAAATAGTTTAGCACATCGAAATGACATTGGTATATTGATTATGATATTCAACATTCAAAAATATCGATAAAATATCGATTATTAAATTTTCTTCCCAGTTCTATTTAAACTTCGATATACAGTATGTAAAACATGTAAAATTGCGATATATTTTAGCGATTTTATTTATAAATTTTTTTATTGGTTCTTTAAAATGAAAGTGGGTGATGAATAATAGTTCCAACACAAGAGGCAAAATGTTCAAAATGGAAACAATCCAATCAATATTGAAGCAGGAAAATAAAATATAATAAAATTTTCTACTGAATCTGAATATAAAGTCAGATATTTTAGA
Organism: Leucophenga varia; assembly: GCA_018903435.1. NCBI lineage: Eukaryota > Metazoa > Arthropoda > Insecta > Diptera > Drosophilidae > Leucophenga > Leucophenga varia. The sequence goes on from JAEIFJ010001762.1 coordinate 129,079, forward strand.
AGTAGTTTTCGATATACAGGGTTTTCCATTTAAATTCCAAAAGTAAATTGAAATAAAACACACTTAGGATTCGATTTCGATGAAACTTTATTTCAAATTAAAGTTTGGTTTATGCCATTATGTGTGAAATGCAACATCATTCAAATGTCCACCTAGGGCTTCCTCGCACACCTTGATCCGGAACAGGTAATTTTCGATGACTTATTCGGGACATATGGGGCGGTTATCTCGGCCATAACTTCACGAATGTTGTCTTTCAAATGTTGAAGAGTTTGCGGAGAGTCGGTTTAGACACGGTCTTTCGCATAACCCCACAAAAAAATCTAACGGGTTCAAAGCAATTTGACAGCCATTTGGCATCACCAAAATTGAAATTATGCGTCCTCAAATTTCGATTTGAAAAAAATGTTCGGTCGTGTTGTGGCACGGGCGCCGTCCTGCTGAAACCACATGTCATCCGTATCCATATCTTCAATTTGTGGCCAAAAATCGGTTAACATGCGGCCATAGCGCTCACCATTCACAGTTACCGTCATTTTCAAAGAAATAAGGCCCGTTGACTCCCACTCATGACCATAATGCGCACCAAACAGTGACTTTTGGCGGATGCAATGGCCTCTCTCTCAACAATCGTGTGGGGTTTTTGAGCCCCATATACGGAAATTTTGGGTGTTCACATAGCCACCGAGCTCGAAATGTGCCTCATCGCTGAAGAAAATTTGATGCAAAAATTCAGCATTTTGCTGCTGTTGTTCGTTCACCCAATCGACGAATGCCCGAGGCATTCCAAGAGCCCGAAATGGAAAACCCTGTATAATTAAATTTAAATTTTAGCAGTTCTGAAAAAGAAGTTTACTAAATTGCAATTATCTCTGAATGTACTTATTTGATTTGAATGTTATTTATTTGAAATTAAAGCTTATTGAATTTCTGATGAAAAGTGTGTTAAAACTTTTAAATCAAACTGATGGTTTTGGAGTTATTAATAAAGTTTTCGGGAATTCAGAATCATTTTTAACAAAATTAAAAAAAAAAAAAAAAAAAAAAGTATTTCTGGGTTTCTTTTTTGCTCTTTTGCTTTCTCTTTTGGAAAGTATGATCCTTTGGAAAAAAAAATTTGTTTTGATAATAAGGAAGTTATAATGCTGAAAATCAACTTTTCTACAATTTTCCGCTTTTCTTTTCTTTTACAAAAACATTTTCAGAATATTGAAATTTTAAAAATATAAATATGACTTGTTTCTGTTTAATTTCTCTACAGCATTCGGCTACTTTGAACCAAACACAACACACAAAAAAGGTGACAAACGTTTCGTTAACACCTAAAGTAAATTTTATATATTTGCTTTGAAAATAATGCTCGCATTTAAATGAAGCACATTAAAATTACATTTATACAAATATTTTGCTTCCTTTTTTCTATGAATTTATTTTTTTTTTTTTTTTGTTTGGTAAAAAAATGTAAATAAAGAAAAAAAAAGAAGATATTCTGCATAATTTCACACCGTCAAAATTAAAGAAAAATGTAATTTATCTTATCTTTTGCTTTTTTTTTATTCCAAAAAAAAAAAAAAAATATAATAAATGTAAATTTAATGAAATAAATTATAATAACCATGTCCACGCGTAACAGATGAATTTGTTGTTGACGATATATGTTATAGTGAATCGTTGACGACTTAAAGTCATTATAATTTTTATAAAATGAACAACTTCAATTTAATTATAAGAAATATTAAAAAAAAAAAAAAAACGAGGGTAATTTAGCTCAGAGGGCGTACAGAGTAATTCAGTTAAAGATAAAAAGAAATACAGGTGCAAATGCATAACTTCACAGTTTTAGTTTCGGTTCCAGTTCATTCGCGTTATTATTTTTATTTTTTTATTTTTTTTTTATGAGAAATACGCTGCGCATGCGCAACTTTGTTTACAGCGTTTCATATTTATTCACGGTTTTGTATATTCTCTTCGATTGTACAATTTGAATTGACCGTTTGCTGTGTTCTGTTTTACTGCCCCTGCAACCCGTGTGTATCCCATGAAAATCATCGTCTTCAGAAACGTTTTAGTGATTGTACGCAAAAAGCGTATCCAAAAATGTTGATGGGATTATTATAGTCTTTGCTGCAGGTGGAATTTTTTTGGTTTTTTATTCTTCTTGTATTATATATCTTTATCTTTTTGACTTTAACTTTCGGCTTAAGTATTAATTTTCGTTGTAGTTAGAAATCCGTGAGGACAGGTGAGTTTCTTTTTTTTTTTTGTCCTTTAAAGTGACTTTTTGAGAAGGATACGTTTTTGTTTTTCGCTATAAGTAGTAATTTTAAGGAGCTGATGTCTCGCAAATTATATGTATTAGTCGTAATTGAACGTTAATGAAATTTTAAGTGAGATCGGTAGCTTAAAATGTGTACAAAAGTTGAGGAAGTTGAGCTGTAAGAGCTTAGCGATTTTTATATGCAGTTTTTTTTCTGAATACTTTCTCTGAAATTTGCTTGAGAGTTGAGTTGGCACGGTTTGCCGAGAACTGGAGCCAAATTTTACCATCTGACCTGAAGCTCAATTCTATTTTAATGGTAATGTAGAAGGAACCCCAATATTCGAAGATTGAATGTTAAGAAGCAACTCATGGTGCTACGTCAACGATGCTACGGCTGATTTATCAAAGATGCAAATACAAGCTTGAGACCAATAATCGAGCTGTCATGGCCGATATATCTTTTAGTGGAAGTCTAAACATCTTTCCACTGCTTAAATGGGAGAGCATTTTCAAGAGCATAGCATTTTTTTTGGTAGTCTAATTTGTAAAAAATCAGCGATTTTTTAATATTTATGAACAAAAATTTTTCTTCCATAATTTTTTTCCTAGAAGCAAACCTTTAGGTTAAACTCAACTTTAAGGGTTTTATAAATTCTTCCCAACGTGTTTCTTTAAGTTTAAAGTATTTGCCACAATTATTTCATCATTACAATACACACTTTTGTGTGTTGCTTTGTTATTTCGCCTTTGTATGCAATGCTTCTTCGGAATAATGAGAGAGAGAGAGCGTTACGAATCAAACGAGACTGCCGAACGATCTGTTCTGTCCACTAAAATGAAATTAATAACGCATCAATACGCTCAATAAAGAGCCGACAAAGTATTGTACAGTACGCATAGCGCAACTATTCAACAATTCAGGCGCACTCGAACAACAAGAACAAAGGATCAAAGTAAAAAATTACAGGACTCTTTTGTGACTATTGGGGTTTGATTAAATACAAATGGAATGAAATGAAATTGTACGTACTCGTATGTACGAGCAAATTAAAATGAAATTCGAATGAAATTTGCGGCACTGAGAAATGCAAGCTCATGCAGCGCACTTTATACTTCAGCTCATACCGAATACATTTTGTTTTTTTTGTGGCAGTAAGTCATCCATCCATTTGGACAGAACAATTCAGTTTCGGTCTTAGTTCATTTGTCATGCGCCTTTTATCGGCACAAATGCAATCTAATTGTGTGTGTATTTCGAGTCTTTTGCACAATGCAACTTTCTGAGATGTTGGCAGGAGAAGAAGCGGCAGCACACAATTAGTCCACGCCCTCAGGTATTTTTACACCTGGTAATTGCTCCACAAACGTCATGTAATTTTTCTTTAACAAATTTTAAATGACTTTTGTGACTTTTTTGTTGTGATTTTTTGTTGTATTTGATTTTTATTCTTTTCAAAAATTTTGAAGACAAGAAAAACCTAATGAACCGTTTTTATGTATTTGCAACATTCACAATGCATGTCCTTGTTGTACTATTCTATTTATTTGCGTTCTTTGATTTTGTTGCTTTTGTGTCACACTGACCAAGATTCATATTCAAACAATTTTTTATTTCAGCTGCCTTGAAGGTGTAAATGCTATCTGGGGTTTTGGGTTTTGTGTGTGAATCTCAAATGTGTGAAGTAATAAAAATTTATTTATATTTTAAAATTTTTTTTTGTTTTGAATAATTTTTTTTTGAATTTTTATCAGTCGAAAAATTGTTTAGATAATGTATTTCATTTTATGAGTTTAGGCGTTAAAACTCTTCTTTGATGTTCTCCACTGAAGCCACGGAGTAAGAATTTATTTTTATATATATTCGGTGTATGCATAAATTTTTGACTTTTGCCAATAGATGGCGTTAGCTAACAGATCAAAAACTTCAAATCGTGAGCTTAGGCATCTAACGACAAATTCTCATCACGACATAAACTTTTTTTTGTTTAGCGAGCCGAGCAGCTCCTTGACCGGCTGAAATTGAACGTCAAATGGCATACATTGCTCCTACCGACTACTACCTTTTTCGATCGATGGCTCATGGTCCAGCAGAGCAAGGGCATTGTAGCCATTTTACGGCAAAAAATATCAAACATTTTAGGTTTTCGCCTTACTTACCTTCATGTAGTGATCTTGTTATCTAGGACATACAGATCCGCTGTTTCCGCAGGATACTAATGCTTCCTATACAAACTACTTCCCAGATTTTCGAGACCCATGATGTCATTATTAAAATACCGACTGTGCCAAAAACTGTTTTTCATTTAATGCTCCAAAATGTTTGGTAGAAGTGCAGGAAAGGTGTGTATGGATGTTTATTAAAGATATGTATGGAAGTTGTGTATGGATGGTGTGCATATAAGGTGTGTATGGAAGGTACTTATGTCTCAAGTGGAGTTTAAAGAAGGGAATATGTGCGTTCATCGATTGGATGGGCAGATGAATAAAAGACAGGAAGAAAAACGAGAAGACAGCCAGATGAACATCCGTAAGGAATAATCTGATGGATAGACGTTTAATAGTCCTCTATTATAGTCTTCTATTCTGCTCTTCTATACACGGAAAGCAGAACAGTCAGACGAAAAACATTCTGGAAAAATGAACGCAGAACGGAAAAACAAGCAATAATATGGACAGATGGACATGAATTGATTTTCATTGCTGATCGAAAATGTAAAAATATTGCTAATTTATGGAGACTGATATACGGAGTCCGATCACTGTTATACTTCTGCTCCGATCCAGATAATTACTTCCAGAAAGTAACTTGATATTTAGAAAGATGCATTGAGAACTAATTTTAATTGTATCGTTAATGAAGAATAATTCGAGTATTCTGCTAGAAACTAAGCAAACGCAAATTTCCTGAAATTTATGACAAAGAGCAACATTTTCCGTATAAACGTTGCAATTTGTACTCGCCAAAAATATATTTCCACGATAAAAACTCATGACTATTATGATGAGGAGCTATTTACAGATATTTACGTAATACAATTTGTGCCACTGATATTGTTGATCCAAGATATAGAATAATAAATCTGATATCTATGTAGAGCTTAATTCAACACGGTTTCTTTTGCTAATTTCTATTTTCTGTATGGGAACTCAAATGTTTTCTACTGCCCATATCGAAAATACCAAACTGCAGCGATCCTGAGAAAACCATCTACTGACCATATTAAAAATATTTCTTTTATTTTAACTTTTCCCAAATACTTACTCGTTGTCTACCTGAAACTATTCAACTTTTGCAGCTTTACTGGATTTGATTAATGATTGTTAAATAGTATAGTAAATGCTCTATTTCGGTTACGAGAAGACTAGACGCCACCATTTAACTGAACGGTCAGCTCTAATTGTATTATTTTTTTTTTTTTTTGATAGTATAGACAAGTCTTTCATTGCATTCTCACCTTTTGTCGGTTCTGCTACAATTGTGCGTTTGTAGGCGTTGTAAGTATCCTCTTCTTCTTTTTCTTCTTTTTGAACCCATACAAACGGCTGCAATTTTTCATGATGTATTATTTTTCCTTGAAGATTTTTGTTGTTTTTTGTTTTGTCCAATAAGACACAATAAAATTTCTGAGGTTCGTCAATACGTTTGCAATGACTCTTTGACTCGAGGGGTTTTTTATTGCATTTCTTTAGTTTATTTTTCTTGGAAGTAGCACAAAATACAATAAAAGAGCGCCCAAAATCGAATTGCTATATTGTCTGCATTTTACAATATTTGGGCAGCTGAAAATGTTTAAAAAAAAAAAATATAAAAATAAAATTTTAAGTCTGAGAAACTGTGTCAGAAATATTTTCAAGCTGATTACTGCGTTGCTTTGGATACACATAAATCGCTTTCAATAATTGCAGCAAAAATGTTGCGCAGGCTACTTAAATCCGATCTTTTACAAAATGCATCATTATCTCTCTTTTAGCATTAAATTTCAATTTATTGGAAAATGAAAAAAAAAGTAATGAAAAAAGTTTTCATTGATTCGTTTCAATTCAATCTGTGCACTTGTTGACATACAAAAAATAATAAAAGCTTCCAATATCCGAAAGATCTCATTATAATTTAAGCGCAACTTTCAAATCCAATTATGACAGTAAATGAGTAAGTAAGGGGCTATATTTATTGTGTATAAAGAGTTTATAAAAAATACCCGGTATTGTTCGGTGTTGTTTATATATAATCTCCACTTGGGGAATAAAAATACAAAATAAGTTCTTAGGGAAACATTTCTTAACGAAAGATAAAATATCCTTTAAAATCATCAAAGCAATAATGCAATAAGAGTAAAATAAAAGAGAGTTTTACAAGAGTGTTTCTCTTTTAAGTTTTTTCGCAAACTTAGTGCATTGCCAATCGAAGCTAGCAAGAGCAAAGCACTTCAAATGCTCTTGCAAAAAATAATAATAAACAATTGAGCTGTTCACGAGATCTAGCATGAGTGCATAAAAGAAAAAGTGCAAACGTTCGCAACTACAACTAACACAGAAAAAAAAGTTTCTATATTCGTTGTTTTTGCAATCGTTTGCACTTATGCTTTTATGCACTCTTGCTAGACTTCGTGAACAGCACAAATAATAATAAAAAAAAAAAAATAATAATAATAATAATAATGCAAACAGACGCTATACAATACTTAGGAGCAAAGCTAGCTGTGGATCTTTTGCTTTTTTGCATAGATTATTTTTGATGTTGTCTCTAAGAATTAGCAAGTTCGATACAGTCGAATTGTTTTTAGATCAAAATAGAAATATATCTTCAACATGCAAACTATGCACCCAAAAATCGGTCTTTATGTAACAAAAACAGTTATTCATACCAAAAGCTCAAAGTTGAAACAGGTTTGTAGCGGAGCGAGCCATAATTTATTGGGAACATCATTGGTGTATTCAAAACCGATGTTAAAATGCCTCGATTGGGCTTAGTTTATTCGGTGGGTTTCGCCTAAAATATGGTTATACATGTTTTTAATATGAATACTATACCTGGTATTACATCTATTATCGGATGTTCTTTATTAATGCTAATCAAAAAATATAAGGTTCGTATGGTATAAGAGTGATCCTCTGATTTTGTTTTGTGTTTAAATTACACAGTACGACAATTTTAGGAACCAGAGACCTTTCATCTATATATATATAAAAGAAGTCTACATTTTGATTGTCACTCCATAACTCGAGAACGACTTGACCGATTGCCATAAAATTGCAGGGGAAGATGCAGGGAGGAGTGATGATGGTTAGTTGACTTTGAAATCCAAAATCGGTTCAGCCATTCTCAAGGTATGATTTTTTTTTCTGAAAATATTCAACATTAAAAAAAAATGAATTTTCGGTCGGACAAAATTATTTGGTTGTAAACTAGTAGAGTTGTAATTGACGGACGACAAATCAACTAATACACGTACCTAGCAGCATTCTTGCAGTTGAAGGCGGAACTGAGCTGGATGTTTGCAGCCGGATCAGCAAAGCCACAGCTAGTTTACGGTGGGATGTCTCCCATCTGACGAAATCAACGATTTGAGTACAACTCTTAAGGACAGACTGTTCAAATCTATCGTGCTTTCTGTGCACTCTACGGATGTTGCACTTGGAAAGTAACCTCAACCGATCACCAACAAACTTCAGGTGTTTGAACATTTTGTAGATTGTCGTTATTTTTTAAAATTCCAAAAAAGGAGGGCACCCAGCACAAGGATTTTGCATCAGAAGATTAGATGGATTGGGCATACACTTCGAGAGCCCGTGGGCAACATCACATGTAAAAGCCATGCAATGGAATCCTCTTGAGGTAGAGGTCGAAGAAGAGGACGTCCTCGAAACATGGAGAGAACAGTGTCAGGGAGCGGACGGGTTTTGCTTACCAGGGTGGAGTCAACTTACAGCCCTTGTAGAGAAAAGGACGAGGTGGAGAGCAGCTATAGACGCCCTATGACCCATTAGGGTTTCAGGAACCGAAGAAGAAGAAGAAACTATTTTTCATAACCCTAAGTAGGGTGGTGGGCGGTCATCCTTAGAATCGAAACTGAAATTCTTCGAATGTTTCCGAAAGAATTTGTTGGAATTTGTTTCCTCAAGCCTGGATGTTCTCTCGGGTGGTCTGGTCAAAGGAAAAGTTTACTTTTAAGCCTTGTCTATGTGTGTTTATTCATTCTGCTGTCGGTCCGCTGTCTGTCCTTTTGGAAGAATATTAGTAATGAAGCTATTTGGAATTTAGAAACTTCTGACTCCATTTTTATTTTATACACAACCAAATACGTATAAACGTGCAAACATTATTTAATTTCCACATTAACATTATTTGAGTAAAAGAAATTATACCTTTTACCAATGAATTATCTGTATTTATAAATGAATATACTGTATAATACTTAAACCTGTATATTATTATATACGATACTCGTTTTGTAGTAGTTCTCATCGAAAAAAAAATTTTTTTTTTAAATTCAATTTAAAAAGCATCATCGCATTTAACTGTAATAATATTCAACACATTTATGCATGTATCGCATTATGCGTGTAATCTGCTCTTAAGTTTGAATTACATTGACTGAGCTGACAGACGGACTGACCAGTTCAACTGATGATATAATAGTGATTACGGTGATGATGATGATGATGCTGATTCCCTTCATTTATGCGTATTTATGCGCTTTAAATATATTTTTTTATATATTTCGATTGTATTGCAGCCTTAATAACTCCCTCAAGCGTACTAAATGATGCGTTTCTGCCGTTGAAGTGCTACGCGTTTTGCTTCTTTAACTTATTCGGTCAATGGCCAATTAAACTTGTAATCTGACCGACCAGTTTTGTTGCTTATGGTCCAGTCCAGGTGATACAGTTTAATAGGTTTTTTGTTTTAGTTCTTCTTTTTTTTTTTTTTTTTTGCTGCCCTTTTAAAGCAGCAAGTCAAGTATTTGCCCCATGTGTTGTGTGTTGGAGCAACCTGACGTGTAGCTCCATGTGCCTTCATATAAATTCAAACTTTACACGTTTTTTTACTTCATATAAATATTTTTTTTTTTTTGCAAAGGGTAAAATGGGTATTTTTTTTGTATTTGAATGCGGCAGATGTTTCCATAGCAGTGCAAAAAATTTTTTTGCTTTGCTTTTTTTTAAATTTTATTTTTTTAATCTTTTTTCCAATGATTCGAATTCGTTTTGTTAACTGAAGTGATACGAATACGAATATATGCAAAAATAAAAATTGTAACTTAACCTGCATCTGTTGTCGTATTTACTTGTATCGATTTGGCTGGTGTTAGCTGAGGGTCAGCCTGTGTATATTGATTCGACTGGTTGCTGGACTGTGCGCCAGGTAATCGATATCTTGTGGTTGATTTACATCCGTTATTGAAATTATTATTATTGTTTTAACTTGGTTTCATTCATTTTTTCTTCCATACTGATTTTACGTTGTCGTGTATCTCATTGTCGATTTTATATTGTTTTGATGACAACAATAGCAACAGCAGCTGGGAATTTGTATCCGGTATTTCAATATTTTTTTTTTTACCTTTAGACTTGGAGAGGAAGCGTATTTTTTTTATTACTTCCGAAGTTTGATTTTTTTTATGGTTAATTTTGGCGTTATTTGTTTTATAACGTTTTAATGAACTTTTAATTGGAATTGTGCATATATAAAGCAATTCAATTATGTGTATGTAAAATTGATTTGAATTGGTTTGGGAGTTATAAATATATGAACTGAAAAAAATTTTAAATATTTATATGTACGCATACATACTCAATAAAAGATTATATTGTGTACCGACAGATGGACAAACTCATAAACGATTGCTATAAACGTGTAGGCAAACCCATGAAACAATTATGGAAGGTGTAGTATTCTACCACTATCTCTTATAATCTATATCTTGCTTACAGTTTTTGTTGAGTTTTATTCAGTATGAAAGCAAACTGTGGTGAAAAGGCCACAGGAATTATCTCTATCTTGACTTTAGCCTTCGTGCCAAAGGGTAACCAAAGAGTTGTTATTTTGTTGTTGCTATGCTGTAGTGGTTGCTGAAACCAGAAGATTACATATCCACTGGCACAGGGTGGAATTTTGTTCTCACTGGACTTTCACAAAAAGGGAAAAAAAATTGTGTCGTGAGGCATTATTTTTCGTGATAAAAGTTCATTACTAAATCCAAGGAGATGCTTGATAAGTACTTTGTGGGTACTGATGGACATATAAAAAAGTTAAATAAGTAAGTTTTGGTTGCTCAGAAAAGCTTGCCAACTCAGAAATCTTCGATAAAGTCCAAAGTTGAAGCAAAAACACTGAAGCAAAAGGGCTCCTGCATTCACACACGTCCACATTGTGTGACGTCGCCATGGTAAAAATTAACAAAAAATAGGCTACGAGCTCCTACTCTAACATGTTCTTCAGTTGTAGTTCCTTGTGCCTATTTCCTTTTATTTTGGACTTGAAGAATTAACTGTGTGGAATGAGATTTATTCCATATGCATAAAGATGTCATCACTGAAGCTATCGCCAAATACTAAAAAATTGGAAAAACAGCTGCGCTAAATGTTTCGATCTATAAGGCGACTATGTTGCTACTAACACAGGGTGTCATTTGGTATTGCAATTCATTACTTCTTACCCATTCTTTTTGAAAATTTATCTCGCTCGCATTATTTCTGTTACTGAAAACTATCAGTAGACTAAATCTCTTCGAAATCAAAGTGTTTTATGCATAATTAAAAATAACTTTTCACTTAGAGAACTCAAAAGAACCGCTAAAACTTATCTGTTATAAACAATCTAGATGCTCTACAATCACTTACTTCCTTTAAAATTGTTTCGATCCTTTTGCGAAATTAACGCAAGCGGAGGAACATTTACGGTTGAAGTGAAATAATGAAGGAACGAAAGAAAAAAAGTCTCATATAACATTCGTTAGTTTATATAGTACAGCAAAGTATACAAACGGAAGTAGGTGTATATGTTGTGGTTGATTCATGCCGCAGTTCGGTGGTACTGTCAGGTTTCTTGTATAGCGCTTGCGGATGCTGTAAGGTGATATATTGGTGCGCTACCTCAATTTTGCGCTATAAAATGCGGTTTTGGCGTTTAATTTCGAAATAAGTTTTTTTCTATTTTATTTTATATTTTTGTCTATATTGATTGGCATTTTAAGTAAATAGATACGGAAATGCATTTAGATGCTTGAAATTTGAGTATTTTACACAGGTGTGCTGCTGCCTCTGCTGCTTCTGTGTATGTTTAGGTTTTGAGGCAGGTTTTTGTTTGATTTGCAAAGTGTTCGATTTCGATTTCAAATTTTATTCTTAAGATGATCTAATGGCAATCAAATATGTATTTAGATAGACATATGATTTCACATATGTTGTGCATTTACTTTGGTTTAGATTTACTTTATTTTAAGGTTTGGTTTGGTCCTGCTTTCAGTCAAACTGTCAAATATTGAAATTTTTCCCCTTACACCACTGCACCTGCTTGATAAATGCGTACATTAATGGCAGCACGAAAACCGCAAAACTGAGTGAGTGACTGACTTGCTTCCTTAGTAGTTCTAAGGCAGCGTTAAATCTGAGATACATATCGCAACGCTTCTGTTTGCTGTTTGACATCAGAAAACTTTTTTTTTTTTGGGGGCGGCGCACTGTCGCGTTTTATATTAGAATTTGGGTGTGTTGCGGTTTCGCGCTTTATTTAAGAGGCCACATCCTTGTCTAGAAGCTTCCTGCATACACATATCCTGTAAGGTTTGCGTGTGTGAAGCTACATTTAAATAAATAAATTTGTTGTGTGATTTTTTTTTTTTTGCTTATATTTTTTTTTACGCTGTTCAGTCTGTCGTTTTGTCTTTTAGACTCAGGCCTGTCACTTGTCTATAAAATGTTGGTTATCCTTTTTTGTTTTTTCTTTTTTGCTATCAGCACACCTACATGCGTATATGTTATAAGTGATTATAATTTTTCACTTGTCTGTCTGTACATATGTAGTAGCGTTTGTTTTAGACGTGTCTTATCTAAGCTTGTTTCAATACACTACATTTATATTTAAAAAGAACAGAGCTCTATGATTTTTAAATGTATTTTGTAGCTTTAGGAGGCGTCAGCACAGTAATTCCAGAGAGAATAATAATGTAAAATGTCTGTTTTTAAAAGAAAAGGTAAAACAAATATGTTAAAAAACGTTTTACTCCATGCAAAAAGTAGAACGTGCGTTTTCAAAAAATTTCGAAATGTTTATTATATTCATACAACACATTTCTTCGCAAAAGGACCTCTAGCACCCCTAGGATGGATCAAAAGAATTTACCAAAAATTTTTTTTAAACTCGGTTAATAATTTTTATTTGCTAATCTAGAACTCTAACCTTGTTTTTTATATAAAATTTTGTGGTTTTAGAATTGAAATCTGGTATCGATTTTATTCCATCACTGTAATTTTTTAGACTAATTTTGTTGTTGCCAGACTTTGAGCGGTGGAAATATTACTCTAACGAAAGGGCACTAACAATAAAAATTAATTTTAAATATTTTTCTTCTATTTTTTTATATATATTTTTTCATATTCACACAACAAACACATTGCAGGCATTGCTTAGTTTTCGGTGCAAAAAGAATGACTAGAATTAAAACACACAAGCTCGAATTATAAAAACAACAAACACATTGCAGGCATAGGCAGTCATAAAACAACAAAAATATAGCATTTTATTTATGTTTCTGCGCATTCATAACGACAATAAGCGTAAAAAATCTCAGTGGCTGCCTATTGCTGATCTAGCGTGCTGAATGTTATTATTGGTCTACCTCAACTGAGCACCTTTACCAAAAAATGAGCTAGAAATCTTAAATTTCACACAATAAATAGCGGTACTGGTCAATCTTTACAGATTATATGACCAAGGCCATACCCTTCAGCAGATGCCTTTCGGTTCTGAGTTCCTGTCGCGAAAAAGGACAAAATTTACGGGTAACTGTTTTTCTAATGGATCACATAACTGTCCCACAATTGAATCTCTACAGCCATGAATGTATGCCAAGAACATTTGAGGACGTTTAATTAGTGTTATGCAGGTTTGTATTTTTTTTTGATTCAACTACGCTACACACTAGTCTAGTCTAGTGACCAGTGTTAGGGAAAGATTTTATGAAGCTTGAGTTCTCCATGCTTTATTATCCGATGAGCAGTCCTACTAAAACTCGTAGCTAAATTATCTCCTAAGGGTTTTCCCGGTTTTCCCGTCTATTCTACTTTTGTCTTATCGTTGCACTTGTATCCAATATCCTATTCTTTTATCTATCAGGAAGCAGTACAAAAAATTATTCCCTTTATTAGTAATTTATTGGTCGGACTTTACTACTATACCCGTTACACGAATCTTTAAAGAGTTTATGAGTAATCATCAGTGGTCACCAAAGTTTACACACAATATTAATTTCAAATTTTTAGCTTAAAAATACAGATATGTATAACAACATATTTCTCGAAAATATCTGGAAATGGGCGGTAAGGTTGTATGCAAGAAACACCTAAAAATGGGCGTGGCACCATGACATTGGAAGAGTTTTTACCCAATATGGAGTAAATTCATGAATAAATAATAACCTTTTCGATACAAAAATTCGAAAATGGACGGAAAGTTTGTATGGGGGCTATACCAAAAAATGGGCGTGGCACATCTGATTTAACATTGGTTGTCATTAGAAGTGTTTTTAGCCAAATTGGAGTGAATATATGCATAAATAAAAACTATTTTCATACAAAAAAATCGGAAAAAATGGACAGTTTATATGAGGGCTATGCCTAAAAGAGGGCGTGGCATCTTGGTTTTAACACTGGATGACAAAAGCAATGTTTTTACCCATTTGGGAGCGAATACATTCATAAATAATTAATATTTTTATACAAAAAATCGAAAAAAACGGTAAGTTTGTATGGGGGCTATACCTAAATATGGGCGTGGCACTCTCATTCTCGAACTTATACATAGTCGTTACCGAGAAAAGCTTAAGTTCCAAATTTCAGCTTAATATCTTTATATCTTCAACAAAAAAGATGCCTTAAAATATACAGACAGACAGATGAACGAACAGGCGGACAGACGGACATGGCTATATCGATTCGTCTCGTCGAGCTGATCGAGAATATATATACTTTATGGGGTCTACGACGTCTCCTTCAATGCGTTACAAACTTTCAGACAAACTGAATATACACTTCACACTATGTGTGGCGGGTATAAAAAATATTAAATATCTTTTTTAGTATTTTAGTTTTATAACTCAGCAAGTATTTGGCAACTTTGTGTATTTCAATATTTTTAATATTTTTGATATGAATGTTAGTAATAGATTTATTGAACTACACAATAGTATTATTGATTCACTCCGAACTCCATAGAATATTTCAAGATTTGAAAATGAAAAATTTGAATGATTTCTAATATATTTTCTCTAGCGAACTGAGGCACTTTAATTCAAATTAATATTTCAAATAAAAAAATTCTTAATAGAGTCTAAAAGTTTCTTTATAGCCGTATAAAAGACTACATCTACCTCTCATATATGTATTTTTAATAAAAAAACATATAGTATATATAAGCATGTCTACAAATAATCCAATCTGCTACACGTTTCAGGCGCCAGCATATCTTAAGTTATCATTTTGTACCATATACATTATTTTTTTTTTTTTTTTGCGTGCTTCATGTTGATAAATTTGACTAGATTATTATCCGGTAGTGCGTTTATCTTTTGGGTAATTATTCGCTACAATATTGTAATATATTTTACAAAAAAAAAAAAAAAGTTGATAAGATGAGCTTTTGTTGTTGCTGTTGTGCATGCATGTCTGAGCGTTTTTTCATTCAAGTTTTTTTTTTTTTATACTTTTATTGTGTAAACTTATAGCTACAATTTTCATTCATGCTTCCACTTACTACTATGTGTATGAATAGTTGTGGCAAATATAACAATACAGCATGTCACACTATGTACATATCTATGTGTATATGTATCTGTAAAAAACGCAAACATTTTGGCATATTTATGTTGGCGTCAGAAAAACATTTTTTCAAAACATTTTTATTTATGATGTTTAGTTTTTTTTTTTACAGCTTCTTGTTTTTCGACTATTTTCAATGTCAAGCAAATCTTTTACAAGTGATTTATCGATGACAGCTTATATAGTATGTAACGCATGAAGTTTTATTAAATTTTTTTAAGTTATTAAAATTACATAAAATGCAGGTGCAACATAAATATTTCCTTGCCACGCCTACTTTGTTGCTTTAAATTATGAAATATACAAAAACAAATTGATTTGTAATTAGTTACAGTTTTGCGGCCATGCATTCGATTTTTAGTTAAATTGAAAACATGCCGCAAGTAAAAATGTATCTCATAGATACTTTTTCATTGCAGTATTCCCAAGATACACAGCTGCGCACACGCTGACGATATAAGATTACAAAGTATCAAATACTACACAGCCACTTGAGTGGTTTTTCGCCTTTAGTACTGAAACTGCATAAATTATAATGAAAAAGTGCATACTTAAATAAAAGCCATATGACATTTTAGAACCAAAATTAACTATATTACATACAGAGAAGGCGTACTTGTGACTTGTTCTCTTGTGTGTGTATGCGGTGCAGGATATGTGACATATGTCAACAACTGATCTTGATCCTGTTTCTGCGCCTTTTGATGACATTTGTGTACATTTGTGGTATAAATCAAAAGTCAACAGCTATATTACATGCTTCTGCGACTGCAATTGATTTTGAACAAAAAAAAAAAACGCCTAAAATAATTCAATTTCAGTAGTACACGTGGGCGTTTGTTACTTGTCATTGAGCTGTGTACTTTTTTTTTTTTTTATTTATTTATTTATTTAATTTTTTTTCACATTTGCATATTTTATATAAATAATTATTATTAAATTAGCTTTAATCCACAAAGCATTAATATAAAAACAATATAAACAGGCGTTGCGATTTAATTGAATATGAAAATACAATAATTAACAAAACAAATTGTTGTATTGTGTTATTAAGATACTTGTTCCACTACATTCCGGTGGATTAAGTTTAATTCCAATTGGCATACATAAATTGTATTTAATTATTTGTCAGTTTAAATGAATGTATGTCAGTGAATTATGACACACATTTTTTTTTTTTTTTGCAAAACATTAACATAAATGTGGTTTCCAGAAAAAAAAAAAAAATACTTTCTGTCTGTTATAGTTTATTAAATAATGATAATATATAATTTATTTGTTTGGTAAAAAAAGTTAAATTTAATATGCATATTATTGAGGTTTGTTTAAAAAAAAAACTTTGGAGAATGATTTCATTTAATGCTTATTAAAAAAGAAAGGGAAGTAAGTTAATTAATAGTCGAAGAGCGAATTCCAAAAATTCCCCCGAAGTAATAAAAAGAAAAAGTTTGTACAACCCAAGTTTCGAAAGCTATTCGAACAAGGGATCATCATTCAATTATACAAGGTTATCTTAAGCGCTCTTGCTCTCTCAACGTATTGCGTACCAAGTAGTCGTATTCATTGTTATCAAAAGAAACAAAAGCAAAAAGAGAAAACTCAAATTTTTGATCTCATTCACATTTTGAAAACGTAGTAAAAATTAAATTAAAAGAAAGCTATCTCTTTCGCACTTGGGACGCATGGTACCATTGCTTCGCTTGACACCACCATAACAATTCCATCCTGGGTTAGACTCATTTGTGCAATATAATAAAAATTAAGCAGTTTGCTGGTGTTTATATAATGAAATATATTCAATTATAATATGTCATAAAATTTTCTTGCAAGAACAAGTAGGGACCCAAAAAAGATTTTTTTTGAGGGTTAAATCGAAATGTATAAAGACATAGATACTCATGCCAAGCTCTCGAGAACTGTTAGGAACAAATTGTTTTTTTGAAAGTTGCATGCATAAAAAATGAATAAACAAAGCATAAGTTAGTCATATCACACTTAATTTTTGTGTGGTGCATCCCCGGCAGATAGAGTGCATTTAAAATTCCGATGTGGTAATTGGCGGCTTCCTCTAGTTCCACAACGGTGTCTATTGACTTCTATGTAGTTTCTTTTTGACTGATTCTGCGTTGTACAGCTGCATTATTCTCAGCCGCTCAGTTAAAATCGATTCCGCTCTTCCTCAGTTTTTGATTCAAAACCTCTGACTTCAAAGTGTAAAAAAAAAAAATTCTGCCCGTCGAGTGCGACGACCCGAAAATTCGACCTCTTGGGTGGCATGACTTCGTTTATTTAAGTATCTTATTATTACTTTTCACCCTAGAACTCTAAAAACCATGAGAGATAGTTGGAAAATGATACAATTTTTTGTCCTTGTCAATGTTGAAGAGTACTGTTTTATTCCATCTGTCAGAGTTCTAATATTTAAGGTCCGCAAGAAATTTCTATGAGAAGTGATGCCATTTTCTCACACATGTATGGTGTTTTGAATTTTAAATTGGGTCTCGTACAGTTTATCACACAGGAAGGGCCGAAAGCATCCGGAATGTGGCGCAGTTCGTGAAGGGGCAACTCTGGCGGCGAATCGCTTTGGTTAATAGAGGGGCGCATCTACCCAGTTAAACGGCCACGAGCAATATGCAGAAAAATATGAACAAACTTGTCATCTGATAGAGTCAAAAATGCAGATCTTCGTCTTATCAATTTTTTTCATTTTAAGCCTTGTTTTTTTTCTTGTAAAAAACATAATTGTATTTAGTCAAAACAAATTGAATACATTGTTAGCGATGAACTTAATTTGGGATAAAAAGCGTCTGTTCAAGGATTTTTCAAGTCTATAGAGCAATTCGGCGTCGAGATGATGACGACGCGACAACGAGAGACAACGACTTTAAGTCGACGTCGACTTTGACGACGACTTAGATGTAGGGCTTATTATTACTATTTTTTTTTTAATGTGTAATTCAGACCAGAAATATTCTCACATATTCTGCTACATTTACTTGCTCATCACTCCTCCGATTATTATTTTACCTTGTTATCGTCCATCAACATTCTAAATTTAATCAAATATTAAAAAATTATGCAAATTTTAGTTTGAAAAAAATATGCACCTTTTCGTTGACTTTTTTTAAAAAATTTTTTTTTTTTTTTTTTTTTTTTTTAATTTTTACCTAATATAACTTTTTCCAATGCTTCGTTCGTCTTTAGTTTTTTCCCTTATCAAATACAACGCATCATCATCATCGTCACCAAAACCGGCGTCTTCAGTGCTGAGCAACATCATTCATATTCATAAAACTTCGCTGCGCTGTTACATAAAATTTCATTGCATTTTTAATGCACATCTATTTTATTTGAGTTTTTCCATAATTTTATTTAATAAAACATTTTTTTCTTCTATTTTTTTCATTCCATAATAATAATTTGATCGATTGCCGCTTGTCGTCGTTGTCGTTTTTGTTGTTGTTGTTGCAAAACTACTTTTTGACATTAATTGACTCAAAATATGCACAAGCGCATCAAATTATGAAAATCTTATTAAAGTCAGTCAGAAAAAAAAAAAAAAAGAAAATGTTTTAAAGAAGATTGAGGAGCTGCAAAAAGTAAATATTATAAAAGTTGACAGTAGAAAAAAAATAGAAATGATTGATGGGGTTTGCTGCCATAACTGCTTGGCTGCGCAGAAAAACTGGTAAAAGTTCAAAAATCGAGTTTATTATAATCATTTTCCATAAGAGTTCACTCAGGTGAGTCATTGTCTTAGAGTTTTGAGTTTGCTATTATGGCAGAGTTTAGAAGCAAGAAAAAAAAAAGGATTTTGTGACCGCCTACAGCTAAATTCGTTGAAAGATTTCTAACGCAAAAATGAAGTTGTTACTTTGAAGATTGCGAAATCTTTTGGTTTTGCAACACTAATCCAAATTTTAAACCCTCAAACAGAAACAACACCGTTTGTTTTTTTTTCCTTTCTTTAAGCGGAGATTATGTTGGACCTTACAGATCATTTATAGCATGAATTGACTATTTGCTGTAAATATTGTTGGTTTTGCCTTTATTCGGTTTGTAATTTTTTTTGGGTTTGTTGCTTTTCATTATTCTTGGAGATATAAGATCTGGATTAGTTCTAAGGTTTTTACACCGTTTTGCTTTAAATATTGAAAATCGTAATAGTATATAATCTGTTTATTTTTTAGATTTCAGATCTGTAGCATTTCGAATGGTTTAAGATTTTATTATGTTTTTAGTTGTGGGCTGATCTAATTCATTAAAAGTTTGTTTTTAAGATTTATTTTAGGAATAGTTTTAACAGACTTGACAAGAGAAATAAAGGGAGAAAGATACAAACACGAGAGTAAGATACGAGAGAGAGAGAGAGTGTGAGACACAGGAGTGGGAGAGTGAAATAGAGAGGTGTAAGTTGTCACATTGGTATACTTCGTTTTTGGTTTATATGAGAATATTTAAATTTATTTGAAAGTTTATATAGAGATTATTCCGTTTCATCTAGGGGGGTGGAGTGAACCACTTCAAGTAGAAAGAATGTACCCCAAAATATAAACAAAAAAATATTTATAAACATTTAAAATTATTCCAAGTTTCATCTAGAGGGGTGAAGTGTGCCATTTAAAGCTTTAAGAGAGTGTTTTTCACTTTAAGTATGTTGGGGTGAAGTGGACCATTTAAATGTTTTATTTTCGAAACAAAGTGAATTGAGTGCAAAATTGAAAAAAATAAAAAAAAAAAAAAATACGTTTGTTTTCTAAAACATATACAATTATTTGAAGTTACAAGTAATGTAAGTCAGGGTGAAGTGAGTCACTTGAAGGTTTGCGAAGATGGGATTAGATTAGAAAAAAGTTAGCTGTTAGCTGGCCCTGAGATTTATACAGCATAAGTAACCGATAGTTTTTTCAAACTTTTAAGTGACTCACTCCAACCGATCTTTAGTCTAGTCGGATTTCGACGTTTTTACCCCTTCTTCCGTTTCATTGGTCGTACGAATTTGCTTTCAATTCTATAGCTTGCGTAATATCTATTTTTCTTTTAATTTTTAAGTGACTCACTCCAAGCGACGCTCTTACTATAGTCTGAGTTTTTCATAATACTATATAACAATAATAGTATTCCGGGTATTTTATCTCTCCATAGGTAATGAGATCTCTCTTTCATTTCTACAGTTTGATTGACAGATATTTTCCTTTAAGTTTTAAGTGGCTCACTCCAACCGGCGCTCTCTCCAAAGTCTTTCAAAATACTACGAGTACTGGTTTATTATATCTCTTTCCCCATTACAACGCTCCTGAGTTCTCCCTTCCATTTCTACAGCTTGCGTTACAGATATTTTTCTTTAATTTTTAAGTGGCTCACTCTAACCGACCAAATAAACTACATAAAATTCACTACATCTAAGTAGCTGTCCAATGCTATTCATGCAGAAAAAATAGCATTTGTCTACTAATTATTTTATACAAAGAAACGCAAAAACATTAAAATCAAAGAAGGCGTAATTCTCTCACCACAAACAGACCCAGACTGCCTACCTAACTACTAAGCGCAGCTTTAGCATATAAAGAGGAATACCGATTTTTGATGCAAAACAATTGAATAAAATAAGTTTAAGGCGGCAAATCAAATCAATTGTACCAAAATAATAATAAAAAAAAAAAAATCTCAATAAACCCAAAAATTTTTATTGTTTGTCTCAAAAAAAAAAAATTTGATGAAAAGATAATTTTTTTTTTTTTTTTTGGTAGAACAAAAGTATTTCAAAGCTGCTGCTTACAAAACATTGAGAGTTCAGAACAATTCTTCAAAATACAAAGAATACACAGCGGAAAGAGCGATCACTGAGCTGCCAAAAACAAGCGCAAAAACTTTTATCCTTTTTTTTTTTTTTTTTTTGTTTGTGAAATGATTTCTACGCGTTCAAATTCATACTCAAAGAAGCCTTCAGGACATGTGTAAATCCATAAAAATAAAAAAAAAAAAAAACAAAAAAAACTTCTTATTCTTTCACATATGATGCTGCCAACTTGAGAATGACATGAAGTATTAGAGTAGAGAGTACCTACATATATATTTTCCTCTTTTGTTATAAAGAGTTTGTAAGGCGTCTTAAGCGCTTTAAGTACCTTTTTACTCAAGAAGTGTAAAGAATAAAGAACAAAAAAAAAAAAAAAACAAGAAAGAACGTTGAAGTCGAGTATGCTCGACTGCAAGATACCCTGTACCCAATCTATATGTACCTTAAATTAGGTTCTATTTGACTACCATACCTCATTGAATTGGATTTTTATAGAAAAACTTAAAAAATCGGGTATATCTTTGAATGGGGTTATACCTAAAATTTTGTTGGGTCTATTTCATTGGGACTATCATAGACATAATTTATACTAAATTTAAATTTTCTAGAATAAAAAACAATGATTTTTGTAAAAATCCAATATTTTGGGGTAAATTTGTATGGGGGCTATATCTAAAATTTGGTTGGTCCTACCCATATTGCGATACTTTATTGGGACTATCATAGACATAATTTATACTAAATTTAAATTTTCTAGAATAAAAACAATGACGTTTTTATGTAAAAATCCAATATTTTGGGGTAAATTTGTATGGGGGCTATACCTAAAATTTTGTTGGTCCCACCCATGTTGGGCTATTTTATTGGGACTATCATAGACATAATTTATACTAAATTTAAATTTTATAGAATAAAAAGCAATGACGTTTTTATGTAAAAACCCAAAATTTTGGGGTAAATTTGTATGGGGGCTATATCTAAAATTTGGTTGGTCCTACCCATATTGCGATACTTTATTGGGACTATCATAGACATAATTTATACTAAATTTAAATTTTATAGAATAAAAAGCAATGACGTTTTTATGTAAAAATCCAATATTTTGGGGTAAATTTGTATGGGGGCTATACCTAAAATTTTGTTGGTCCTACCCATATTGGGATATTTTATTGGGACTATCATAGACATAATTTATACTAAATTTGAACTTCCTAGAATATAAAACAATGACGTTTTTATGCAAAACCCCACAATTTTGGGGTAGATTTGTATGGGGGGTACTCCTTAAAATGGGTCTAGAGAAAAACCGTTTGTAAGTGCACACTTGACGGCCTAGGAGAGTCTTAGTTTCAATTTTGAAAGCTCTACCTCTTATAGTCTCCGAAATAATCGTTTTCATACGGCAGTCAGACAGACGGACAGACGGACAGACGGACAGACAGACATAGCTAGTTCGACTCCCCTTCCAATGCTGATCAAGAATATATATACTTTATAGGGTCTATCTTGCCTCCTTCTGTCTGTTACATACATTCGCACAAACTTAATATACCCTTTTACACTTTGGGTACAGGGTATAAAAAATAATAAAAGAATTCCTGAATTCAAAATTGCGGCAGCTTAGTGGGTTTTTTTCTTTCAATGTTTTTGTTTTGCAAATAGTTGAAAAAAATCTTGCTTTTATTATTGTGCTTCATACAAATATTAGCAATTAAAAAAAATTATTCTTTCACAAAATTATGCTTATCATATCGAGTATTCCATGTGGACACCATATACCATATGCAGCAGCACAATCTTCTTGAAACTGCTCCGCTTCATAGAGTTGCGCTGCAACGGCGCTCATTTCGATTTCCGTTTCAAGCTGAGATGCGGTAGTTCTATTGTTTCAAAAAAATTAAAAGGAGAAAAGTTAGCATATTAGGCCCAATGGTGCAATTAAAAAAAACTACAAATTACGTGAATAATATTTTCAAAAGACTGCCAAGTAAACCATTTGATACATTCAAATGTTCGGAATTAACTTCACATATGGTGCGTTGAAGACATGCGCTGCCATTCATGCCGAAATGTTCAAAATAATTAACAATACTGCGATAAAATGTGCTTCTTCTATAGCGTAGGAGTGTTGGTGCTTCCCCAAATTTCTGCCATTGATTGGTGTTACATTATTGCCAATGCCAAGAAAATTTTGATCCAAATTCCACTGTTTAAATATTAAAAAATTTATTTAAGCGTAAAATATTAAATTTAAAGCTTTCATTTTTTTTACTCTATCAATCCATTCATTATAGGAATCATTTGAAGGTAATCCATAGTTCGATTCAAAATTGAATGCCATATAAACATTACGATTTGGCAGATCTAACGGTATTGCTACAGCAGCTAAATACTAGCATGGAATAGAATAGAATAGACTAGAAGTAGGTGTGTATTATCGTTTATTGTTAGGTATATATCTTGCTTTTTAAAGATTAATGTTTGTACATAAATATATTTTGTTGTTGTTTTACTTACGCCAAAGGAACCGCCACGAGGAAAGAATACGAAGGCTTCAATTAGATTTATGTGGCAAACGTTTAGACAGATGCAAAATAGCAAAAACAACTCGAAGAACAGTAGAAAGGCGTTCATTGTGCTGCAAATGTCGAGCATTGACTAATTGCAGCAACTGTTTTAGAGATTTGCACGTTTGGAAAATTCTATGAAAAATTTAAAACAACAAAAAAACAGGGTGTGTTTGAGTAGTAAAGCCTGCAATGGGTGCTATGAAAACACATTTTTAGAAAAAATATTGCAGTTTGAGTTAGAGTAAAGCTACATTTTCACTCATTCGCCCAAACAAATCCACCAGAATTTTGTTTTTAAATTTAAGCGTTACAGTTAAATAGAATTAGACCAAAAATATATAATAAAGGTGATAAGATATTTTCGGACAGACGGACGGAAATCTTGATAGAAAATACATTAAAAAAGTAGTATCAAAAAGTATCGCGAATTTTGTGTTTTTTCAAAAATTATTTATTAATTTATGAATATCTATTTTGTCCCCTTCAAAGTAATCCCCTCCCGATAAAAATACACCTATGCCAACGTTTTTTCCAATCCTCGAAACATGCCAAATAGTCCCTTTCCGGTATAGCCATCAGCGCCTTCTTCGATTTAGCTTTTATTTCCTCAATCGACTCGAAACGCGTTCCCCGGAGTGGTCTCTTGAGTTTTGGGAATAGCCAGAAGTCACACGGAGCCAAATCAAGCGAATACGGTGTTTGCGGAACGATATTGGTTGGATTTTTTGGCAAAAAAGTCACGAAAAAAAAATCATCATTTTTGGTACCAACCGAGACTTGACACGTTTGAGGCCCAAAACATCCTTCAAAATTGTATTAATTGATCCTTTCGATACGCCAATTTTATCAGCAATGTCTCTCATAGTTAATCGACGGTGTGCAAGCACTAATTCTTTTACTTTTTGGATGTGAGCATCGTCCGTTGAGGTCGATGGTTGATCAGGGAGGTCTTCGTCGTTCACATCTTCTCGGCCTTCTGAGAACATTTTGTACCACCGATAAACGTTGCTTCGGTCCAAGGTAGCTTCTCCGTATGCCACAGTCAACATTCGGAATGTGTCCGCGCACTTAATTTCGTTTTTCACACAAAATTTGATACAGGTTCTTTGATCCATTTTTTTGAATAGTTAAAAATCGAAGACGATCCAAAACACGTGCAAGCAAAACAGCTGTCAACAATTAAGTGAACATTCAAAATGGCCGAGCTTGTCGGCATAAGTGAGAGACATGAGTACCAACATAACGCCAAAAAAAATCGAAATTCGAATATACGTAGCCCGCGAAAATTCAAAATTCGCGATACTTTTGAACACACCTCGTATAGTAAATATTTGATATTCTGTATTATTTTCAATCTTTTTTGTTAAGAAGCACGTTATTCTTAAAATAGCAAAGAAAAGTATTAAACTGAATAAAAGATTTCTTTTTAAAATGATGCTGGTTGATCGAAAATTTCATTTATAATTCCTAAACTGTCCGATTGATTGGAAAGTGTTGCATATACTTTTGATAGGAAATTTCATAAGCTTTAATTTCGTATAAATAGTTTTGAAATCGGATCAGTACATTCAGAGATAATTGCAATTTAGTAAACTCACCTATTACCAACTGTTTTTTAATATTTGACTTCATTTTTAAATTCAGCAGAAAAGTTTTCTTAGAAGATTGTGGTAAATTTTTAAACTTTTATTATTTGTTTACTAGTTTTTTATTCCCTGAAATACATCAAAATTGGAACTTAGACGCTTCCTTGAGGGAACTTATTTCAAATAATTTTTCTAGCTTCATATTTAAGAAAAGCTTCCATAGAAACCGAATTCAAAGTTTGAATTTTTTCGTTAAAACTTTTGTAACTTAACCTAGAAACACCAAAATCGTTGTGAATATAACAAAAACCCCCCAAAAATATATTCCAGTTAGGCTCAGATCAATCACTATTATAATAATTATTGTCTTATTTATATAAAAAAACACGTGTGTGTGTCTCAACCTGTAAGATGAAATTATTGTACATGTTTAAAAAGCTGTCTCAACCTGCACCTATAGCAAAATGCTAAGCCTTTTTGGGCTTTGGTAAAGCATGCAATGCACATATACCTGCTAAACGTGAAAATCATATAAAACACCCTGTATAAAATTTTATGAATGAAAGCATTTCTCATACTATTTAACTTCTGTCATAACTGGTGTAAGCAAGATTCATGTTGACCCTCATAGATGAAATATGAAAATCGCTGCAAACTCTCGCCATAAACTCTTTGTTGCAGCTCGAAAGATCGAAGGTGTTAATTGTTAGAATGTGTAACAACAATTTCTAGGACGGTCTAGAATGCGTCGTACTCTTTCGCTCACTCTTTCTCTGTTGAAGTTGAAAAGAACTTTTGACGTTTTAACTGGATTTATTGGTATTCTGCTAGTAAATCAAGTTTATTTTTATATTTTTTCGTAAAGGTAAGAATTTTTTTTTAAGACTTCAGTCGACAATTTATAACGCAACGAAACGTTGTACAATTTGGATTTAAATATTTTTTTAGTTAAAAAAAAATAATAATTTAAAAATGAATACATACGCCATCATATTTAGTTTATTAATTTTACAAAAAACTAGCACAAGCACAGCGCATAAGGAACGCAGTAAACGCTTTATTCCGGTACTAGTTTTTCCACCGACATCGCCAACAAGAGTGCAGGTGAGTTGTGTTTAATTTGAAAGTTGAGAAAAAAAATACTGAATTGTCTATTTTCAGTTTATTGCCGGTATTGGTATACCTCTAGAAGATCTACGTTTTGAGGCACTAACAACGGGTTACGTCTTTAAGGCAGAATATTTTCTACCAACACGTGCCGAGGAATTGCGTACAACCACATATTTACCGCTAACAGTAAAAGTTACGCCAAGTATTTTTGAGAAACAGGATTTCAGAAGTTCAAATAAACGCCCATTATTCGAAAATTTTCTTGTTGAACCAAATGAACTAAGAAATACAACAAAGAAATGGTTGCACAATAATCGTGCTGTATTATCAAATTATCGTTGGACTTTATATGCAGCACTGGAGGCTTTGGCAAATAAGTAAGTGTTATAATCATGGTTATTTTCCCGCCAAAAAACTTCTTTACTTTAGTTCCAAAAAGTCTCAAAAGGTATTTTCATGCTAAGAAGTCTGTAGTGGAAATTAAGCGGTTCAATATTGGGTTTTTGCTCTCAACTGCTGAGTACCGTAGAACACGAAATGAAAAGTCCCAGCATTTCTACTGCTAAGAGAAAAATCCGGACCCAAAAGAGCTTTCGGTTTAAATTTTTCTCATTTTATTCTTCATTTCAGGTCCCGGAAAATTTTCTTTATTTTTCACTATCCTCTCTTTGGAACTATTGTGACAACTGCACAGTGACTTAGAAAATTATTGTAGAGCAGCTAAACTTTCTAGGCAAGACACTTCGCCCATTTTTTTTCTAAGAATGAAGTCAGTTGGAATATTTTATTAAAAAAGAACCGTTGCGGCTACAAATAGAAAGTGAACCAACCTTAAAAGTTGTAGCAATTCGTGGATTAAATCACCCCACAGCAGTAATTTACTATGAGCAGAATTATGAGGAGAGAATTCGACGTTCCCCAATAGAAATTGCGGAATCTATGAGGAACAATAATGAGGAGATGAGTGTTGAGAACCTGTATTCTTACTGCGCAGCTCTGTCCAAGATATTTAAAGCACAATATTTGCTCGATCCATCTTTTCAAAAAGGCAACATTGCGAAATACGTCTGGATTTCTTCGAAACTTGATTAGAAAGCGGAATATTCCACTATGCCCCAGTGTACCTCTGCGTTTATTGTAGTGAATTTTTTTAAATCAAATCACTCTGAATTCCCCTATAAAAAATGCTTCAAAAACAGTTCCAATTAGCATTTTTGGTGAATCTAATTTATGAATCCTCCTCAGAATTGGTGTGCCATATAGCTTTCTAAATGTATTTCGATTATTCTCTTTCCATTTTACTAATTGTTTACTAACCAAAATTTTATAATTTTTTTCAGCTTGGGTCTAAATGGACGCGAATGCGTTTTGAAGAGTATCTGTGAGGTCGCTGAGGAACCATTTCATTATACGAATGGACTTTATGCAGAAATATTACATGTGCTTCTAATGTAAGTCTTGAAAAACAATCATTTTTGTAAAAAAAATTAATAAATGGTTTTAAATAAATAATGCACTTTAAAAAAAAAACTAATTTTTCTCTCATTAGACCCTCCACATCAGCTGATCGTCTATCACAACACACGGATAATGAATATTTTTATGCAGAGAACGTTGGACGTTCTGGTGATAGCTGTGAACGTGTTTTTAAAGATTGTCCACGTTCCTTACTAAATCATGTTTCAAAGTTGCATAGTTTAGCGGAACAATTTGGCAATTTGTTTACATAGTCTCAAATAGAAATTAATTTTAGTTGTAAATATTAGATTAAAAAAAATAAAAAATGTGTAACATAAAAAAATCAAACTTTGAAGTTTAAAATTTTTTCCAGTGTACTTTGTAATTTTTCTTAGAAGAAAGTAGTGTTTGCTACATATTTGAAGTGTTAATTGACAGAACGCGAGCTAAGATCGAACTTAGATGTGGGAAAAAATAAAAAGACGAAACAAAACAAAAAAGCAATGTTAATATTTTTAATTGGATTGTAATGAGCTTACAGTGGTGGCGAAAATATTGGGATGGGCGTTTTTTTTTTGGATGTATGCAAATTTGAGATGAGCATATGGTGGGGGATATTCCGCGGTTGCCGGTGGGTTTCGAAACAAATTTTGGATCCCGGACTCCCTAGCGTTTCTCTATGCAATCCGTTTCTCATGTTTGTTTCTTTCAGGCATCGAACTCCATCAAAGGATCACGTCCCACGGTGCTGGATTGACTGCCACTTATTCTCCTTCCTTCGCTTTCATGTTCGATTCCAACTTCAAGTTTTATTGAGATGTCACGACTTGACCAAGTCATCGTCACTTTCATTGCGCATAAGGGTCTTCCGTTTTTAATTGTCTTTAAGTCAAGCTTCTTTTTTTGATCCGGTTTACATAGGTCCTTGTTCTTCGACTTGCTTTCGACCCATAAATAATCGGATCCCATCGGGACCCGCGGAAATCCGTTCAATGGGTAATCAAGAGCTGTCAAAATCGTTTTTAGTTTACAGAGCTGTCAAAACCGTTGTTATAGTAACGAACGTTCACATAAAAAATGATTAAATGATTGTTTTTCTTTTATTTTTAATGGAATTATTTTTAAAATTCACACTTTTACTTTGTCGACCTTTAGTATTCTTTAAGTTTGTCACCGTATATATTTTTAGCGCCACCACTGTACTTCAAAGTTTTTTTAATATAAACTTAATCGATTAAAATTTTTAAAGAAGTGATAAATACTCAAACGTACGAAAAAATGATCTCAGTTCTTATTTACAAGCAACCAAAGAGAAAGCAAATATTTATTTTTTTGTGATAAAGAATAATTTTTAAGAAAAAAAATTAAAATGAAAGTGCAACAAATTATTTTTATATTATTAATCTTAGCAAGTAATATAAGTGCTCACAACTACACAGATATTACCATATTAAACAGAAAGGAAAGAAATTTACCATTAATCTTTCCACGACAAGGCCCCACAAGATTTCAGGTGAATTTAGAGTGTGACAATAACATTTAAACTGTTTACTAAATACAGTTTTCTTTTGATTTAGTTTATTGTGGGCTTTGGTATACCCGTGACACATCTTATGCACGAAACTATAACGGTCGGTTATGTTTTTAAGGCACAATACTATTTACCAGCTTCAGCGAAAGAGCTGCGTACAAAGAGTCAAAATCCAATTAATTTACGACGACGTAGAAGTTTCTTTGAGTCTGTGTTGAAAAGTGATGCTGCATTGGGCATAACAGCGAAAGAAACAAAGCCAGTGTTAAGTAATTATCGTTGGGCTGCTTATAAAGGACTGGAAGATTTAGCTATAAGGTGAGTAAATAGAAAGGTTTTGTACAATACTTTCCGGAAATAAAAATTATCAACGAAATCAACAATGCCTTGATGAAGACTATGTTATTTCGGTCTCGCCAAAAGTAGGCAATAGATAAATACAACCTATAGAATTGGAAGAGGGAAGAATGAAAAAAATTGAAGAATCACATTTTACATGCTTCACTGGACAAGAGGAGGCAAACAAAACGGAAGTGAAATTTTACTGATTAGGGAAATAGGAGTGATGAGAGGGTAAAGGCTTTAAAAAGTGCAAAACAAAAAAAAAAAAAAAGATCAAATTATTTAATTGAGGAGATTATCACTGACTCAAACGCCCATTTTCAGGACCTTGAGTGTCTTCTAAAAATTTAAAGTACTAAATGTATCAAGCTATAAGGAGACTATGTATTACCGAACATAGTTTCCTTTAAAAAAAAAAATCAATACTTTTGGTTTTCAAAAAAAAAAAACAAGGAATAACGTTAACTTCGGTAGAACCAAAGCTTAAATACCCGCCACATCTTGTTTTAGTTTATTTATGATCATCAGTGGCTTAGGTAAAATGTGGAGAAGGGATGGCTTGGAGTCAATAGTCCGATACAATCAAAGTTTAGACACAATAATAAATATTTTCTTGAAAAAAACTTTACAAAATGGGTGGTGACTTTATTTGGGGGTTATATGGTATAGTGGGCTGATCCTTATAGGATGATGTAAGAAGTATTTTTACCGTTAATTCATAAATAATAAATATTTTTATACAAAAATTTAAAAATCGCGGAAAGTTCGTATGGGGCCCATACCTAAAAATGGGTGTAGCATCTAAGTTTTGACATTGGAAGAAATTATAAGCATTTTTATCCAATTTGGAAGGGTTACATTCATACAAAAATCGAAAAAAAACGATAAGTTTGTATGGGGGCTATACATTGAAAATGGGTGTGCCACTTTCATTTTCATACTTGTTTTAGTCGTTTGAGAAAAAGCTTAAGTTCTGAGTTTTAGCTTTATATCTTTTAAACTGACCGAATAAACTGCGAAGAAACAAACAGACGGACAGACGGACATGGCTAAATAAATTCGTCTCGTCGAGCTGATCAAGAATATATATATATTTTATAGGGTCTAAGATGGCTCCACAAATGCGTTACAAATTTTCAGACAAACTGAATATAACCTTCAAGTTACTTCCCCATCAAATTGCCACCATATGTCTCTATGATTTGATATCAAAAATTAAAATTTAAATTTCCATTTCTCCACTTCTTCATTTTCAGAATGGGTCTCTCTGGACGTGCCTGTGTACTAAAAAGTATTTGTGAAGCTGCTGCAGCTCCTTTCGATTACAACAATGGGCTTTTTGGGGAAATTTTAAATATATTTCTAACGTAAATATAAATTGTCAGAGGTGTTACACAAAATCTCTTATTATTGCTTTTAAATCTCTTCTAAAATTCAATAAAATAATAAACATAATTCACAATTAGTTTAAACTATATTTTATTTATTTTTTTAAATAATGTTTGAACTGTTTGTGAATTATATGCATTATTTCTTTGAATTTTAAAAGATATTTTGTGTGATTTCCCTCAATTTCAGTTTACAATAAATTACTTAATTATTCATTTTTTTCTAATTACAGACCCACATCCTCTGTCGATGAACTCTCTGAATATGCCGACAATGATTATTTTCAAGCAGAACATTTAGGACGCCAAGGCGCCGATTGTGAACGCATTTATCAGAATTGTGCACGTTCTTTACTAGCACATTTCAGTGATGTTGCAACATGGAAAAATGATATCTGGAAGGTGTTGGATATTCTTTGAGATAATTTTAAGTTGTATAAAAATTGAAATAAAAAAATGTGTTGCTGCATTTCCGTTTGTGTGTGAATTTTTTTTGTCTTACTCTTCCAATCTTTCAATGAAGATGAAATTTTTTCCAACGTTGCGTAAAATTTATGCAAATTTGTACATAATAACTCTTTTTCTTTGTCTCAACCTGGTGGTGGTCTTATCGCTATGTACTAATCTATACGCATCTAATTCAATAATTATAAACTAAAGAGCTCATTTGCTTAGGTTTTCATTATGGGTGTTCATATACTGCTGCGTGGTGGCGTGGTGGTTGCTTGGTGGCCCTTTTTTTTTCATTCCTTTTGGAATAAAATAGGCGTTTAAATGCAAATGTCTACACTGTAATTAATACGCATTATATGCTGTATTATGTTAATATAGTAGTCTAGTAGGTATGTCATAATGAGATTTTTCTTTGCTACTAAAGAGACTCTCAGCGAAAAGTGAGAAAGACTACAAAATGTTTTTCTTTTTTTTTTTTAAACTAAGCCCCAAGGGACTAGGTCAAGTCAAGCCAACGGTCAATCAGTCAAGCAAACATTTAGTCTGTCTGTCTGTCCGTCTGTCTCTCATACAGTCATGCCAGTTCATTGTTAATGTTTTTACAGACTAATTAGTTTGACAAAATATAAGAAAAGAAAAGGAAAAACTTTAAAATATGTACGACAAGTTGTAATTTTTATTTCAAAGACTTTCCCTAATGAAGTTCCCAGCGTTTCGATTCGATTGCACTTGCTGTTGCTGTTGAAAGAATTTTTAATAGACTTACTCAGATGACTTTAGTAGATAACAAATTATAACAAGAAGAGATGAGATAAAAAAAACTATATACTACTATATGCAATCTAAAGGTTTCTTCTTCCAACTTCTTCTTCATAATGAATGTGTCTGTTGGCGCGCGACAGTCTTGTTGTGCTTAAATCTTCTTCATTGAATTGATAGCATCATGAAAAAACAATAAAACTAAAAATGTTGCTACTACAAATTAATAGTATTAATACCCTATACCCAAAGGGTAAAAGGGTATATTAAGTTTGTTGAATGTATGTAACAGGCAGAAGGAGCCAAGATAGACCCATATAAAGTGTATATATTCTTGATCAGCATTGGAAGGGGAGTCGAACTAGCTATGTCTGTCTGTCCGTCCGTCCGTCCGTCTGTCCGTCCGTCCGTCCGTCTGTCTGTCCGTCCTGCTGTCTGCCGTATGAGGTGAGATTATCTCGGAGACTATAAGAGATAGGGCCACCATATTTGAAACTTAATATTCTCTGGAGCCGTCAAGTGTTCACTTGCAAACGGTTTTTCTCTTGACCCATTTTAAGGGGTACTCCACATACAAATGTACCCCAAAATTTTAGGTTTTTGCACAAAAACGTCATTGTTTTTTTATTGTATAAAGTTCAAACTTAGTATTAAATATGTCCATATTGGGATAGTCCCGAGAAAATATCCCAATATGGGTAGGACCAATAAAATTTTAGGTATAGCCCCATACAAATTTACCCAAAAATTTTAGGTTTTTGCATAAAAACAGTCATTTTTTTTATTGTAGTTGCAACTTTATAAATTAAGGTTATATCCTAATAAAATTAGGACCATATCAATATTTTATGGTAATAGTCGAGACTAATTTATATAAATTTAAATTTTTTTAAAAAAATTGACCAACAAAATTTTAGGGTTTTGTCTCATAAAAATTTAAAATTTTGGTTTTTAAAACGTCCCAATAAAATGTCCCTTTATGTGTAGGACTATCAAATTTAGTATAAATTATGTCTATGATAGTCCCAATAAAAAAAATATCCCAATATGGGTAGGACCAATAAAATTTAGGTATAGCCCTCATATAAATTTTACTTACCAATTTTTCAAGTTTTTGTTTGAAAATTCAATACAATAAGGTATATACAAAGATAGGACTTAATTTAAGAAACATTAAGGATGGGGTAGGGGGTAGTTGGGGAGGGACGAACTCGATTCAGCGTTCTTTCTTGTTAGCTTTATATATTTCAGTGTTGCTCCTTTTTCTCCATTTTCTCATATAAATGCATTAAGTTTACCTTTAACCCTTTCATGTTTTTGGCCATAATTTAATTTGGATTTTGTTTGTTTGTTTTCAGTATTTCAACATTTTTTGGTGAAAACAATTTGTAGCAAACATGCCTGCAACTTAACGAAGTAATCAGTGGCAGTCACCATATAGTCATAGTTCAAGTGTAGCAGAGTACGTATTATGTACCTTCTCTTTAGCTTAGTTCAGTTAAAATAAAGATGCTTATCCGTAAGTTGTTGCCCAGACAAGACAACTATTTTATTGCCTTATCGGTTTGCTGTATATAGTCATAGTGCTACTTTGTCTGCCAGCTTGCATTTCTGACTTTCTGTGTCTCTTTAGCTGTCTGTCTGTCTGTCTGCATGTGTGTGTACTGTGTACTAGTGGCCCAGGTTAGTGTCTATATTTGGCTAGTCAGTGTATAGTCTGTTAACGGTGGCGCTCATTTTTTTGTCTTTCTATTTTGTAGGTCTTTTTGGAAAGTGTAGATTTTCATCTTGTGAGTTGGCTTAAATGTGTCTAAGCCAAAAATGGTTAGCTGTGTGGTGTAATAGCATAAAAAGGTCACTGGTAACAAATTAATTGTGATAATATTTAATGTTGTGAAATTTTTAAATACAATTTTTTTTTTAAATTTTGTTAACTATTTTTGCAGTCAGATA
This sequence comes from Leucophenga varia, assembly GCA_018903435.1. NCBI lineage: Eukaryota > Metazoa > Arthropoda > Insecta > Diptera > Drosophilidae > Leucophenga > Leucophenga varia. Next base: position 163,330 of record JAEIFJ010001762.1, read on the forward strand.
GTAAGAAGTGTAAATTTAGCTAGACAATGTTTTTTTGTATCATGCATTCTGACTGGACTGTAAATTTTATGCATTACAATAATCACCAAAAAAAAACAAACATGACACCTCTCCAGACATGCATCTACGGAATCAAGCTGATAGTCTGTATTAGGTAACCTAGTGGGACCCGGTAGATTCCGAATATTTTTGGGTTCAGAAAACTAAAATATTTAATTATTCAAATACAAAACTCTAGTGATCAAGGGACCAGCGGTATTCCTGTCCAACGTCCATCTCTAGTCTTTCCTCGAGCTGTACACGGGAAACTGTGCAATTGTAAAATTGGCAGAATGCGTGGGATCGGAAAAACACTAGAAAATTGCTAAGCGGTTTTTTGCTTTCATCCCAAAATTATTAAAAATAATTGCTAACACTTTTTTCAGATTTATACATCTTATTTGGTCATCCTAAAATAAGTAGTAACAAGAAAGAACGCTGAAGTCGAATATGCTCGACTGCAAAATACCCTATAGCCAATCTTTACCTTAAGTTAAGTCTTATCTTAGTACCATACTTTATTGTATTGGATTTACATAAAAAACTCAAAAAATTAAAAAAAAAAAAAAAAAAAAAAAACGTTAACTTCGGTAGAACCGAAGCCTCAATACCCGTCACACGAATCTTTGAATAGTTTATGTGATCATCAGTAGACTATATACATTTATAAATATATATTTGAAAATAATTACTTTTTCATACAAATGTTCGAAAATAATCAATAAGTTTGTATGGGGCTAAAGTTAAAAATGGGCGTGGCACCTTGGTTTTGATATTGGGTGTCAATAGAAGTGGTTTTACCCAAATTTGAGTCAATAGTTTCATAAATTAGTACCTATTATAAATTAAAAATTCGAAAATGGGCGGTAAGTTTGTATGGGGGCTGTATCTAAAAATGGGCGTGGCAGCTTTTGGATTTGATATTGGATGACATTAGAAGTATTTTTATCTAACTTTGGTAACTACATTCATAAATAATAACTATTTTCATCAAAAAAATTGGAAAACGGTAAGTTTGTATGGGGGCTGTACGTTAAAAATGGGGCGTGGCACTTTGATTTTAACACTTGAACTGCTTAGGTCTGAAAAAGCTAAGTTCCCGAGTTTCAGGTCAATATCTTTAAAACTGAGCGAATTAATCGCATAAATACAGACAGACGGACAGATTGACAGACAGGCGGACATCAAAACAACACGCTCGTAGTGCTGATCAAGAATATATACACTTTATAGGGTCTACGACCTCGCCTTTAATGCGTTACAAACTTTATGACAAAATGATAATACCCTCTAAACTATGTGTGGCGGGAATAAAAAAATAGAGGAAAATTTGTATGTGGGCTATACCTAAAATTTTTTTGATTTTTACCCATATTTGAAATTGCAATGGGTCATCAAAGGCATAATTTATATTAAATTAAGAGGCCCTAAAATTAGAAACAAAGTAGTTTTTTTAAAAAAACCCCCAATTTGTGGTAGTTTTGTATGGAGGCCATCCATTACTGTGGAACTAGACCGTTTGTAAGTGACCACTTGACGGCTTAGGAGAGTCTAAGTTTCAAATATGGTGGATTGTATTTTACGAGCATTAAAAGAAACATGCTTATTCGGTTAAAAAATATTCATTTTGTAGTTTTCTACATTAAATCTGCGAAAAAGTTTTAGTTTCCCATGTAAAATATATGCGAAAATTCAAGGGGTTTTTGTGGCACCGTTAAGTATTAAACGATTTAAAAAAGAAAAAATACGTGTCTTCTTATTTTCGATATAGAACAATCCTAGGGAGTGAGCGCATAACTTTTTTGGACCACCCTAATCTTATGTATATAAAAATAAGTCCAAAGTTCTGTTGGTGATCGATGGACGCGAAAACTACTGGACGGATTTTCACGAAATTTTGCATGATGTGTTCGTATTCACACAAGGATGGTTTAGGCCAAAAAAAAAATTGTAAAATGTAATTTTGACCCTGGGCCTAATGAGGGCCTTGAAACCGAAAAAGCCATATCTTTGGAGTGAATAGACGTAGAGACTTGAAACAGGGCTCATTTGAAAGATGGTAAAAAACATTTTTGGCGTTCAAGGTGTTCAAGGGATTTCCGGAATTTGGACCTACGACCCATATGTAAGTCCAATATAGATTTTTTTGACCAATTTTTTTAATTTTTATTACAGGTGAGCACTTAGACGGGATTTTAGAAAATTTTGACCCGGGGCTTAATGGGGCCTTGAAACCGGAAAAGCCATATCTTTAAAATGAATAGAATTAGAGACTTGAAACTGGGCTCATTTGAAAGATGGATAAAAACATTTTTAGCGTTCAAGGTGTTCAAGGGATTTTTATGACCAATTTCTTTTATTTTTATTACATGTGAGCACTTAGACGGGAATTTTAGAAATATTTGACCCCGGGGCCTAATGGAGAGCCTTGAAAAAAAAGTCATACATTTGATTGAATAAACGGTAGAGACTTAAAACTGGGCGTATTTGAATGATGGTTTGTCGTGTTTATGGGATTTCCAAAATTTGAACCCACATTTTTTGACAATTTATATTAAGCCACCAAAGGAGAAGCAAAAAAAAAAAAAAAAAATCGTGAGCAAAGCCGCGGGTACGTGCTAGTATATATATATAATTCAAAAACACCCAGTTTCTCAGAACGCAATGTTTTTTTCTACAATCCAGACCCTCAAATATATTTATAGGCTGATAACTTTACTCTGGGGTGATCCATTGGTGGAATTATAGGTCCTTACTTCTTTAAAAATAAGGCAGAAGGCAACGTTTTCATTAATGCTGAAGGCTATAAAGGTATGTTTAGTGTTTAATGAAATGCTTTAAGGAAATATTCGGCAAACTCGTTATATGTGGAAATGGACCAATCAATTTTGAAGCTGAAAGGTTATGCGAAATCACTGGTTTATGCGAGCAGACCAACAACTTTAGATGACTTCAAAGACAGTATTGTGCGAATCATTGCCAAGATATGTTCCACAATGTTTTAAAAATTATTCAAAAACTCGACTTTCAAAATGCATAAATAACCTAAATGCAGATGTGAGATTAAAGTGATTAAAATTATAAAATTAAATTGCTTTGGGAAGATTGCCTAAAAAATTAGAATTAGGAAAATTAGTATCTATGTAAATTTTATTTAATAGAAATAAATAAATAAATCTAAATCTTTATCGTATTATCAATCTTAAAACAATAAATTGACAGTAGTCTAAACGCAAATTAAAATCATTTCGATGCATTTTTTAGTGATAATCAAAAATTTATTATGCTCAATATTAATCACACAGATACAAAGAACAGGTCTTTGTAAAATAAATTTAAATTTCTCGAATATGTATCTCATGCGACATGAATATGTATCATAGATAAAGTTGTTTGCTAATGAACCGATTAAATTGATTGAATTAAGATAGCACAATATTGATTTACTGTGCACATTTTACAGGTAAGCAAATGCACTTTTAAAATGTTCATGATACATGTAGGTCATGTATATTATAAATGTATTTTTAATTAATTAAATAAAAATATTGAACATTGCGTTTGATATTATTGTTGGTGAATATATCAAAATAATATAATATATCATTTTATTATTTTTGTATAAAAAAAAAAAACAAAAAAAAGAAAAGCGCATGAGTTGATTTTAACTGATGCAGCATGTATATAATTTATCAAAAAAAAATAATAGTATATTTTCAACAATATATCAAATAAAAAAGATACAGATACACACACAGCGAGTAACAAATGAAATGTGTGTTTTATTTACACAACGTGACTAAATTCATATGCAATGTGCTATGAATTAGCGTTTTAAAAATAAAAAATACTTTTATATGATATATTGAGAAAAAAAAAGTAACCAAAAATTTCACACAATGAATCCTCGAGAAGCAAAAAAAAATGAATAGCAACAATAATAATATATGAAAGCGCGGAAATATGCAAATCAGGCACATGGTTTGGGTTATCAAGTAGTCGCAGAGTAAAGTTCAGTAGCATCATGGTAGACACTTGGGCGCTATTATCAGTAGCAGTGGTATACTATATACTAGTATTAGTACACAATGTATCCGTGTACAATTTTCGCATGATAAATTGTTAAAAGAATATACAACTCGCGAATCGCGACTCATGGTAAGCAGTGAATATTTAGTAACGAGAGCTGTGTAGTATGTAATCGGTATACGCACCGACAAGATTTTCTAACCAACAGGTTTTTTGAAGTGCTAACGGAAATCGGATCCTATTACGTTTTCTATTTTAAAGAAGTGTCATTGGAGATATTTTATCCGAAAAATTCAAAAAACACGTTTTTGGTATTTTTGGGTTGTTTTGAACTTTAAAAATTAGTGAATTCTCAATAATGCAGATAACCGATTCAGATAGTAATAAAATTGATTACAAACTCGACAATGAGTTTTTATACCCGTTACACATAGTGTAGACGGGTATATTCAGTTTGTTCAAAAGTTTGTAACGCATTGAAGGAGGCATCGGAGACCCCATAAAGTATATATATCCTTGATCAGCTCGATGAGACGGATCGATCTAGCCATGTCCGTCTGTCTGTCCGTCTGTTTGTTGCTATGCGATTTATTCACTAGGTTGAGTTCGAAAATGAGAGTGCCACGCCCATTTTTAGGTATAGCCCCCATACAAACTTATCGATTTTTTTTCGATTTCTTGTTTAAAAATAGTAATTATTTATGAATGTACTCAGCTCCCAATTTAGCAAACATTTCTTTTGTCATCCAGAATCAAAACCAAGACGCCACGCCCATGTAACGGGTATTTCAGCTTCGGTTCCACCGAAGTTAACGTTTTTCCTTGTTGTTTTTAAAATATGACTTTCTCAAGATTTCTAAACGATGAAAAATTGTTTGTTGAGTCATCTCTTGTGCATTCCCAAATTCAAGTTGCTTTTGACCTGGAATATCCAATCTCCAAATCCCATCCGAAGGCTTCTTGTCTTCAACGTTGAAATCACTACTTTTATATTACTGAAACCTTAAGTTTTTTAATTTCAGAAGAACTCTCACCACATGTCTGAACACTTAATGTCCATTTTTACAGCCAAAAATATGTTCCGCTGGTAAAAATTAACGACTACTATGGGGATTATAAAATTCGGAAGATTATTTAAATGTTTTTGAAGCTGATTTAATGAAAAAATTAATGTAGTTCCGAGCCACTGAAGCAGCATTTGATAATTTTAAGACAAAACATCCTTACAAGCCCCTTTAATAGGAAAAGGGAGAAGAAAATTTGATATATTTTAAAGGTTCAGTACAGTCTTTAGGTTCAGTGTATAGGAAAGGATTACACAAATTGGATCCGAGATTTAAAAATCATTATTGGGTTACAGAAAAGAGGTCTGACTATAGAAATAGGGTCCAGCTTACAGAAATGGACACGGACTACAGAAATGAGGAAATGGAGCTCGGGACAATAGAAATGGAACCCGGGTTATGGAAATGAGACTATGGACTGTAGATATAAAGCATGATATACAGATGCGGTTGGCATATGGAAAAAAGGATAGGCTATGAAAGGAGCTCTGAAGTGTAAAAATATTGACGGATACAGAAATGGTGAACGCCTTATAGATATGTGTTCCGTGTCGTAGAAAAAAAACTCTAATTTAAATAAGGCAAAAACTATAAAAATAACGCCTGATATATATAAAATAGAAGTCTATGGGATGGAAAAACGCCATTGCTTCCATTTTAAAGTAATATTGATGCCGGTTAAGGTGGAGTCACCTTTTTCGAAAGCTAAGAGCAAAACAAAAAAATTTAGTAAAAACATTACTAATAAAAATGTCTTTTTTGTACGGATTAGAGATGGGCATTGGGCTAAATTCCGTCAGGTCCCAGTTGTTCTAGAATAATGTTGAGTTCCAAAAATTAAAATCTTTAGTTATTAAAACACATGCTTAGTTTTGGGTTCTTGAAACTATTCTAAAGAAAAACTGGTTCACTAAATACTTGACTTCGGACCGGAATAAGCGGGACCCGTGGTTGTTCCGCCCGAAGACTATATCTCGGCAGAACAGCTTCAAATTGATGCCAGCTGTGTCATTAATAAAAATCTTTTTGCTTTCTTAATCGAATACTTATCAACCCACACTCGTTTATTAAAACGCAACACAGCTCATTTCGAGCATTCGCATAGAATAGGTATGCAGTAAGAAGCTTTTTTTTTTTTGTTTATGCAAAAAGGTTTAAAAAGCATTGTAGAAGCTCTAAAAGAAACCGCTCGCTGCACTGTTTTGTTACTTTGGTGTAGGTGGGTATTTTTTTTTTTTTTTTTTTTGTTTTTTTGAGAAGAATTGGCTTTGTACGTGCCAAAGAATTTCATGGTCTGGCAACTTAATTCATTCATTCGGCGCTTTATAGACTTGGTTTGCAAGTTGTATTCAGCATTTATGAAATATCTAAAAACATATAAAATAAAATAAAAAAACAGCTTTTCGCGCGCAAACATTTTCTTTTCTTCACTTACATGCAAATGAAAAGCATTTCACACAATTCATATCTTTTCATATAGTATTCACGTGCAAAATTTCTCAAATAAATCATTAAGCTTGTGTGTTAACGTTATGAGCTATCTTTACACGAGTATACATGGACATACTACATACGAGTGTACGCTGAGCTGACAGTTGGCGCCTGTCAAGAGCGCTTTAAACGAACCATATATAAGCTAGCAAGTACGCACTTAAAAAAAAAAAATAAAATATATTTAAGGGACTCTGCTTTAAATGTTGGAACTGGAACTGTAAGTTCCATCAGAACTATTAGAAAACTTGGAAAGTGATAAGAAGAATCGGTTCGTCGTGAGAAATACCGAAGCCCTTTTTTCCTTCCTCACTTTTGAGAAGACTATCTGGTAAGAAGAGCTGGGAATGTTTTTTCACTCACGTCATTTGCTGTATTGGCTACAATGGTTCGGGAACTTTAAGGTTCACACATAAGGATTTGTTAAATTTGCTTTCAATATTTTGGATGAGTATTTCAATTCTTTCTCATCTTAAAGTTGCCATGCAAAGGTCCTAAAAGATTCATGAAATTTAGTAACCAACTGAATTTTTTTTTTTTACGCTGCATCCCTGCAATATATTTTGCGAACATTGACATTGCCAACACAAAAGACTTCATATAAAAAGCTTTCTTTTCATATTTTATAATCAGTTGGGGTTTGCTATTCATATGAGTATTATCCAAGAGCAATGCTAGAAGAAAAGCTATTTCATTAACGCTGAAAGCATAGCTATCAGGCGGGCGACTGCAATTTCGCTATTCAACCAGTCAGCCTATTGAGGCTTTTTTGAAAAATATATAGCAGCGCAGGTGGCAATGTCTATAGTCACTCATTTATGCAGCCATCTGCATCAATCAGTCAACAATGTCGCTATATAAACATAGTTTTTTTTGTTGTTTCTAGTGTTTGCTCAGTGCACTCGCTTCTAGGATGTGAATAAAAAATTCCCGACTCCATTGCGTCGAGTGGCATGCGTTTGCAACTTTTGCAAGGATACTTTTAATAATTTTATTATTTTTAGTTGGCTTTTATTTTATAATTCACATTTTTGCTAAAATTCACTTAGCGGCATACACCGCAGATAGCTTTTATGAAGAACCTTTTTTCTTTTTGGAAGCATATCAAAGTGAAGATTTCTTTGCAGAGATCACCTAAATAGCATTATCGATCTTTGAGGAGAGATTTCAATTCTACCAAATAGCTCTGCTTATATCATCAGTCTCTTTAAGGTATTCAGAAAGAGAAAATTTTGACGTTTCAGCCATACGATTCAGTTTCTCGTAAAACAATCTTGCTTCTCTCGAATCAGCTTTTTGGTAGTATTTTACCAATTTTTGCAGAATCAATCTCTTTACGCTGTGGGAGGTCCATGAGAAATGTGATGGAGGCATTCAAAATTCAAGTTGCGCCATAAAATATTATACTTCAAGACTTTGGGAATTGGCAAAAGATTCCAACAACAAAATCAAAATAAATCTTCATAACTTTAAGGGATATTATGGTTTAACAGAAGACTGTCAGGTTAAGTTCTATGCGATTATTCGATTACTGATCCTTGTGGCTAACCTACTGGCTGGTCTGTTTCACTATAAGATTTCATTATCAGGGGGAGGGTAGGGATGGTACCCCATATCTGACCAGTGACAAGAGTCTGGTACCACGGGTAGGCAGAAGGTCTTGGCACAAATGCTGCACTTTTGGGAGTATTGTGGTGGCTGTACGTTTTAATTCAAACTCGCGGGGAGAGCCAAATTATTGTATATAAAACCAGACCTGACTGATCGTTAGACCTTCCTCTCCAGGAAAGTGAGAAGTTCCTGCTCCATACAATCATGTCTTCGAAGTTGGTACCAGATTCGCTCTTGAGTATGCTGGTTGGTGTTTAACAACGCCATCTAGCGTTCATATTATACATTATAGGCTTTTGTTCCACTATAAATAGGTCAAGTCTGTAACAGTCCTGGCTGTTCATTGACTAGCCCGGTTGTAGTAGTCATGAATAATGCTAGTTCCTTTGAGTTAAACTAAGCTAGTAATGCTGTGATAGAAAGCAAAACAAAGTAGTCTTTCAGTTAGTAATAATTTTTAATTCATAATTTATTGCAAAAGATTTCCATAAAGCAACAATTTGAAGGCATAATTTTTATTCAATTTTAATTTAATAAGCTTACAATCCATTAAAAAGCCTTAAAAATGAGTTATCGCGTTGAAAGTGATGCATTGGGCCAAATGAATGTCGAAGAAGATAGATATTATGGAGCGCAAACTATGCGATCGATGATGAATTTTGATATTGGAGGACTCGAAGAACGCATGCCAGTAAATTGCGTTTAGCTTTAAATATAAAACTAATCGATTAATCGATTAATTTTTTTTTTTAGAAATCTGTAGTGCAATCGCTTGGAATTATTAAGAAAGCCGCAGCTTTGGTTAATAAAGAATTTGGTTTAGAAGCGGATATAAGCAAAGCTATAGCAGAGGCTGCGGATGAGGTCATCTCGGGTAAACTTTATGATGAAAATCATTTTCCATTGGTTATATGGCAAACGGGTTCTGGGACACAGACCAATATGAATGTCAATGAGGTAAATATGTGGTTGTATGATGTGCAAAATTTATTTTAAGATTTCTTTTCGAACCATTTAGGTAATCAGTAATCGCGCAATTGAAATTTTGGGTGGTAAATTGGGCTCAAAAGATCCCGTGCATCCAAATGATCATGTCAATAAATCGCAGAGCTCGAATGATACATTTCCTTCGGCCATACACATTTCGGTTGGCATTGAACTTGTTAAGAAGTTAAAGCCTGCATTGAAGCTGCTGCATGATGCACTCAATGCAAAAAGTAATGAATTTAAGGATATCATAAAAATAGGACGCACACATCTGATGGATGCAGTACCGTTGACTTTGGGCCAAGAATTTAGTGGCTATACGCAACAGCTGAAAAATGCCATAGCACGTTTAGATGCTGTCATGCCGCGTGTCTATGAGTTGGCTTTGGGTGGCACCGCTGTGGGGACTGGACTCAATACGCGTAAAGGTTTTGCACAGAAGTGCACCGCTAAAATTGCCGAAATTACGGGTCTATCATTTGTCTGTGCACCAAACTTTTTCGAAGCTTTAGCGACACGTGATGCTATGGTCGAGGTGCATGGTGCACTAAATACAATCGCTGTTAGCCTCATGAAGATTGCTAATGATATACGTTTTCTGGGCTCCGGACCACGTTGTGGTTTGGCAGAGCTTATATTACCAGAAAATGAACCGGGTAGCACTATTATGCCGGGTAAGGTCAATCCGACACAGTGTGAATCGTTGACTATGATCGCAGCGCAGGTAATGGGCAATCAAGTTGCTGTGACAGTGGGTGGCGCGAATGGACATTTTGAGTTGAATGTCTTTAAGCCGTTGATTGCTTCCAATGTTTTGCGTTCAATAAGGCTGTTAAGTATGTGGGTAATTTTTAATTTAAGATAATATTCCATTTGTTTTTGTTCTCTTAGCGGATGGCTGCACCACATTCACTAAGAATTGTGTCGTTGGCATTAAGGCCAATAAGGAAAAAAATCAATCAAAGCATGCGACAATCGCTGATGCTGGTTACGGCGCTTAGTCCGCATATTGGCTACGATAAATCGGCACATATTGCAAAGGCTGCACACAAGAATAATACAACACTCAAGGAGGAGGCTATGAAGATGGGCATTACTGAGAAAGAGTATGATGAATGGGTTAGACCGGAAAAGATGTTGGGTCCAAACTAAATTAACTGCTATGAGCAACTATGTTTTAAAGAATATCAATGCTGCATGAGCATTTCTAAATCTTAGTTTTAAATAAATAAGCAAAATTACTTTGGAAGCACTCAATGGAGTCGTTTTAAAATCAAGTGAAATTCTTCTTGAAGCATTTAGGTGTGGTATGCCTCTAGAGTTGAGTGGCATGCCTCTAGAGTTGAGTGGTATAAAGTAGGTCAATTGAATGTTGAGGTATGAAACTAAAAACCTAGAAGCTATACAAAGTTTTGTACTTCGACAGACTTTAAAATTAATTTTTGCGTAATAAGGAGCTTTCTTATTTTTTATTTTGCTTTAATATTTCAAGTGGCTCACTCCATGCGACTGTATATTTTGTTTTTGCACGACGTATTGATTGTCAATAATATTCCTATGTCGCAGACTGCAAAGGCAATAATATTTCTATGTCTTCTTTTTATAAATATCTCAAACGAAGTAAATTTCCTAAATAGTAAAAGTGGGGTGAAGTAAATCACTCGAAAAGTTAAAAATATAGAAGAGATATCTTTGCTGCCACCTTTTGCCTTGTTGAGAACGAAACATTCTTTTACCTCTAAAGCCATGCTGGTTGAATCTTTCAAGTGGCTCACTCCAAACAACCTCAACTTAGTTTTGCAATTAATATATTTTCTTTATTTCAATATTCTTAAGAATTGCAAATTTCATCAAGAGCAGTAAGGTGGGGTGTAGTAAGCCACTTAAAAATTTTGGAAAAAGAAATGAACACAAATTTCTTTTAGCTTTTAATCCACTCTGCTTGTATCTTTCTAGTGGCTCATTCCATGCAACCTTATTTTAGCTTAAAATTTTGCAGCAAAAATATTCTGCTAGATTGAGTGGATCACTCCATGCGACCTCGTCTCGCTTTTGCAAGAAAACCTAAAGGTAACGGGGCATAAATTTAACATTTTCATTTTTAAAGTTTTTAAAATTCCTCAAGTGTAGTAAGATGGGTTGAAGTGAGTCACTTGAAATTTACAAGAAGAAGCTTAAAACTGTTTGTATTTTTTTTACGCTTCTTAAGATCGCAGCCTTCTTGACCTTGACCATACTTGAGCTCATTCCACCCCACCTAATACTACTTTTGGGCAACCACTCAAAGGTCATAGACATTTAGGCAGCACGTCTGTATTTAAAATTTATTAAGGGTCATAGAATCATTAATAAACTTGTCTCTTCATAATGACTCAGACCCTTCTCTCTCTGACATTCTAACAGTTCAACAACTTATAAATCACATTTTCGCATTCAACATCAAAACACTCAAAAATACCAAGCCAAATTGTATGCTTTGTTGCAAGGACATGTGTCGTCGGTAGCTAAGCAGCTAAGATAGTTTGTAGTGGGTACCTATACTACTAATTACACACACACACACACACATATTTCGACACTTAAAGCTGTCGAAGTTTTCTAAGCAAATAGAAAGAAATGAGTATGAAATGCATTCATGTATGCATTCATCTGCAATACAAGTAGGCAACGAACCATGCATCTTGAGTGGCGTTGTCACTACCACCCAGTCATATAGTTAACCATTCATTCATCTATCTAACCAACCAACCAACCAACCAGCCAGCCATCCATCTATACTTCTGGCCAACCAGCCGTATGCAACTATTGAAAGTGGAATTTAATTAAAACGTGCAAATTCTTTAGCAAAACAGCAGAGTGAACACACATATTGCAAGTGAATAGTACAAGAAAGGATGTCAGCAAGCAAGAAATAAAGAAATAAAGGATAAAGAAGAAAAAAAAAAAAACTAGAAAAATAAAGGAAAAACTCAGAGGTTTGAGCATAAAAAAGCAAACATGAATGCATGAACAAAAAGCTTAGACAAATGTTTTGCCATAGAGAAAAAAAAAAGAATGATTGCATATATTGAAGAGGAAGCCATGTCGCATCCTGTGCCTTGTTGCTGCCTATCTGTGTTGTGTGTGTGTGTTTGTTTGTGTTGCAATGAAAAGCATAAATTGCGGCCTGGCTGAATGCCAATGACAAATTTATGCAAGTGTGTTGGCTTTTCAACGAAGAAGATCACCGCTTCCTAGTTGTAAACTGACAAAAAGGAACAAGTTAACATGCAAATATGAATAGAGATAAAATAAATAAAGTAAACATAGGTGATAACAATAGACATAGCACATTGACATATGCACACATCGGTTATCTTGTTAGTTTTCTCTTAGCTGAAGCAATGATGAAGAACGTAATAAGTACTACACTAATGTGTGAACTAAGATCTATGACCTTTGAAGATATAAATATAAAAATCTATGGATAAAACTTTCTAAAAAAAAAAAACTAAAAATGGTTTACAGAAACCAAGTTAATAATAATATCTGAGTTAGATGACTTAAATGCCTTGGGAACATTAACGATCTACGTAGATTTCGCCGGTAGACCTTTTGTTGGGTAACCGGAAATCGGAAAACGAATTATTAACTCTTTTCAGAAAGGATGGGATCCCTTTTGCTTTGTAGCTCCTCTCAATCATCATGCCAGGAAGCCTCTGTTTTAAGTTCCACGATTTGATTATATTAAAGTGTTTACAGTTGGTAACTTATGGATTGGACAGATTCCCAATGATCCTAATTGAAACCAAAAAAGGATCACGTTTAACTAAAAAAAATGTCTTCCGCTTAGAAAGTATATCGATTCATACTTAAAGTTTATTAACTTGGCTACAAATTGAAAGAACTCCCACCAGTTCCAGCAAAAAATTCGAAAAAATACTTAACTAAGTGGATCACTCTTAAAGGTGATTGTGTTGAGAAATAGAAACGCTCTTTGACAATTTTTTCCAAATCGTAAATCGCATAATTCTTACGATATCAATTTTCGGAACACGCCTGATAAAATATATTTTTTATGCTTAACGAATAAAACTGATACAAAAATAAATCAAATGATTTGCAATCAATAATCGACCTAACAATGGTGCGCCTATATAAATTAGGATATATGGCAGCTGTTGCTTAAAATTCAACTCAAAGGCGTGAATAAACCTTAGAGCAGTCATTTATGAAAAATCAAATATTTTTTAACTGCACTAAATACCACTAACGAGCTTGAACGGCTTTTGCTAAAAAGGATATCAAATGCTGAGAACAAATTTAAAATTCGTTACGTAAAGGATGCGTTACGAAAGTGAAAAAAGAAAAGATGCTGCGCCTGTAGAGCTGCTTAAATGGCGTTAGCACCTACAGGCAAAGCAAAAGCAAACGACGACAACAACTCCGGAGGTCCTGTAAAATTTTATTTCACAAACTCCTTAAAATGTAATACATTTCTCATGCAAGTTTTATAGACTCGATTCACATTTTTTTTTTTCATTAGCAAAGAAGCGATAATTCTTTGGAATCTTGACACAAGTATCTTTTGTTTTAGTCTGATCTGGTTTAAATATTACATTTGCTGCTGTTTTACGTTTACAAAGACGGCGGCCGCACATCTAAAGGATCTAAATTGATTAAGCATGAAGACACAGGCAGACAGACGGACGGACGGACATACGAAATGAGAAAATGAGAGGCACACAGAATTTTATGTGTTTTTTTTTTTTTTATATTTTTGCTGCATTAAAAATTTTTAATTTATTTTAAAGAGTCATCATCACAAACAACATCGATGATGTTTTGTTTTTAGTGCATTTTCAGAACTCAAGAGCGAGCACATTAGATACAGTCAAACCGCCTCGCACGCCCTATGCTATGTGTGAAGTGTTGCCGCCAGAATTGGTCAAAAAAAAAAAAAAAAACGAACGAAAAAAGGTGCGTTTGGTGCTATAAAAGCAATGCAAAGCGTAGACAATTTTGACGCTTAAAAGTGTCTAAAGTGGGTGTATACACAGCACATTAGATGCAACCCAGCCGCAACAGCCGGTGGCACTGTGTACACTTTATGCATTTCCAAAGGGAGGAGGGTGTTTCTCAATGGTTTCATTTAGTTAAAATTGTAATAGTTTTGTTCAGCAATGTGGCGGCGGCGACGGCGTCAACGTCATCGTCAACACTTGGCGCGGCGCTGATTGTGCAATAAAATGCTGCAAGCAATTCGCTGCGGATTCATTTTGCGGCAAGTCATGTTTCTAAAACACCAATGGAAGCGTATAAGGGCGTACGTAGTATGTGCATTGCGAATTGCGTTTGTGTTGCGTTGCGTTTATGCCACAGATGCGTTGTTGCTTCCACTTTTGCTTGTGTTGCACATTCGACATGCTTTTCATTTCATATATTTTATGTTTTTGTGGCTTAAGTCTGCGGCAAAGGCAAAACATTGCATCATTGCAGGCGTCTTAGTATCTTAGTCAATAAGAAGAATAAGGTGCAAACTCATTTTCAGCATAAGATCTCAATTTGTTAAGCAGCTGGCGCCATCTGCACACATCTACACAGAACAATATTACGAATATTGTTCAGAGTACGCTTGCTTCTCTTTATCATCTTATTTATAAGCTCGCGGCAACAGATTTGTTATAAATTATGCTTAATTAATGCCAAGTTTTTCGGTATTTTCCTGATATGCCTCATATAGAAAATATACGATTTTATGCAATTCAGCATGGCAATGCTATTCATCAGTTTTAATGAGCTTCATCGGCAAAGGTGCATATTATTTGGAATAAACTTTGGAATATTTTAAATTTAATTTTAAATGATTAAAATAAACTTTCAGAAAAATAGAAGTCAATAAAACAAGAAAAAACAAGGAAAAAACGTTAACACCGGTGGAACCGAAGCTGAAATACCCGTTACACAACACTTTTAATAGTTTATATGTTCAACAGGTGCTTTGATTAAATTTCACGATGAATTTGGTCAAATTTGTATGGAGGCTTTATGTTATACTTGCCCAATCCTTACCATATCGAAAGTGTTCACTTAGGTGAACATTGGAAATGATTTAACCAAATTTAATTGAATTCATTCAGAAATAATAAATGTTTTCATATAAAAACTCGAAAATGGGCGGTAAGTTTGTATGAAGGCTATACATAAAAATGGGCATGGCGCCTTAGATTTTACATTGGATGACATAAGAAGTGTTTTTACCCTTTTTGGATTAAATATATTCATAAATAATACGTGTTTTCATACAAAAAATAGAAAAAAAGTGTTAAGTTTGTATGGGGGCTATATCTGAAAATGGGCGTGGCAACATTCTTTTGATATTGGATGCCATTAGAAGTATTTTTACCCTACATTGTGGTAAAAGCATTTATAAATAATAACTATTTTCATACAAAAAGTCGAAAAAAAGTGGTAAGTTTGTATGGGGGCTTTATCTAAAAATGGGCGGGGCACCTTGGTTCTGAAATGCAAACTAACTAGGAGCACAAAAAGCTTAAGTTTCAAATTTCAGGTCAATATCTTTAAAACTTTCCAAGTAACACTCATCGCAACAAACAGACAGACAAACGGACAGACAGACGGACAAACAGACAGACAGACGGATAGACAGACGTACATGGCTAAATCGATTCGTCTCATCGAGCTGATCAATAATATATATACTTTATGGGGTCTCCGATGTCTCCTTCAATGCGTTGCAAACTTTCGGACAAACTGAATATACCCGTTTACACTTTGTGTAACATGTATAATAACTTCGGTCGGACCGAAGCTATTATACCTGTCACTTAGCATTTAACGTGAATAGATCTTCGTGTGTAGAATTTGTATTAAATTTTTTTCTAATAGGTACTTGAAAAATTTTGTACGCCCACGCCCCCAAACAAGGGCGTGGCACAAAAAAAGTACCTAGAAAAGTTTAAATTTAATATTTTAGCCCAATAGCTTTGAAATTAAGCGAACAAATCGCGCAGCAACAAACAGACGGACGGACAGACAGACAGACAGACATGATTAAATCGATTCGTCTCGTCGACGAATTGTTCCAATTCCAAACCATATTTTTTCAAAGGTTCAATTTAGTATAACTTTAGTTTCCTAGCATTTCCAGTTAACTATCATCAAACATAATTTTTTGGAAAATTCTTCACAATGTCTTTTACTGAAGTGTTAATCAAAGTTTCCGAAAGTTCTTTCCAACATATAAAGTCAACAAACCTGGAGATTCTGAAATCATAAATTGAATGCCTAACTATTTCCCCCAGACATTACTCGTTATGACTATCACTTTTACCGACTGATGGTGCAGAACTTGGCCAGGTTACTCTGGGAACATTTTGAAGCAGCAAAGTTGAGTTGATTATTATTTGCTGTCCAAAAACTCGACGTTTTATGATTGTGTTGGATTTATTTGTGAGATTGATTGATTGATTTTTCTAAAATATTTCTCCCTATAATCTTTAATCATAAAAAATTCTGAAATAGTTGCTCCCTCATTCCCTAACTTCCTATTCCATCAATAAAAATTCTCTGAGAGAGCTTCAGGTTAGTGGCCAGATACCTACAGTAGTTACCTATTTCTAGCGACATTACAATCATTCCTTCAAAGAATGAACATTTGCTGTAATAAAAGAATAATTACTCCAATTTTTTTTCAAATTCATCTCAGATGCATCACAAACTCATCCTAACAATTCCAGCTGATAAGCATATACAACAGCGCTGTTTTTTTACCAGACCTACGTTATAATTAAATAACTTTATCAGCAAAATTATAAAGTGAGGCTGTCAATTTTCACACCTACACTCGCCGCCGCATTACTAACCACAACAAACAAATAAATAAACGAATACAGATATTCATCTTCAAACAAGCTGTATCTGACGACTCTTCTCGAAATATCTGTCATAGTGTCTATGTAGACAAAAGTTTCCGGTGTGTTAAATCTAACACCTAAGCAGATAAATAACCAAATAATGCTTATCGGGAAAAAATTTTTAACAAATTACGCTTAAAATTGAAACAACGCTTAACAAGTTTTTCGTTTTCTCTCCCAAAAAAAAAACTCTGTAAATATTTTAACACATGCTGCGGTGGTGGTTGCAAGTTTTACTTACTTTTTCAGGATACATTTGCATGATGATGAGTTCTGGTTGATATGGTAAATACATTATTATCGTTCTTGACGGCAGCGGCGGTATAAAGGAAATTGTGGTCGCATAATAAATGTGTGTAGGCGTTTATATGCGTTTATCTGAAAATAAATAATCACACTTTTAATATATCAAAAAAAGATATTGTATTTTCACACTAAACCAGAATAAAGTAAGTGTTAAAATAAAATAAAAATAAAGAAAAACTTTGATTCAAAAGAAAAGAAATTTACCGAAAATAAACAAGAGAAATGCCGCTTGTCAAACATGTGCTTGAAGCAATCTAAAATGTGTTGGATAAATGTTTTGTTGTTACTTAGTTCGTTCTTGAGGCGTAATTCTGGGTAATTTTGGATTTTCTTGTGTGGGAAGCATAACAAAAAAAATAGCTTAAATTAATAGAAAATAGTGTTAAAAAATTGTTGACGAACATCACTTGTGATTAAGTGAATTAAAGTTGAAAAAAAAGATTAAAAAATTATGGAAGATTTTTAACTTAAATTAGATAACCCATTCCGTTTACATAAGCTACTTTTAGTTTATGAATTTAATTCGTAAATGTCTCAATGGCAAGCGAATTCAAATCACAAAATCGCATTTAATAATGAATTGTGGAATACAACTTAAGTTAAAACCAATTTAAGTACTCAACGATTTACTTTAAAATCCTTTGAACATTTTGGCATAACCAAATACGTTTGAATTCGAATGTTTGCAATTTTTAGATTTCTGAAATACAATTCAATTTGAAGAGTGATTTTAAGTCACCGATTACTGTACGTCATACCCAACTTTTGGTAAGAAGTACAAAATCTCAATCCCAACAAGAGCTCAATGGGAAGACCTACCCCATTTTGAAACCAACGCCATTAATATTTACACAGACGGGTCCAAAACCGAGGGAAGGGTAGGAGGAGGTATCTTTTCACCGGACCTGGAGATCAGAGAATCCTTCAGACTTCCTGATCACTGCAGCGTTTTTCAAGCTGAAATGATAGCCATACACGAAGCTATGCATTTTCTGGGAAACCACCCAATTCGTAGACAAAAAGTACACATCTTTTCAGATAGTCAGGCTGCCTTAAAGGCGCTTGACTCGTGTAATAACACTTCCAAAACTATCTCCCAGTGGCTCAAATCTCTTAACGAGATGGCGGAGCAATGGGATATTTGCCTCACATGGGTTCCGGGTCATCAAGATATATTTGGTAATTGCGAAGCAGATAGATTGGCCAGAGAATGCACAAATTTTGTTATTCCTCCTGAGAGGAGTTCGACTGGAATTCCCATGGCCTCTCTAAAACTGCGAGTGAAAGAAGAAATAATAAGAATAGCAGAGATTAGATGGATCACAAACCCAAAATGTAATATCTTGAGACTTACGTGGCCAGAGTATTGCACCAAACGAACAGCCCAGCTCATGCGCTATAATAGACAGACCCTATCCGTGATGGTAGGAGCTCTCACGGGACATTGCCTGGTGGGAAGACATGCCGTCCGACTAGGGGTAGCCGCAAATGACTTCTGTAGGAGCTGTAGAAACGAGGAAGAGGAGGAGACAGTAGAACATTTTCTCTGCCACTGCCCAGCCCTTGGTAGAATAAGGTTTACCGTACTTGGTAGGCCGTTTAATAATAGCCTGGCGGAGATTGCATCGGTAAAGATTGGTGCGGTAGCCGCCTTCATAAGGAAGTCGAGCTGGTTCGAGTAGGAGGATTATAGAGATCATATGGTATCACAATGGGCCTCTTTGGCCTAGGTGAAGTCGCGAGAATTCGCGGCGGCCATTTTAACCTAACCTAACCTTAAGTTATAGAAAGAAGAAAGATTTTTAAGATAAAATATTTTTTTGGCAGTTTTTATATGTAGCAAATTTTAAATTTGTGGATTCAATTCACAAAACATTCAAAAGCCAAGTGAATTCAAATCACATAAGCTCATTTCATAATAAATAGTGGAATACAGTATGCTCAAAAAATTTGTTCACTACCATTTATTATTAGACAACTGTGAAAGTGTTGCGCAATTTAAACAACTTAACAAAAACGAACACGTTTCAAATCGCAAAATGGGTGCCTTTTATGATTTCTGGAATACAAGTGCAATTCAATAAATCAATAATTTTTTTTTAATTTAACACTGTTTCTTTCAATTACTCTTTGTTTTTAGACTACTTTAAAAGTGTTGAGCAATTGCATGATTAAGTTTCAATTTGGAAGCGATTGAATGCAAAAAAAAATCGTAAATTCTATGAAAATGGATAGAATTGTTTTTTTCTGCTCTTTAAGTAATATTTTCAGCGTAAAAAAAACTAAGAAAATGATGGAAATATACCATGAAGATTCCCTCATCAAATTCAAGTGCTTTACTAAATTTCGTTTCGGTTTTATCAGCACAGTTGAAGCCGAATATTCAGAAGCATGTTCCTTAATAATCAGCTTCAAGAAATCATCAGAAATCATCATTATTTTTGTAATTCCTTTTTAAGCTGTAGTCTCCGTTAGAGATGGAAATCGATCTGGAACCGCCTGATCCCATCCAGGATTCTGCGGATTCCCGTGGGTTTAGGACGTGATCTTCTTTTTGAATTCGGAAATCTCAACGTACTAAGCATTTCTTTTCCAAAAACTCAAAACTACCGTTTAGTAGTAGCCCAACTCGATTGCGATTAAAGACCCATTATGAGCGTTCTTTAGCGACAACCAGATAAAGAGAAACTATTTGATTTCACTCCTATAAGATTTCTCTTTAGTAATAAATTTTATGTATTAAAATTCATAAATAAATTCGTTGTTCCCGTTAAGGAAAAAAAAAAAAAATGACTATACATGTAGGTACTATCATGACATTTTTCGCACATTACATGGCAAAGAATTCAACAAAAATCACACGCATTGTATTCCTGTGTGTGTGTGTGTGTGTATATATGATATAAAAGGATTTTTAATCCACTACGTTATGGAAATTCATAACGTTTTACATTTTTCCCATTGGACAACAATATTTTTTTTTTTTGTTCGTTCATATTCACATAGCGCTTTGTTTTCCTGGCTCTTTTGTATTTAAGTAAAAATTGTTCCATGCTGCATTGTGTTGTCCTGCTCATCTGATGTGTGACACAAGGTAAACGTTTGCACATAAATCCTTTTTACAAAAAAGCGAATATATATTTTTCGTGGGTCGTCATTTTTAAATAAAGTAAAAATCTGCACAAAGGAAAAAAAAATTGTAATTGTTCTTTGCAATAAGGCACACATTAAAGCATACATAATTAAGCTGTCGGATTATGTTGATATGTTGAAGCAGCTGAGCTGATAGGGATTTATGCTGGGCAACCAGTAGAAAAATAAAGGACATTAAATTAAGCAAAGAACTTTTGCACTTAAAATAAATTTTGCAAAATTTACTACCAAAAAAAAAAATTGTAAATTGAATTTTCGTACAAAAGTTTCGTACAATGTACAAAAGTTTCGTAAAATGTAGTAAAGTTTCAAAAGTAATTTTTTTTTGTGAATGTAACATTATTAGAAAACTTGTCTACATTGTACAAATACTTTTAAACATTGTTCTAAAAGGTTGGAATTTTACGAAATAATTCGTATATTGTACAAATGGTTTCTATAAATTACAAAAATAATTCTGAGTAAATCGTAACAAAATTTTATGGTTAAAAAAAGAAAAAAAGGTTTTTTTATAAAGGGGCTTAGCTTTATGATCCCTTTCATTAAATACAAAAAAATCTTGTTATGTATTTGATCGCCATTTTTTTGGACCTGTAGAAAATTTTTGTTCATTTACGGAAGATGCTATTGGCCAAATATCCGCACTCAGCAGCCACGCAGTGTCCATCACTTTTTGGAGCATACATTTGGGACGGATATAAACTTTTAACTTCCGATATCTCCACAAATGAGCCTCATCAGTTATGTTTAAATTTTGACAAAAATTTGATTTTATTTCCTTAATGTTTTGCATGTTTTTGGCTTATTAGAGACATCGAAACTGTGCAGAGGTGCATTCTTTTGTTGCAACTACGAAATTTTCGTTTAAACTACGAATACGAAATCGATATACGAAATTATTTATGCACAAGTAATTTTAATTAAATGTGCTTTCAGACTTTTTAGTGTTTTAAAATAAATAAGAAATTTTTTAATTAATGCACGAAAGTTTCGTAAATTGTAGAAACAAATTTTGTAATTTAAACGAATAAACTTTTGTAAATGGTACAAAAATAATTGTTCAACATAAACTACACACGCTAAACAATATTTCGTATATTGAACAAAATATTAAGTGGCTCCTTTTAACAAAAAAATTTTCGTACATTTTACAAAAGTTTTCGTAATATTTAGACAATTTTATTTTTTAGTGTATTTAAGATTTTTAAATGTTGCAAATATTAATTTTAAAAATGCACAAAGAATGTTGCTAATGGTTAACTTGATTCATTTTTTGTGCTTTTCTATTTCGATTTTATTAAAACGCATTTTCACGCCATCAAAAATAATTTTCAGCTGACACAAAGTGGCCTTAAATTTTTATTTATGCGCTAAAACCACAAAAATTCTTTGAACAAAAAAAAAAAAAAATAAATAAAATATAATGAAAAATAAAGAAAAGCCGCTTTAAGCCTTTTATATGCTTATAATAAAAAAATTAAATAATTTCATTGTAATTCAAAATAGTTTGTATTTTTTATTCCACATTTACATAACTAAAGAGCAGAAAAAAGGTCTATCAGCTTAAATGGGTTTAACCCAATGAACTCTTTCACTCTTTCACTATTTCAAACAGCTAAGCTGAAATTATCGAACTTAGTGCATTGATTAACATAAAATTCAAACAAAAAAATTCTATCGGAAATCCAAGAATTACGAGTTACAGACAATGTGACGTCTTTTTGTACCTTTGTTGCCACTCAAAACATTGAAGTACAATTTAAATTTCATTAAGAGTTCTCGACGACAGAAGAAAAAGTCTTAAAAAAAATTGAAAAATCCCTTAGTATAAAAATGTTAATTTTGTGGTACCGATAGACAGACGGACATACTTTTGTTGCTGTTTGACACTGTAGCGGCACCTGCCAAATATTGCGCCTGGTCACTGAATAATTCAGCGATTACATGCTACAAACAGAGAGAGAGAAAGAGTTAAGGAGTAAGCGAGTGAGTGAAAGATATATAGTATATATAAAGCGTGTGGTCTGACTTTGATTTCGTTGACAACGTATCGAATTGAATTGAATAAAAAAAAAAAAAAGGACAATAGGTTAAAAACATTTTATATTCGTTGAGAGAGAGACGCTTTGTTGTCTAGCGCAACGCTTCGCTTCGTATCGCATCGTATAGCATTTGAACACTATTGAATCCTCACTGATTTTCGTATCCAAACTGAATCTCTAATTAAATGTTAATGCGTTCGGTTGTACAAACGGAATTTCAATTTATTGCTCGAAATTGATTTCGATTTTAGAATTTTCAATACTGCTACTGCAAAATGCACTCAAAATCATTGCATTAGACTTGCTGTCTACATTTGTACTTGAATGCATACATACTATAGGTAGTAGGTAGTACTATACATTTAAAAGTAATGAAAGTCAACGGAAGTGCATGAATGGTGTAACAAATATACCCGAATGCATTTAAAATGTAAAGCACTTAAGTTGTTGTTGTTCTTTGACAGGAAGCCACTTTTGGTTACGTAAATGCATAAATTAGTACATTTTGTAGTAGTTTTGAAACAACACACTTTTTGTAGTTTAGTTACTATTTTGCATAAAAATAGTTTTACTAAAATGAAAATAACTTTGGAACGCTTCCTAGGAACTTGGCTTTTGTTTTATAGATTATATTAAGACAATAATATTTCGCAACTGTGTAAGTAAGAAATGAAAAATTATATCTAATTGTAGTATAAATCTTTAAGTCCCGCCGAGAAAAAACTTGAACAAAAGATCCATGATCTCAGCAAAAAGGTTCAAAAAGTTTTGTGAAGAAAGAAATGGTACAGGATGCTTCGTTTTGTTGTCTTCTTTAGTTAAAACCTTGAGTAATACACAAAAAAATCTTGGTTTGTATTTTATCGGCAGTTTATTTGGACCACCTGTACAATTTTTTTTGGTCATTTAAAGTAAATATTATCGGGCAAATGTCAGCCCTTAGCAGCTACGCTGAGATTTGCTTTTTTCCGGTATATTAGCTGGACCAGAAACTTTTTTTATTGGCCTACAATTTTTGCTTTAGTTATCCACACACATTACGTTTGCCCTGAGAAGAGGAGACTGCCCTGCCGTCAGTCTGGATGGCGTTGCCATACCCAGAAGCGTCACTGCAAAGTACTTAGGCCTGGTATTGGATAGGCGCTTAACCTGGAGTAATCATCTCTCACAAAAACGTTCCCAGTTGAACGAGAGGTTGCACAAGCATCTGTGGCTGCTAGATAGAAGATCCACCATCAAACTAAGGGTCAAACTACTCATTTACAAAGCCATACCTATACCTATGTGGACGTATGGCATAGCACTCTGGGGCACTGCAAAGAGAAACAACAGGGAAAGAATCCAAGTCTTCCAAAACAAGGTTCTGCGCATTATTTCTGAGGCGCACCCATATCATAAAAATGCAGAAATCCACCAGGAACTAGAAGTACCTCTCATAAGCCAGGAGGCGGCTAGGCTCACTAAGGCATATCTGGATAGACTGGACAACCATGTCAACCCTCTGGCCATAAACATGCTGGATAACAGTACAACGACTCGGCGACTGAAGAGGTTACACACCCTGGATTTGCCACACACATAAACTTTTAAATCCTCCTCCCTCCTCCAACACTCCCTCACCCTTTTTTAAACCCCAATAACAACTCCCAAGTCATGGAATACTTTATAGAAAGTCAATGTTATGCATTACAATTCGCTGATAGTCCCCTTAAGGACTGATTGCAAATAAAAAACACAGCATTAAAAAAAAAAAAAAAAAAAAGTTCTCTGCACAGAAAAAAGTCTGGCGATGTCAGATTGGGAGAGCGTGGTGGAACTTTGCCAGTGCTGGGCCCAATAAAGTTAAGCAGTTCATTCAAGTCGAACATATGAGGTCGTTTGTGGCACCATATCGGGTAGGGGGTTCCGCCAGTCCCGAATTCACCGTTTATTTCTGGCATTCCAGCCCGAAGCCCATCTTTACACATCACGCACGAAATCGTGGATTAAAATCAAGGAATGATATTCGAAATGTTGGCGTATCAACTCAGCGAAAAAGGTAAACGAAAGAAGCACAAAACTATTCGGAGATTATGGATACATTTTTGATTTGAAAAAAAAAAAAGAGAACAATTTTTCCACCCAGACAAGCCATGGAGACACACTTGTTCAGTCGAAATAAATTGTGACCCAGTTTAACATGTTCTCCAGATTTAGCCCACTGCAAATAAAAAAGATCATCACTGAAACTAACGAGAATTATGAGAACCTTAAGAATACTTGTTACACCAGCTAGTATCAAAAAAAATTCTAGGCTCTCATGGAACTATTTCCATGTATCTTGAAATGCAGATTTCAAAAATTTAAGGAACGTTCTCAAGATTTTATTTTTGTTGGGACCTTTATGAGATATTACAAGATATCTCAAGAATGCTGTTAGGAGCTGGTGTCATTTTTGAAATCTACGCCCCCAAAATTCATGGAAATAGGTTCATGAGAACACAGAGCGTTCCACAAAGTCAAAATTTGGAAACTAGTGATATTTGGATGGAACAATAAAATAATGAATTCTTGCATTTTAGGTAAACTCTTAACAACTGTACTGCATAGAGTTACATCTATAAATCGAATTTAAATTAGCTAAAAAAACCACTTAGCGCCACTCCCAAAAAAAAAAAAAAAAAATCAAACAAAGAACTAAAGCTACTGCAACATAGATTTTTTATGATATTTGTATTTTTTTTTTTTTTTTTGTATTTTTATCAAAAACTAATAATTCTAAACAAAGTCACTTGTATACGTAAAGATCTTTTATATCTTTGCTTTTGTATACTCATATCAACAAGTCAAAAATCACATTAATTATGAAGCGCTTGCTTATGTATGTAGTACGATATCTGTCTATCTTAAAGAAAATATATATCTTTTTTTTTACCTTTCTAGCTTCATTAGACGACCGTATTTTTTTTTTAGCTTTTTCTGCTGCTGCATTTCGATAAGAAATTCAACAAGAAAAACAAAAAAAGTAGAATGCATACAAATGAACGAATCGGACCTTACCTGATAATGTCAACATACAGTAGTGTGTATTTGGGAATGTCTTGTCTCACAGCTTGACTTGTATTTTCGATCTTCGAACCAACCAACAAAAACGAAGAAACCAATTCAATTCAAAGCGAGTAGAGGAGACTATCTAACTATCGTACGCCTTATCTAAACTAAAGTTTCTTTTAATTAAAAGCCAAGCAAACAAACGTTCCAAATGTACGTGTGCCAATGACCCGCATTGCCGCGACTTGAGAATCTTTGTAGAATATAAAAGTTTTTTTTTTTTTGGATAGCAACCAATAACCGAACTAAAAGTAAAGCACATAGTTAGTTTGTGGCGCTTTAGTTTCTGT
Source organism: Leucophenga varia (assembly GCA_018903435.1). Lineage (NCBI taxonomy): Eukaryota > Metazoa > Arthropoda > Insecta > Diptera > Drosophilidae > Leucophenga > Leucophenga varia. The sequence continues at coordinate 189,348 of JAEIFJ010001762.1, forward strand.
CTGTCTGTCTGTCCGTCTGCCAATAATGCACCGACACATTATTCATGCTGTTATCAGTGAAATTGGTTTCTCGCGATGGCTTCTACTGAATGGCATATGGCAATGGAGCAAAGCACACAGTACTTTTCGAATGAAGGTAGAAACTTTGGCGCATCTTTTTAAATGTTACCTATAAATGCGATACGTATGTATGTATGCGATATCTTTCTTTAGTTGGGCTTTTTGTTGTTGGTATTGTTGCTTGAATGTGGTCGGCGTGAAAAATGCATTCATTTGTATACAATCTAAAATTTACTGTGGAGAAAATTTGAGAAAAAACTGCATAAAATTTGGATATTAAGTAGTAATTTTTTAGGAAAAAATCTAAGTAAATCTAACTAACAGTCCCAAGTTATCACAAACCGCTGAATTGAACCGATGTCGGTTTTTCCCAGGCTGTTGCAAAGCTGGACTCAACACATTGTGCCTTCAGTCACTGTAAGCTATACAAGAGATAAGTGCCTTTAGACACTGTTAGCTACTGTAAGTGCCTTCAGACACTGTTAGTCATAATAAGTGCCTTCAGACCTTGTTACTCATTATAAGTGCCTTCAGGCACTGTTTGTCACTAAAGTGTCGTCACACACTATTAGACACTTTCAGGCACAGTAAATTACTATAAGTGCCTTCAGACACTTTAATTCGCTATACGTGCCTTCAGGCACTGTTAGTCACTATAAGTGCCTTCAGGCAATGTTAGTCACTATAAGTGCCTTCAGGCACTGTTAGTCACTATAAGTGCCTTCAGGCACTGTTAGTCACTATAAGTGCCTTCAGGCACTGTTAGTCACTATAAGTGCCTTCAGGCACTGTTAGTCACTATAAGTGCCTTCAGGCACTGTTAGTCACTATAAGTGCCTTCAGGCACTGTTAGTCACTATAAGTGCCTTCAGGCACTGTTAGTCACTATAAGTGCCTTCAGGCACTGTTAGTCACTATAAGTGCCTTCAGGCACTGTTAGTCACTATAAGTGCCTTCAGGCACTGTTAGTCACTATAAGTGCCTTCAGGCACTGTTAGTCACTATAAGTGCCTTCAGGCACTGTTAGTCACTATAAGTGCCTTCAGGCACTGTTAGTCACTATAAGTGCCTTCAGGCACTGTTAGTCACTATAAGTGCCTTCAGGCACTGTTAGTCACTATAAGTGCCTTCAGGCACTGTTAGTTACTATAAGTGCCTTCAGGCACTGTTAGTCACTATAAGTGCCTTCAGGCACTGTTAGTCACTATAAGTGCCTTCAGGCACTGTTAGTCACTATAGGTGCCTTCAGGCACTGTTAGTCGCAATAAGTGCATTCAGGCACTGTTAGTCGCTATAAGTGCATTCAGGCACTGTTAGTCGCTATAAGTGCCTTCAGGCACTGGTAGTCACTATAAGTGCCTTCAGGCACTGTTAGTCACTATAAATGCCTTCAAGCACTGTTAGTCACTATAAGTGCCTTCAGGCACTGTTAGTCACTATAAGTGCCTTCAGGCACTGTTAGTCACTATAAGTGCCTTCAGGCACTGTTAGTCACTATAAGTGCCTTCAGGCACTGTTAGTCACTATAGGTGCCTTTATGCACTGTTAGCCATTAAAAGTGCCTTGAGGCACTGTAAGTCACTATAAGTTCTTCAGGCACTTTGAGCACTGTAAGTCATTATAAGTGCCTTCAGGCACTTTGAGTCAATATAAGTGTCATCATGCACGGTGAGTCACTATAAGTAACTTCAGGCAATGTAGTCATTTTAAGTGCCTTCAGGCACTGTAAGTCACTATAAAGTGCCTTCAGGCACTGGATTTCACTATAATTTGTAACTGTTAAATTTTTATTTTATTTAAGCTAAGTTACTAGCTATATTTTTCTGTTCCACGGTGCAAGCATTCGTGGCGAAAATTTCAATGTACGATTCACTAAATTGGTTCGCTTTATTTCGGTTGTATTGCTCTCCTATACAAAACTTGAAGTTTCAATATTGAAGTGAATACTTGAAAACGGCATGAAGTCTTGTGTCGTATCAGTTTAATTTTTCACTTGAGAAGGTTGGAAGAGGGCGCATACATGTGCATATCTGGCAATTGGCCATGCAAAAAAAAAAAAAAAATAAATGAAAAAATCAAGAAAACTTTTGCAAAGAAACACCTTCGCTCGTTCACATTGTGAAGTGTTATCACGATGCTAAAGTACACTCGATTTGCAACATTTCGTGATATATTTGGTTTTTTTTTTCATTAGTTTTTTTATTTTATTTTATTTTTTTGACTGTTAACTTTGTGCGAAAAAGTGTGGGCGTGCAGGCGCTTTGAAGGACCTCCTACTTTTTGCGATAAGCGTTTGTTGGCAACTTTCCAAATAAAAAAAAAAAGCACAAATAATACTGAAGAACTTAATTACAAAGTGTAACGTATTGATTTGAATTTTTATACATTTTTGAATTATTTTTTTAGCATATTCTTTCATTTAATTATTTCTGCCCTTTTGAAAAAAAAAAATGCAGCTGCAAATACCAAAAGTAGAGTCACACGCACAAACCTTAAAAAAGATGCACCTGATAAAATCAACAAATGAAATTCCTTCACGGATCCTTACCCATTTTGTGTGTTTTTTTTAATGAATTTAGTATTTTCTTTTTTTATATTTTTTAAGCAGGACTTTTTTTTCATTGAGTTACTTTTCTCATCCTTTGCGCTTTGAACCTATAATTTATGTAAACGTTTGCGTGTGTGCAACACATTCACAGCGTAATTCCTTTAGAATGGTCATCATATTCTTATTTTTTTTTTTTAGATCTAGAGGGACACAACAGCTATGTATAACATAAAACCTGTATTTAATACCGTAATATAAAATTATAGGCGTAGCCGCAACTAGGCAAGTGCATTATTATCCTTTTGTGTTGCTTTCGTTATTCGTATTTTTTCTCTCTCTGTAAAAGGTGACTTTATACACTTCCCCTAGATGACATGAAAAAAAAAAAAATGATAACCTGTTTTCTTAGTTTTTTTTTTATTACACATTGTCTTTGCTACGAAATGAATTAATTAAATTGGATCGTCGTGTTGCGTAGGGAAAATAAGTTGAAATGCTGAATTGTGTGTTGATTTTGTAACTTAGAATTTGACATGTCGTATACAGCTGCATTTCTTGGAATTCCTACAATTATGCCATAATTATAGTGATTTTATTTTTACTCAATTGGCAGTTCAACTGAACTGAACTGAACTGTTGCTGTCAATGAGATTTAAGTCATGTTTTAAGTGGAAGACTTGTGCGTACATTTAATTACAGTGATTTATTAAAAAATAATTTTTATTGGATTGTTATGCTTCAATGAGTTTTAAATGTTGGCTTCAAAGTAGAAGGATTGTGCAATAGGGTATGTGGCTAGAAGTAAATATTAAATGATTTTTCATTCCATGCCAAAATAGGTCTGTTACGTGCACTGAAGCCACGTCAAGTGACTAATAGTGCCTAAAGGCGCTTAAAGTGACAAATAGTGCCTGAAGGCACTTATAGTCAATAACAGTGCCTGCAGGCACTTATAGTAAGTACAGTGCCTGATGGCGCTTATAATGACTTTCAGTACCTGAAAGCAAAATGTGCTCCAAAATATTGACTACGGCTCGAGGAATGGCAATAAGGAATGGTTTTAAGATAGGACACCGGAGATGCGCAATATTAAAGCCTTTGTTTTATATTGGGTTGTTCACTAAGTAATGTCGTATCTGTGATCGAATTTTGACGCTAACTTATTGCCATTTAGAAGGCAACTTCATTATGCCCCCTTATAAAACTCCCCCTCCCTATTTGCAAAAAACTCAGACAACCAGTTTACGCAAGCCTTTTTTGAGGCCAACGTAGTACCACCAAGAACGTTTTGCATGGCCCGGATAAGATGGTAATCACTTGGTGCCAGGTCCGGACTATACGGTGGGTGCGATAGGACATTCTATCCGAGCTCCCGTAGCTACTTGCGGGTCATCAAAGATGTGTGAGGCCGAGCGTTGTCCTGGTGGAACACTACACCCTTTCTGTTGGCCAATTTTGGCCGCTTCTGGTCAATCGACTGCTTCAAACGGTCGAGTCGATGGTTTGGGTCGGCTCGCCGCGCTTCAACCACGACCTTTTTCGCTGGACGTTATCGTAAGTGATCCACTTTTCATCTCCATTCACCATCCGATTTAAAAATGTGTCGAGTTCGTTCCGTTTCAGCAGCTTATCACAAGCGTTTAAGCGATCCTAAAGATTTTTTGCGTTAATTCGTGTGGCACCCAAACATCTAGCTTTTTTTGAAATCCCATCTTCTGCAAATGGTTCCAAATGGTTGTATGTCTTATACCCAGTTCCTGGCCAATCGAACGAGTGCTAACATGCCGGTCCACTTGGATAATTTCGACTATTTTATGGGTTTCTACGACGATTGGCCTACCAGTACGGGGTACATCTTTGACATCCACTACACCAGAACGAAATCGATTGAACCAACGTTGTGCTGTGCGAATCGTTACAGCATCGGACCCATAAACTTCACAAATTTTTTCGGCCGTCTTCGTTGGATTTTTACCTTACAGACAGTAAAAACGTAAAATATGTCGAATTTCATGCTTGGTGGACTCCATCTTTGGCGCGCTATAACTTGAGACTGAAACATAAGATCACAACACAGTTTGGGTGTCCTTGTAGCTCTGGGTGTTCTCTTTAAATCGCCGTACAGGATGACCCGATGCAATTAGTACAACCTAAGATATATTAAAGAGTCGCCATCTATTGAAAAATACGATATTACTTATTGAGCAACCTAATATTTTTCTTCTTTGCCTACAAAGCAATAACACTTTTGAATGTTTCGCAAATTTTTGTATGCACCCCTACTGCGTTAATTGCACCTTAAACAAAAACTATTAAAACTTACTAAACAAACTCAGTATTTCAGAATACAAAATAACCTTCAAGACCAAAAAAAAATCACCTGCAAAGAGAGACAAGAAAGAACGCTGAAGTCGAGTATGCTCGACTACAAGATACCCTGTACCCAATCTATATGTACCTTAAGTTAGGTTCTATTTGACTACCATACATCATTGAATTGGATTTTCATAGAAAAACTTAAAAAATCGGGTATATCTTTGATTGGGTTTATACCTAAAATTTTGTTGGGCCTACCCATATTGGTCTATTTCATTGGGACTATCATAGACATAATTTATACTAAATTCAAATTTTCTAGAATAAAAAAGCAATGACGTTTTTATGTAAAAACCCAATATTTTGGGGTAAATTTGTATGGGGGCTATACTAAAATTTTGTTGGTCCCAACCATATTGGGATATTTTATTGGGACTATCATAGACATAATTTTTACTTAATTTGAACTTCCTAGAATAAAAAACAATGACGTTTTTATGCAAAAACCCAAAATTTTGGGGTACATTTGTATGGGGGTACCACTTAAAATGGGTCTAGAGAAAAACCGTTTGTAAGTGCACACTTGACGGCCTAGGAGAGTTTAAGTTTCAATTTTGAAAGCTCTACCTCTTATAGTCTCCGAAATAATCGTTTTCATACGGCAGACAGCATGACAGACGGACAGACGGACAGACGGACGGACGGACGGACGGACAGACAGACAAAGCTAGTTCGACTCCCCTTCCAATGCTGATCAAGAATATATATACTTTATAGGGTCTATCTTGCCTCCTTCTGTCTGTTACATACATTCGCACAAACTTAATATACCCTTTACCCTTTGGGTACAGGGTATAAAAAAGATACCAAATAGCTGCTGCAATCAAACTAATTGAATATTTGAATTTCAAATCACAAAAACATCTTTTCGATAATCATTTGATGGATGATGATGTTTAGTCAATGCTCAATGTCAACTGTATGAAAGGATCGACGATTGATTTTAATAACATACAACCAAAGGGAATATATAACTCAAAATTTTGAGTTCTTTTTAAAAAAACAAATAAAACACCACAAACACTGAAAGAGACCCGGGAGTGTACACACACACACAAAAAAAATTCCAGGTGCATTTACAAATTTGACGCCGTTGATTTTCGGCAAAGCAAAACAAAGCCAGACATACGAGTTAAAGTAGGAAAGAAAGATGTACAGAAAAAGATAAAACTACAAAAACCAGAAGATGATTTCGATGATGTTGAAGATGACGCTGATGCGAATGGTATTGGGCATTGGTTAGCCTTGGTGTTTTTGTGGTTGCACGCAGCGCATCGTAAAAGAAACCCAAAAAAGAATACACCCTTTCTGTTGGCCAATTTTGGCCGCTTCTGGTCAATCGACTGCTTCAAACGGTCGAGTCGATGGTTTGGGTCGGCTCGCCGCGCTTCAACCACGACCTTTTCGCTGGACGTTATCGTAAGTGATCCACTTTTCATCTCCATTCACCATCCGATTTAAAAATGTGTCGAGTTCGTTCCGTTTCAGCAGCTTATCACAAGCGTTTAAGCGATCCTAAAGATTTTTTTGCGTTAATTCGTGTGGCACCCAAACATCTAGCTTTTTTGAAATCCCATCTTCTGCAAATGGTTCCAAATGGTTGTATGTCTTATACCCAGTTCCTGGCCAATCGAACGAGTGCTAACATGCCGGTCCACTTGGATAATTTCGACTATTTTATGGGTTTCTACGACGATTGGCCTACCAGTACGGGGTACATCTTTGACATCCACTACACCAGAACGAAATCGATTGAACCAACGTTGTGCTGTGCGAATCGTTACAGCATCGGACCCATAAACTTCACAAATTTTTTCGGCCGTCTTCGTTGGATTTTTACCTTACAGACAGTAAAAACGTAAAATATGTCGAATTTCATGCTTGGTGGACTCCATCTTTGGCGCGCTATAACTTGAGACTGAAACATAAGATCACAACACAGTTTGGGTGTCCTTGTAGCTCTGGGTGTTCTCTTTAAATCGCCGTACAGGATGACCCGATGCAATTAGTACAACCTAAGATATATTAAAGAGTCGCCATCTATTGAAAAAATACGATATTACTTATTGAGCAACCTAATATTTTTCTTCTTTGCCTACAAAGCAATAACACTTTTGAATGTTTCGCAAATTTTTGTATGCACCCCTACTGCGTTAATTGCACCTTAAACAAAAACTATTAAAACTTACTAAACAAACTCAGTATTTCAGAATACAAAATAACCTTCAAGACCAAAAAAAAAAATCACCTGCAAAGAGAGACAAGAAAGAACGCTGAAGTCGAGTATGCTCGACTACAAGATACCCTGTACCCAATCTATATGTACCTTAAGTTAGGTTCTATTTGACTACCATACATCATTGAATTGGATTTTCATAGAAAAAACTTAAAAATCGGGTATATCTTTGATTGGGTTTATACCTAAAATTTTGTTGGGCCTACCCATATTGGTCTATTTCATTGGGACTATCATAGACATAATTTATACTAAATTCAAATTTTCTAGAATAAAAAGCAATGACGTTTTTATGTAAAAACCCAATATTTTGGGGTAAATTTGTATGGGGGCTATACCTAAAATTTTGTTGGTCCCAACCATATTGGGATATTTTATTGGGACTATCATAGACATAATTTTTACTTAATTTGAACTTCCTAGAATAAAAAACAATGACGTTTTTATGCAAAAACCCAAAATTTTGGGGTACATTTGTATGGGGGGTACCACTTAAAATGGGTCTAGAGAAAACCGTTTGTAAGTGCACACTTGACGGCCTAGGAGAGTTTAAGTTTCAATTTTGAAAGCTCTACCTCTTATAGTCTCCGAAATAATCGTTTTCATACGGCAGACAGCATGACAGACGGACAGACGGACAGACGGACGGACGGACGGACGGACAGACAGACAAAGCTAGTTCGACTCCCCTTCCAATGCTGATCAAGAAATATATACTTTATAGGGTCTATCTTGCCTCCTTCTGTCTGTTACATACATTCGCACAAACTTAATATACCCTTTACCCTTTGGGTACAGGGTATAAAAAAGATACCAAATAGCTGCTGCAATCAAACTAATTGAATATTTGAATTTCAAATCACAAAAACATCTTTTCGATAATCATTTGATGGATGATGATGTTTAGTCAATGCTCAATGTCAACTGTATGAAAGGATCGACGATTGATTTTAATAACATACAACCAAAGGGAATATATAACTCAAAATTTTGAGTTCTTTTAAAAAAAACAAATAAAACACCACAAACACTGAAAGAGACCCGGGAGTGTACACACACACACACAAAAAAATTCCAGGTGCATTTACAAATTTGACGCCGTTGATTTTCGGCAAAGCAAAAACAAAGCCAGACATACGAGTTAAAGTAGGAAAGAAAGATGTACAGAAAAAGATAAAACTACAAAACCAGAAGATGATTTCGATGATGTTGAAGATGACGCTGATGCGAATGGTATTGGGCATTGGTTAGCCTTGGTGTTTTTGTGGTTGCACGCAGCGCATCGTAAAAGAAACCCAAAAAGAATGCACCTTGCAGCTAATGATTTCAAATGCTAATCGAAATTTTGGTTTTACCTGAAAATGTTGTCTGCAAGCCAAAAAGATACAAAAACAAAAATAATTTATTTTATCGGAGAAAAAAAAGGATGCAGGTGAAACTGATTTTGTTGTTGTTTTCTTGTATCTTTCGATTTTACGATTTTGATATTTTATATATTTTTTGTTGATGTATATATCTGCTTTTGTATTTCATTGATTTCGTAGAATAAAAAAATATAAAAGAAATGGGAGTGTTATTGTTTTGTGGGTTCGAGTTTTTATTTTGAAACAATGAGATACATTTTTTTTGAAAAGAAGCAAAATAATAGTGAACATTTTTGGTCAAATGATAGTGAATATTTGAATAATGTAAGATATAATTTAGATATTTTTATTGAGATTGTTAATTGAACTGATTTTGGTATTTTTAAGCGGACGAAAATTTTATTTTCCAGTAAAAAATACAAATAATTTTGCACTGCCTTTTCCAGCAATGAATGCATTCTTTTGGCTCAAGGTTTCAAAGATTGATAAACGGAAATTCAAGCAATTATAAGAAGTTTCCGTAATCAGCCTCTGTCTCTTTCTATTTTGCTGACATATTTGTTTTGTGAAATTTTTAGTTCGAAAGCAAACTTTTTGGTGTATAGAGTACGGAAAGAAGTTTCATTTCTCTCTCTGGTCTCTATCGAAGCTATAATATAAAGCTTACTAAGCAAACAGAAGCGGAATACTACACCCTTTTACTATAGGAAAAATTCTACTGAAGCTAAGAATTTCTTCTTGCAAATTTTTTTCAAGATGGGAAGAAAAATAGGCTGGGGTGAAGTTTTTACTGGTGACCCATAATTCTCGGAGCAAATAAAGATTCTCCAGGGTTTGTAGTTCAAATCTTGACGTAACAAAAATGCGAAGAAAAAATATAGAAAAACTTACCTTAAAAAAAAAAAAAAAAGATCCAACATGAATATTTTCGAAGTTATAGACACATTAGTGAAGGCGTTCCGAGAGATCTCGCAGTGCTTTTTAGTGCTTTCAAAACTTTAAACACGTTTTTCTCGAAACGGTGTTTTCAAAGTCGGTGAGCAAGATTTCTCAGAAGCGGCTGAACCGATCGGTCTGAAATTTTTACACAAGCTTCTTAACTATATTTTTTAGTAATTAATCGAAGGATTTCCCCATCCGGTGAAAATTTCTTATTTTTTTAAAACAATTAAAGAGCCGAATTTTGGTCAAAAATCGAACCTTTTGCTTTGAGTAGCCTCCATTTTGTCAATCAATTTTTTTGCTAATTCCTTCGATTAATCACTAGATTATTTATTATATTAAAAGAAATCTAATTGGTTTTTGCATTTTAGATGATCCAGTCCAGAGTTATCGTGCTCACCGCAAGAGGCCTTTTTTGCGGACCTCTGCAAAATTGGTAATATCAACGTTCCCGATAATTATTTTTGGCCATAAAAAATATGTGAATATAGTTTAAGGTTGTCATAATATACCTGCCAAGTTTCAAATCAATAAACCAAATAGTTTGCTTAGAAAAATTCTTGAAAAATGCCTTTTTTTCGACCTCCTAACTGTATATAACCCTTTAAAGGATTGTAGTTATTAATAATCAAGAAACCAATTTTTGTGATGCCAGATATAAGATAGGCTTTGTACTTTTTACTGACTAACAGCCCAAATGTAAAACATTTCAAGAACTAAGCCAACGTAATTGTTTTGCAGCTTAAAATAGCTATTTTAAGTTAAAAATTCTCTCACATAAGCACAATTTCGGAATATATTATATCTTAGCAAACAGATTATATATTTGCTACATATTGCCACAAGAGATTTGCGCCTTAATAGCAAAACAAATTAAAATAGATAGACAAGTCGATTAAAACGCATAAACCGTATGGAAACATTTTGTTGTTTGCAAAACAACATTGATTAACATTGATGAAGATGATGCACAAATGCAACATGTTTATATAGTAAAACGATTATACACAGAATAGATGTGCATGATGCACTGAAGTAAATATACATTTGAACGGCAGCATTTGATATGATACTTTTAGGGCATTTAGATGATGTTGCATATTGCATGAAATACCCTTAGGAATACATAGTATATCGACATAAGCAAACGTTTAAGTGGATGCCAAATAAGCATAATACTGTTTATCCAAAAGTTCATTTTACTGTTTAAACATTGCCGCCGAATTTACCAAAAACGAACCAAACCAAACGAAATTCAACAATAAACAAATCAAAAAAAAAGAATAAATCAACGAAGGCGCCGCAAACTTGAAGTCATTGCCACCAACATGCAAACGAATATTTTTATTGAAGAGTCGAAATGTAGAAATGCAAACGTTGGCCTATCCATTCAATGCCAATGGCTGTAAACAAACAAACAAACGAAACAGAAAAAAATAAAAAATGTATCTGAAAGATACAAAACAAAACCAAATGCAACGCAACACAACAAACGCACAGAAGCACTTTGGAAAGTGCATTGCGCTGTTATTTTAACGATTATGCTGATGGTGTTTTATGTTGATGGAGGTTAGTGTATGCATGTGTGTGTGTGTGCTGTTTGTTGTTTGGAGCAGCCAACGGCGATTCATCAGCAAAGAACTCAGTAGCTCAATTGCCCCGCAAGCAAAATAGTGGACACTACACGAAATGGAATCGAGTGGAATCGACATGAAAATGCAATTTATGTAATTTATACAATTTCGATTTGATTATTTAAGATTTTAAGTTTGTTGTATGATATAAAATGTAACTGATAAACAAAAATGTATCTCAAAGATACAAAAAAAAAAAAAAAGTATCTTAAAGATTGCAGCGACACTTGTACGATTATTGCTGCAGTCAAAAATATTTTAAAAGGTTCATCGCTACTGAATGATTTATTATTTGAAATACAAAAAAAAAAATACAAATTAAAAGCATTCCTGCAGCGTTCTTGCTGCATAGTAGCGCTTTGGCTTTGGCTGATGACTACTTTAACTGTTGACCGCTCAGGGTCATGTGTCGCGTCGGCAACATTAATTAAAACTACAATTTATATTGGTAACATCAATTAATAAAAAAAAAAAAATTTATACATCAATCTTCGCTTATCTACTAATTGTGGAGATCATTAAAGCTGACAGCAGAGACGAATGGATGGAATGATGCACAGTTCAGGCAGGTGATTTCAAAAGTTCAAAAATTGCAGTGGGAGTAATGAAATGAGTGAGTTACATTTCGTATACAAACAAAATCTGAGCGGTTTTTATATTAAATGTAATCAACAGCATCAGCGCTTAAGCATTTTGGAGCAGCAGTAATGAAAAATGATTATCAGGTTTTCTTCTTTTTTTTTTTTTTTAAAGCGGAAGCTATAAAGTGAGCTGATATGAAGTTGGTTGATATTATTTTAAAAAATCGATTTTAATCGACTCTCAACAAAAAAAAATCGTATATAACATAAAGCCTCCATACAAATTTGACCAAATTCATCGTGAAATTTAATCTAAGCCCATATCAACATATACGAGGTGTGTTTTTAATTATTTATTTATTCATGAATACCTATTTTGTCCCCTTTAAAGTAATCCCCTCCCGATAAAATACACCTATGCCAACGTTTTTTCCAATCCTCGAAACATGCCAAATAGTCCCTTTCCGGTATAGCCATCAGTGCCTTCTTCGATTTAGCTTTTATCTCCTCATTCGACTCGAAACGCGTTCCCCAAAGTGGTCTCTTGACTTTTGGGAATAGCCAGAAGTCATACGGTGCCAAATCAAGCGAATACGGTGGTTGCGGAACGATATTGGTTGGATTTTTGGGAAAAAATCACGAAAAATCAGTACAGTTTTTAAAAAAAATCATCATTTTTGATACCAACCGAGACTCGACACGTTTGAGGCCCAAAACATCCTTCAAAACTGTATTAATTAATCCTTTCGATACTCCAATTTCATCAGCAACGTCTCTCATAGTTAATCGACGGTGTGCAAGCACTAATTCTTTTACTTTTTGGATGTGAGCATCGTCCGTTGAGGTCGATGGTTGATCAGGGAGCTCTTCGTCTTCAACACGTTCGCAACCTTCTTTCAACAATTTCTACCAATCAAATGTTGTTGATTTTGGTAGAGCTCGGTCCCCATAAGCCTTCTTCAACATTTTTATTCCATTCAGAAAAAAAAAATTTGATACAGGTTCTTTGATCCATTTTTTTGAACAGGTAAAAATCGAAGACGATCCAAAACACGTGCAAGCAAAGCAGCTGTCAACAATTAAGTGAACATTCAAAATGGCCGAGCTTGTCGGCATAAGTGAGAAACATGAGTACCAACATAACGCCACAAAAAAAATCGAAATTCGAATATACGTAACCCGCGAAAATTCAAAATTCGCGATAATGTTTGAACACACCTCGTAGCCAATTTGTAGTCAAGGAAACCTTCTTCATCCTATTTCCGTGATCTTAGACTGATAAAGAGATACCTTACCGGTCATAATCGTCTGAAATATTATCTAAAGAAGAGGACTGTCCCCAAAAACTGAGTGTCTGTACTCTGTACTTTAAACTAGCTCGCATAACCTCAGCAAAGCTCCGTCTGTGACCTGTTTCAGTTTCACACAGCTATACTGTACTGCGTCCTGCTTTCACCGATGTCGCGTTTTTATGTTCCATTCAAGAAGAGCTCATCATGGTCATTATCTCCCCACAGGGAAAACAAACACGACAAGCAAGCGTGTAACTCCAGTCCAGACACTAAGTCAGACTCTCAAGGTTTTTGGAAATGATTATTGTCCTATCTCATCGAATTAAAGCTAGCCTTGAAGCAATTAAATATTTAAAAAGTTAGCAAGGTCTGCATGGGGATGCATCCAGAGTGCTGATTGAACTATAACATTTCTGCAGTCGCTTGGAGACCTTATGTGGAATAAAGGTAATAACCCCAGAGATAGTACAGACAAGACTGTATGGGAATAAGACGGGTTGATAAATCTGTTTGGAAAGAGCAAAATAATACATTCGCCTTGAATTGAAAATCTTAAGAGTGATATCAGAGATCTATGCAGCCTTAAGAAATATTTGCAATACCTGTAGGTTCTGACTAAAAAATGGGGGAATCACTGGAACATCTCTTGAAAAATTCTCCAATGATGCATACTACGAGTCTTTGTTTAAGTGAAGTACAACCAGCTGAATAGTGAAATTGTACAACAACTAAATGAGGTGCTTTAAAAAAGAGAGTCAAGAGTTAGTACACTCTTTGAGGTATGGAATATGAGTTTTGAAAGTCAAGGTCTTAAAATTCCTAGTTTGCTCGGCCCTTATTTCTCCCAAAGGTCAGACAGCAACTGAGCATGTTGAAAAAGCCATATTTATTATAAAAAAAAAAAAAAAATATGTTGCCAGATTTGATAAATTAAACTTCTAAAGCATATTTTATATATATGATATGCAGGTTTTAGTAAAATATCTTAATTAAAGACTTATCATACAGGACTACAATTCACTTAGGACTTCAAGATCAACACATATGTACAGTTGACTTTATTACAACTCAATATCCGCTCACAAACATTTTAACGCAATCAAAAAAATATTGCATTTTCCCATGTATTGCGTCAATCTCACAGAAATTCGAAAAGATTGACTAAGAATCAACAATATGGCAACGCATATTGTAAAAAAAGATGTGGTACAAAAGTCAGCCAGGCAAATAGCGAAACGAATTGCAACAAATCGGAAGCAATTAATCATGACGCAGTTTGTGCAAGTGCACATTTCCGCTACTCCTTCAATCGATTTGGAAATATTTTCCATTCAACGATTGATTGTGATATTGATTCCCACGCCAAAATTTAAGTACTACAATGCTGGACCAGCTGTAAGTAAGCAGTTACAGATGAACACCCCAAGAAGAGTCTGTAAAAAAAAAAAAAAAAAATATTCGCCAAACAATTGAAATTCCTTTGCAAAAGGGTGCCGCTGCATTGGTAAACTTCCGCTTGAGTGGAAACAAATAAAATGAGCAAAAAAAATGAAAAACAAGGATATACAACAAAACGTTTGCTTACTGACCAGACCAGTGCAACAGGACGTCTCGTTGCAGGACACTGTGTGCTGTGTGAGTTGTCGCTCCTTTTGTGCTGCATTTTTTTTGTTGTTGTTTTGTTTACAATTTATTCTGCTGTTTTGTTTGCCTTATTACTTTGCTTCACATATACAATGTTCTTCCGGTCATTTATTAATGTCAACGCTCCAAAAAAATAAATATTTCTGCCAGGTTACGATTTAGCAGCTCGGTCTAAATTTTGTTTGCTTAGTGCAGCGATTTGTTGCATTTTGCTAGTTGACAGTCTTCAGTTGAGTTAAGATTCAAGGTTCTATATACAATTTATATAACTTATGACCATGAGTTTGTACGATATACTTTATTGACAGAATGTAAAGTATCAGCAGCAATGTGCAACAAGCTGCTACAACTGCAACAGCACTTTCAAGGTTGGTAAAGTTTGCTTTTATTGCTTTTAGCGAATTGTAAGAAAGGTAAGAACATGTCGAAACTTTGGAAGTTAAATATTTTACATTCTTTTTATTCAATATACACACATATCTCTTTTGAAAGAAGATGTGAAGTAACCCATACTATCCGTTACTCCATAAAATATTTAAAAACTTTTATCAGTGTAGTTTTTCTAAGGAATTCTCGGAAACTTCCAGCTCTATTCAAGATTATTACTGAATATCGTAACTTCCTATCTTCCCTAGATTTTGCGTTTAGATTGGCGTTCGGAACTTTGATACTGTCAAAAACTCGATTAACCGATAATAACCGATTTTTTTATTGAGAATCGATTAAAATCGATTTTTATTAAATAATTGCGTGCATTTATCGATCTTTGTTGTCGTTGGAAATAATTAAATTCGCTTTTTATACCCGCCACACATAGTGTGAAGGGTATATTCAGTTTGTCGGAAAGTTTGTAACGCATTAAAGGAGACGTCGTAGACCCCATAAAGTATATATATTCTTGATCAGCTCGATGAGACGAATCGATTTAGCCATGTCCGTCTGTCTGTCTGTCTGTTTATTTCTTCGCAATTTTTTTGATGAAGATATTTAGATATTACGCCGAAATTTGGAACTTAAGCTTTTCTCGGCAACGACTATTATGAGTTCGAGAATTAGAGTGCCACGCCCATTTTTAGGTATAGCCCCCATACAAACTTACCGTTTTTTTCCGATTTTTTGTATAAAAATTGTAATTATTTATGAATGTATTCGCTCCCAATTGTGTAAAAACATTTTTTTTGTCATCCAGTGTCAAAACCAAAATGCCACGCCCTCTTTAGGCATAGCCCCCATATAAACTTTCCATTTTTCCGATTTTTTGTAAAAAAATACTAATTATTTATGCATATATTCACTCCAATTTGGCTAAAAACATTCTAATGTCATCCAATGTCAAATCAGATGTGCCACGCCCATTTTTTGGTATAGCCCCCATACAAACTTTCGGACCATTTTCGATTTTTTGTATGAAAATGGTTATTATTTATTCATGTATTTACTCCATATTGGGTAAAAACTCTTCCATATCATGGTGCCACGCCCATTTTCAGGTGTTTCTTGCATACAACCTTACCGCCCGTTTCCAGATATATTCGAGAAATATGTTGTTATACATATCTGTATTTTAAGCTCAAAATTTTAAATTAATATTGTGTGTAAACTTAGGTGACCACTGATGATTACACATAAACTCTTTAAAGATTCGTGTGACGGGTATTTAAGCTTCGGTTCTACCGAAGTTAACGTTTTTTCTTGTTATATTCAAATTTTGGAAATAGAAAGGAGTTGTTGAGAGGATATAACGGCATGTTACTCATAAACTGGTAAGAGAGCTTCCAAGTGAATATTTTTTCCATTCAAGCTCAAGCATGAAACGGTAAAATGATTGCCAAATGAATGAATGTGTGAGAGAGAGAGATTAAAAAGCAAAAGAGACTTTTTAATTTAGTGTGATCTGCTACACGAAAAAGTACAAAAGCAAACTTCACCTTTTTATCAATTTCAAATCCATTACAACTTGAAAAAAGCCAATAAAAAATGTCATTAAAATTTATCAAAAAATATATTAAAAATTTTTCAATACAATGCCACATTGAATTCATTGACACAAAACGTGCATAATGAAAATTTACTTAGCAAAAAAAGAAAAAAAACTTTATTGAAAACGTGTCCTTTTTTTTTGCATTAGAAGTGAAAATTCCTTTAATCAAAAAAAAATCGGGCAATATAAATCACAAAAGTTGTAGAAACTTTTCATTCTTATTTTAAACTTACAAAGTACAGCAGCAGCAGCAGAAGTTTTATGTCATCAACGTTTTTGTGCGAACATTAACGAATTTTTTCTTCACTACTCCATATTTTTTTATACCCTGTAACCAAAAGGGTATATTAAGTTTGTGCGATAGTATGTAACATACAGAAGAAGGCTAGATAGATCCTATAAAATATGGAAAGTATGGGAGTCGACTTAGCTATGTCTGTCTTTCCGTACATCCGTCTGTCCCTCTGTTCTGCTGTCTGAGGAATTATCTCGGAGACTATAAGAGATAGGGTCACCATATTTGAAACTTATACTCCTGAGCCTAAAGGGTACCTTGCATTCAAGCATACTCGACTTCAGCGTTCTTTCTTATTTTCTTCTTCTTCCACTACTCACTGGAATTTCTGCACAAGTTTAATTTTTGCCTTTTAGCCGATCATAGTTCAATGAGCAAATTGCATGATGATTTGTTAGACTTCAATGCATTTGATTTCTTTTGCTGAGAAAAAAGAACTCAGGAAAAACTCTAAAACCATTTCGTACAGAAGATTCTTTGTGTAATGTGATTAATGAGCTAAGACCGCCAAAAACTTTAAAGTTTTCCTAACTACAAAAAGGTACACGTTTCTTCGAATAAAAAAAATAAAAAGGAGAAAAGGAAGTTTTATGAAGTTAACAAAGTTAGTTGAATTGGTTGCATTACAAAAGCATTCAAGGAAATATTTTTTTTTTTCGAACGACAAAACTTGAAAGTTATTAAAAAATTGTGTAATCTTGAGTTCAGTCATTGCACATAATTAACTTTTTTTTTTTCAGTCAGTCAGTCCATCAAGTAAGGAAATTAAATCGAATACGAAGAAGTAGAAGAAGAAGAACGAACGTGTCTGAACGTTGTATTGCGTGACTATTGTCATTTGAATGTTTCTGTTATATAATTTCTTTTGATTTATATAAAAATTACGAAAGAGCTATAATTTTGAAATGTTTTCTTGATGCCCTAAAGCAAAAGTGAGAGAAAGAGACAGTTGAATGCAGTTAATATCTGAAATGAAAGAATTGTAATTATTTTTGATGTTAAAGTTAACAATCTGACGATTGATTACAATTTGCAATGAAAGGTTTAAGTAAAACGGGGGAAAACACGCAGGCAGGTATTTTTGTTTTTTAACTCTTCAAGCAATTTTTGTTAAATGATTTTGTTTGCTGGGTAATTAATATTAAAAAAATGAAATCGCAGACGAAATCGCTAGACCTGGCTCCTCTTTGCCCCTTATTGGCCCAGAGCATTTCTTCAACAATATTGGTTTCAATATCTGGGGCACAAGCAGTTAACTCTCAACCGCCATGACCCCAGGCTACCTTGCCGGTCATAATAGACTGAGATATCATTTTAAGAAAATAGGCCTGCTCCCAGAGTCAGAGTGTAGACTCTGCCTCTAGGACAATGCAACTAGCAAACACATTCTCTGCAAATGTCCGGCTTTAGCCCGAAAATCAGAGGCGCCCCGACTAAGAATACTCTCCTATTTATCAAACAGGCGGAGAGGGTTCTCTGTACATAAACCTTCCCATTTCATGTCCTGCTTGGGTACAATGGACTCCTCCAGGGTCGCAGTGGCCTTTTTGTTTTTTAATCCCCGGTAGTAACGTGTGGTGATTTTCTTAAGTCTCCACTTTTGCTCTGACCAATGGTTGCTTGTTTAGCTGCCCCGGCTCAGACACAGCTTCAGGCTTCTATAGTTATGGCAATATATATACATGCTTATGACCCTAAAATCATCTGCAGGTCTGGGTCATAGCAAAACGACAATAATGTACTGCTTGATGAGAGTTCCAATCTTGAAAATAAATTAGATCTTCCATCCTAGAAATGGATTTATTTGGCAGATTTCTCGCTTTAATTAGATCCGGAGCTTTTATAATCATTGGAAGAAGTTGACCCGTCAGAGTAAGTATTTAGATTTTTTTCGTTAAAAGAATAACGAAATTTTTGTCAGCGAGTTATAGTCAAGGCTAAGTCAAGGCTAGATCTATAGACTGAACTAAAACGAGCTACAATAAGATCGAGTTAAATCGGGAAAAACCAGCGGGTGGGAAAATACTTCCAATTTGAGCGATTTCAAAATGGTTTTGAATGGTTCACTATACTATATCACCCATGATGATTTTAATTAGCCTGTACAGATAC
Organism: Leucophenga varia; assembly: GCA_018903435.1. Lineage (NCBI taxonomy): Eukaryota > Metazoa > Arthropoda > Insecta > Diptera > Drosophilidae > Leucophenga > Leucophenga varia. Next base: position 208,413 of record JAEIFJ010001762.1, read on the forward strand.
TAAGCAAAGATTCTGGCTGGCCCTGTTTAGCGCTTTATATCTTAAATAGTTTTTCAAACTTCTCCGCAAATAAAGTTTTCGTTATTACAATACTCGATATGGGACATTTATTAAGGAACTTTTCTCGAACTGGCCTAATGCTGAGAGAGTACTTAACTTCTGTGCTTACTGTTTATTCCCAAGCTATACTGTATTGTTGTTTATCTCTATAATTTAGATATAGCCCCCATACAAATATAAACCATTTTTTAAGGTTTTGTTTGAAAATCCGGTACAATAAAGAATGGTAATAAGAGAGTCCTTAACTTAAGGTACATAAAGTTTGGGTACAGGGTATCTTGCAGTCGTCTTACAGTCGTCTTCAGCGTTTGTGCTTGTTTTTTTTTTTGTCGAATATCCAAAATTTGGTATAAACTGTATTTAATTTTCCGGAAAAGATCTTCCAAGTTTTATTATAATCCAATTACAAAAAAAAAAAAAAAAATAAAATAAAATAAGCTTCAAAACTCAAATAAAATCAATTCATCACTCCAATGAACATTACAATTCATAAAGGAAATACTATTCTTTATGTCACTGTCGAACTTCCTGTTTTTACGCTAGTATCTTCCGCAAACAATTAGTTTCGGTTTGATTAGCCATAACCAATAACTCAGCTACTGCTTTAAAAAAAAATTCCATACAATTTCTATAAAATACAAAGCAAATTTGCGACACTTATTCTTATACAATTTCATGACAAATTTTTCAAACAGGATAACAATTGAAAGAACATCAGTCATGAGAATTTGGAAATTCCCAAATGTCTAAAATAATCAAATAACAATTTTTTCTATACACACAACCACGCGGTTTGATTTCTTGCTGTGCCAAAACGACTTGCATATTTTTACTTCAAGACAAGATCTCGCAGATCTTTGTGTATCTGTAAGATACATCTGCGCAATTGGATTTGTCGCAATGTTTGTTTGTTATTTGTAACGCCGACAGCAGACAGTGTGTGTCATTCATGAGGCTCAATTCGTTTATATTTTCATCCTGGCTATCCTGTCAGTCCGTCCATCTGTCAGTCTGTCTGTCTTCCAATGACATAAATATTGTATAAGAATCAAAAGCAACATGCAAGGATTACAAAAAATTTGTAGCAAAACCTTTTTGAGTTTTTTTTTTTTTTTTTTCGTTACGACAGCTCATCGCTTCAGCTTGTTTTGAATAGCTTTGTCTTCTTGTACAATTGTGTCATGTGAGTCGTCTTACATAGCATATCCGTTTCCTTTCCTTTCTTTTATTTTATATTTTTTTTCCTCAATTCAAAAGTTTTTTTTTGTAGAAATTTTACACGTGAACAAATGAAAATTGTTTGTTAATCCGCATATTTAGAGGGGCTATTTACAGCACCAAAATTGACAATTTTACACAATTCCTTTACAATTTGGCATTCGTATATGGCAATGGCAATGCCAATGGCAAATTGGCTTTAAATGTAATATCTGCTGGCTGCATCTGTGGCATTCTTATATACATTTTGGCCATTGGCTGTGTTTTTGCGTTGTATTGTATTGGAAAATGTCGTTTGTATAAAATTTAATTGAGGATTACATTGCATTTGTGTAATGTCATTTTGGCTTAGATTGAAAGTGCAATGAAGATTTGCAAAGGATACCAAAAGGATCTACTTATAGATTTGTGTATACACGTATATGCACCGGGCGTGTGTGTACTCAAAGGACTAAGGCGTTCATGTGTAATTTTATCTTAGACTTAGGCTTACTTAGAAGGGCTAAAATATAAACAAGTAGTTTGTTTTTGTGGTGAAGGAAATTGGTAGCAGAACGGATAGTCGCTGTGAGCTATGTGGCTTTCGATGCTCCTCAAAAATACGCATTTCTTCCAGATTCAGTACAGCACAAGCTAAAAATTTCGAAGATAGATTTCTACGTTCCCGAATGTGAATACTGGAAGCATAACTCCAATTCGTAAATGAAGGCAAGTAAAGAAAGTTGGGAACGTTGCGGGAATTTCCAATGCAACTGCACAGAAGAATAATGGCCAACAACGTTGTCCTCAAGTGGAAGTAGTAAAGTTGCTCTAGATCAAAACCGAGAGAAACGTAGAGAAAAAAAAACGGAATAAAAAAAATAATAAATAAGGCGTCAATTGCTTGAAGTTGAGAATAAAGAGTGTCCCAGAATTGACGCAAGATTTGCAATAAAGTGCTGGCAACACTGAAAATTAACAATTTGACAGCTAAAAAAGTTTAGGTCAAGTAGAAATGGAGCGATTACACGATAGAAAATTTAGGTAGTGTTGCCAGCACTCTATTGCAAAATCTCCCGTTAATTCTGGAACTTGCATCAATTCTGGGACTCCCTTTATATCGAGGTCTCTTTCTGTAAAGACAAATAGAGCTATTTGGGAGTTGCGAGTTGAATAACTTCGTTGTTTAAAAATCTAGAAGAGTTAGAAAGTTGTGCTCCTTACCAAAAATGTAGCCAATAGATTACACCTTTAAGACTTCATCTTTCAAAATAATATCTATAGTTAAAAATCTGGTTACTTTCTTCTCGAATCAATCCTATCATTTTTAAATTTTTAGCTACTTTAACTTAAAAACGAGTTGCCAACTACACATAATTATAGACCATTAAAAAATGCATTAGGCATAATCGGTTCATACAATAAGTCGGAGCCGTGACGTTATCTTTAAAACGTAAATGGCAAAGGTCAATTTATCGATTCCAATAAAAAATTTTGAATATAAATGCAAATTTCAGAGTTTTATTCAACTTAAAGAAAAACTACGCTTAAAAAATCACACTCAAAGTTGTTTTCAAGTTAAGAATTACTCTCTCTTTTCTTATTGGATCACATTTGACGCTCTACTTCCATTCAACTCCAACTCTCCACAATTTCACAATTGATTCCATCAATGGTGAAATTGCAATATTCACCAGAAATGAGAAGAAGAAGAAGACGCTTTTTTTTATTAAAGAATTTCATTGCGCGTGTGTGCGGTAATAAAAGAAAAACAAATTAGTTGCATTTAATTTAATTTTATTTTTTTAAGCTCGTCAAGCCCCAGGCAAGTTGAGAGATTGACGTTTTTTCAATTAGACTTTCGTGGGTTTTGGGGTCGCTGTGTAATTACTTTGCCAAAATGGATCCACCATTTTGAACTTTTAAAATATGACTGCAGACTCGTAATCAGCGACCCCATAAACCCCCGAGTACCAAGTTTAAAAAAATCCAATCACTTTCTAAATTTTGATCCGCCATATTGATCCGCCATTTTGAATTTTTAAAGTCTGACTGCAGGTTCGTAATCAGCGACCCTGTAAACCCCCGAGTACCAAGTTTCAAGAAAAAAATCTAATCTCTCAATTTGCCTGGGGCTTGACGAGCTTATTAAAATGGGTTATTTTGAGGTTAGGGCAAAACCTAGACGTGTAGGGCTAAATCTGATGGTAGATTCGGATTCAGCGCATCAAAATACATAGAAATATGTGGGTCTCGTAGCCAGATCCGGGTACTTTTTTTTGGGGGGGGCTGTGTAATCTTTTGTCTTTGAAAGCCAAATATACTACATACATATGCAAAATTGCTTATGCTTATTATAAACTTTTCCAAAAATGTATGTATGAAAAGTATTTAAGTTTAGAAGACGTTAATTTCGAAAGTAACAGTTTAACGCGAACGCAAACGCTAATGCCAGTGGAAACATAACATTACGTTTCCATTGATTTTATTAATTTAAAGTTTTAACTTATCAAACTTTATTAAATATTTTTTATAAAATGTACGCACCAAAAGCATATAAAAGTCTGCTAGGAAAATTCAATAAAATTTACGCTTCAGCACCTTAACTAAATATCGTATAGGTATCTGCTACACATACACTACCAGTATAAATAGCATCTATGTGTATTATAGTTAGTACAATATATTTAATGCAATGAACTGTTAAAGCGTATCAAACGATATGTTTGTATCGAAACAACAGGATATCAGGCATAGATAGTGTCAATAGGCTAGCCAATGCCACCTGGAAGTTAATAAAATACAAAACACAAATGAAGAAAGAACAAAAGATGAAAGTAAATAAAGACAGACAGAGTGAAAATATGTGTAATACAAGCATAATTTATTAACTATCCAAGGACCAGCAGCATTTAGTACAGAAGTGTGCATCTGAGATGACAGCAAAAAAGGATAAAATGCGTATGCGTGTGTGTGCAAATAATGATGCGGGATGCATGCTGTACATGCATGCATCACAAGGACACACAATGACAAAGTGCAATAAATTAAATGTAAACAAACAGAAATGCAATAATGAATTTAAACTAAACACAAAATAGCAACAATCAAAAACCAAAATACAATCATAATTGCATTTTTACAGCAACCAAAAATAACAAAAAAAATAATAAAATAAAAAGGACAATAAGCATTCAAGTTATGCAGCCAAACAATAGTCAAAATGAAAACATTTTTATTAGCAGCAAAGCTACATAGTTCTGTACAAGGACAAAGGCGTTATAAATCCCAGGACTGACACTTTTACTGCGAAAAAAAAAATATGAAGCAGCAAAAGTAGCTGCGTCAGTGTTAAATGTCAAGCTGAATAATATCGCAAAGAAAAATCTGTATGGAAAAAAAAAAATTAAATTTTTATCTAATAACCCGCACAGCAGGAAGTCTTTCCTTACATTTTCAAGGATATGCGCTGACTGCTTCTTAGGAAAATAATATATTTTTTTTCTACAACTACTTTTCACACCATTCCCCATTTGATTTGTCCTTCGTATTGAATGTAATCATTTTTGCGCACATTAATTTGACTTATCCTGCCAGACGACAGAACACACACACACACACACAAGGACATGCATTCAGTTGGAAAAGTGCAATTAATGTCAAACAATGGCGACATTTGTTTAGTTTTTGAAAATAAACAAATTGCACTCACGCGTCCAAAGTGCGTTGTGTGTGTGTTTGTCTGTTGCATTTTTATGACTTTTGCAAGGACACACACACAGGTATATCCTTGAAATAAATTTACACACGATCGTCATTAACCTTGAAGTTTAGTTCTTTTTTTATTATGGCAGCACTCCCATGGCTTACGCAAATCTAACAAAATACGCCCTTTCCTTTTTTACAATAGCTCAGATCGCGTGCTGCTAAATAACGTTTTGCTTCAAGGATATTTTTAATTGTCACATAACGCATTTCTATGCAACCTTGTACTTCGCCTAATTATATAGTTTGACTACTTTCATTCATTTCTTTAATGCTTTTTCTAACTTTTCAAGGTGTTTTCTTTAAATATTTACTTTTTTTATTGCTTGACTTTTGCGCTGTTGCGCTGCGAAGTGTGTCTGCGCATGCGCGGCGCGTGAGTTCTTTAATAGATTTATCAATGTCTTAAGTAAGTCTTTAAAGGCGTTATTTTTTTTTTTTTTTATGTCCTTGTAGGCTTCGATTTTATTTCTTTTTGTAATTGAAGGTCATTTAAATAATTTATTTTTATTTTTGAGAGATTAAGTTATCACATTTAAGCACTTTTGAGAAAATTTTTTCATTTTAAATTGTCACGCTTTAAATTTTCAATGGAAACATTGCTGGAAAAAAAATCATTCATAAAAACAGAAACTGTAAATTTTAATTTCTCTCAACTCTCGAACATATGGATGTACCGAAATAAATATCAATAATATTTTCCATCGTTACACCGGAAAATAAGATGAGTAATAAATTGAAATATATAAAAAAAACAAGGAAAAACGTTAACTTCGGTGGAACCGAAGCTGAAATACCCGTTACACAACGCTTTTAATAGTTTATATGTTCACTAGGCGCTTAGATTAAATTTCACGATGAATTTGATCAAATTTGTATGGAGGCTTTTTGTAATATTAGCCCGATCTTTACCATATCGATGGATTTGACATTAGAATTGATTTTACCAAAATTTAATTGAATTCATTCAGAAAAATAAATGTTTTCATACAAAAAATTGAAAATGGGCGGTAAATATGTATGGGGCTATACCTAAATATGGGCGTGGAATCTTGGATTTGACACTCGATGACAAAAGAAATGTTTTTCTATTTCCTATTTTTAAACAAAAAAATCGAAAAAACGATAAGTTTGTATGGGGGGGCTATACCTAAAAATGGGCGTGGCAATCTCAATTTCCAACTTAACCTAGTCGTCGCTGAGAAAAGCTTAAGTTTAAAACTTCAGCCCAATATCTTTATATCTTCATCGAATAAATCGCATAGCAACAAACAGACGGACAGACAGACGGACATGGCTAGAACGATTCGTCTCATCAAGCTGATCAAGAATGTATATACTTTATGGGGTCTCCGATGCCTCCTTCAATGCATTACAAACTTTCCGACAAACTGAATTTACCTGTTTACACTAATGTAACAGGTATAAAAATAGTAATGAAAAATTATCTGAGATGGTCTCAGAATTATTCAATTCTATATAGGATGCCTCCGAGATAGAAAGTTTCTGGGGTGTTTCTACGGACGGAGAATAGGTTCAGCTTGTTTAAAATATTGTCGGGGCTTGTCTGAGTCTTTAAGTGAATAATAAGTAGCCTCTAAACTGTTTTAGCCAATGTTTGATCAACGCCGGAAACCATAGCTTTGGGCTAGTATTATCATTTTCCAGACAGAGTCAACAGTTTGTAATTGAGAGTAGACATAAAATCGTTTGGCAAAGCTAGAAACCGTTGTTTTACAATCTCTAAACCTTCAGTTTTAGATGCATAAACATTCTAGGCGTTGCAACTTATTGTATTGACTGATAGTACCAGCTAAATTTAACATAGTACGATGTTGTACTCGTAGTGGAAGATTAGTTTAGCTACACAGCATGGGTTTTGTGATAACGATACCTTGGTCTCTCGGAAGTATGAACACGAAGACGTATGGAACCAGACGAATATCTTCTGAGAGATCCCAAAGTAATGTTTTCAAAGGGGAACTTAACCATAGCGGCATTGGGTTTCAAATGGGAGTTCCACTAGAGTCTTTTATCCAGAGTTACTCATAAATATTTGAGAAATGAGAATCCCAAGATAGTTTAGTGAATTATAAAAGAACAGCTTTCTTTGGGTTTATTCTGAGATCTTCTTCACTACTCGATATGCCGAGCACATAAGTTCCGATACAGTACAGTCTCACTTCGCCGATAAAGTGATAAAAAGGTCATCTGCAACGCCGATATTACTCTAAACCACTGAAAATTTCGACTATGCCATGATGAGACCAAAGCAATTGAAAGTGAATTCCGCCTTATGAGTTGCCCTTAATTGTCTTAACCCTGACACAATGAGTCGCGTTGGTTCAACAAACCCACATCATTGTGGGATCTTAGAATTGAAAAGTTCCTCTGTTTCCAATCAGCGTGCTTCCCTTTGACTTTACGCTTGACAAAGGTATGTTGGTTTTCGTGAAGTGGTGTAATCTTTTCAATATAGTCTCTAGTATGTCTAGAAAGGTTTTTGGATGAATTAATTTTTCAAGATTATTTTCGAAGTTTTTTGATTGCTCAGGGGTGGAGAGTCTTTCAACAATGATGAAGATTTAAATTGATCACAAAATTTTTACTGAAGAAAGAAAATTCTTTCAATATTCCAAAGTAATTTTTCTCCTTTACCGCACATGCCACATACTAAGTATTTGCATGACTGAAGCATAACATAAGTAACCATTCACGCCATAAAAAAAATTCAAATGACAACAAACATAAACTGACAACAAAAGGAATTTTTTTTTTTATACTGTTTGGCACAGAATAATCTTGTTAACAATTTGTATTCGCTTGCCACCAAAATAAAATAACAAGATACAAAAAAAAAAAAAAAATAAGAAATCATTGTCAATGAAAAGCAAAAAAAATGTTTGCATTTTGTTCTTCTTTTTTTTGTGTTACCGAAGTGGTTTTGTTTATATAATCCTGTAGGTGTGACATTTGTATAAATTTCAACTTTGAGCCTTTAAGGCGTAAAACTGAGAATCTACATACACAAATGTATGCGTATGCGAGTATGAGATTATGGCGTCACATCATTGTTTAGCCAAATATTTTGGAGTGAGCATGAAATAAGAAAATAAACGAAAAATATAATAAAATAAAAGTATATTGTATCTTATTATTTGTGTATAAGTTTCAAGGCATGCAAACGAAATGAAATGTGAAGAAAAAAAAAAACGAAGTACAAAAAAACATGACAGTCTCTTCAACAAATAAATAAATACTTAAGTTGTCAGAATCAGCAGAACATTTTTTTTTTCGTTTATATTTTTTTGTTTGCTGTCAAACGCGGCACATTCTTTGAAATGTGTCATAAGGATATTTGCTTAACAAAATACAAAAAAAAAAAGATACATAAAAGTAGTTCATGAACAAAGAAAAATAACAAGCGAAACAGATGAACCAATTGAGAATGGTAGGCTACGCTTGAAACTTAAGCAGGAATTTTGAAAGGAAGCGTCGAATACTTCTCTAAGAAAACGACAGTAGGACTTATAATAAAGTCTATTGTAACCGAACTCAAAATTTGATAGGTTAGCTGGCTAACCATCCTCTCTGCTTTTTCAATATGCCTGAGAATATCTTTCGTCGAAGTTTCTCTGATTGAAGCATTGGTTTGGAATTTACAGTGCTGTATACACTACTCTTGGCAAAAGAGTGATTTTTGAGTCGTAGTGATAAGAAAAAGTAGGTGACTGCAAACAGTGATTAAATCACTGTTTGCAGTCACTGCGCCGCTAATTGTACAGTTTCGCTACACCAACACAACAAACCGACTTAGTTTTAATTCATTGAAAAATAAATCACTGCTTTTATTATAAAAATTGAAATTGCACAAAAATAGCGAATGTAAACGATTCACGAAAAGTGATAAAAGCACCAATCACTAATGAACTGTTTCACAGTCCGCGAAGAGCGATACACAAAATTGTCGTTAACTGAACATGTTCATTAAGGAACAAGAAAATCTCAAATCACTAATTTCAGTCGTAGTGCAACATTGCGATTTTTAAATCACTGTGAAAAAATCACCGAAAGTGATTTTTTTTTTTAACCTACCTCTAGGATGCACCTAAATGTCAACAGAACCAAAAATTTGCAGAGAATATGCGAATTTGTTTTATATTCCTTTAAAAAAGAGTCAACACTCACTTTCTGGGAATGTCTGAGATAAGATTGCCGATCGGAATAGCGATTATGTATAGCTTAAATTCATAACAACGGTAATGTGTGATAATATTTGGATGACGAGCTGCTAAGGTTGACGTAGATTTGAATGATGCATATAGTGCCTCGCCAGAAGCTGAAATTTTCCTGAAAGCTACGCCACTGTTTCGTTACTTTCTCCACCTCGCTTCTCATCAACTACAAATAAAACCATTTAGTAAAATTATGCAATTAAGTAATATTTTTCAATAGATTTCCATCAAATTAAAAAGCATTCGCTCATCAACCAATAAATCCATTGTTAACATTAAAGATGATCGATAACCCAAACGGTCATTAACTCGCCGTACACATAATGCTTAAGATAATTATTTATAATGTTAATTACTCGAATACTGAAACTGAATAAATATGCAGCGACGCAAGGATATTTTATTTTCACAATGCAACACGGCATAAATTACAAATTCATTATTAAAATAACACACATGCTGCACAAATGCTGTGATGTGTTGCATTGTGTTGAGTGGTAGATTGCTAAGGCGAAAATTAACACATTTTGCGTGTGTCAAAAAGGATAATGACGCCGTTGTTTGCCGGAGGCTGCGCGCATTTGGAGTTGCAAAGGGTGCGTCGTTGCGTGTTGTGTGTCTAGTACAGCATCGATTATGTGTGACAAACAATATCAATGAAATAAAAGCAGGGTGACTGTTTTCATTTAAGCGTGCCTTGAGGTAGGGGGTGCCACTGGCAGCAACAACAGCAACAGCAGCTGCTACTGCGCAATTCAATTGATAAGGGTTTTTGATTGTAGCGCAACATTTGACGTCAAACTAAATAAATTATGTTGTGCACTCTATAATAATTTTTAACTTTTCGAAATATACTCCTGCGCAATTTTGTTATGTTTTGTTGCAGTTCAATTGTAACGGGTGATTTTTTTTGAGGTTAGGATTTTCATGCATTAGTATTTGACAGATCACGCGGGATTCAGACAAGGTGTCAAAGAGAAAGATGCTCAGTATACTTTGACATTTCATCATGAATAGACTTACTAACGAGCAACGCTTGCAAATCATTGAATTTTATTACCAAAATCAGTGTTCGGTTCGAAATGTGAAAATCCGCTTTTTTATCGACAAATTTTGTTCAGCGATGAGGCTCATTTCTGGTTGGATGGCTACGTAAATAAGCAAAATTGCCGCATTTGGAGTGAAGAGCAACCAGAAGCCGTTCAAGAACTGCCCATGCATCCCGAGTCTAAAGTCTAAAGTCTAAAGTCTACAGAAATAAGCCAGCAACTATTCCAGCTTTGGAAGACAACATTTCCGAAGAAATTCGGGCTATTCCGGCCGAAATGCTCGAAAAAGTTGCCCAAAATTGGACTTTCCGAATGGACCACCAAAGACGCAGCCGCGGTCAACATTTAAATGAAATTATCTTTAAAAAGTAAATGTCATGGACCAATCTAACGTTTCAAATAAAGAACCGATGAGATTTTGCAAATTTTATGCGTTTTTTTTTTAAAAGTTCTCAAGCTCTTTAAAAATCACCCTTTATTTTTTGAAGTGCATTAATGTGCACTCGAAATTATATACATGGATCCCGCATGCAATCGAAAATTTATTACACATGAAATGTACTTCAATTTGAGAGTAAAGTATTTATTTATATAGCATATGCCTTAATTTTGTATTAAAATTGTACTTTTTACACGAACATTTTAGTCAGAATTCTTTGCTCAGAATTTGTCTAGATTGAAATATGTTGAAGCAAGCACGCAGCTACTCTGAATGGAGCGATATAAGGCAGAAGAGCTTAATCGCATTAATACTGATTAACTGCATAATTTGTTTATTTGAAGTGAGTACTTCTATGCGATTATTTGAAAACAACATTTTAAATCGAGCTTAAAAAAGTATTTTTTCCGATTAATCGATTTCTTGTCAGTTCAAAAGTGAAGTGAAAAATATGCTTCATCTCTCAGTAAAATTAAAAGTTCATTTAACATTTAAAAAATTGATTAAATTAATCGATTAATTCAAATATAAAATAAAGTCGATTAAATCAATTTTTAATAAAATAATCGATTCTATCCAATTAATGGTCTTCAAAACAGTCTTCTTTTTATTTAATCCAAGCTATTTCTACGAATTATTATGTTGCTGTAGTCACATGGTTCCGTTAATCTTAAGAAGTGAGTAATGAGCCCACCTAATTTCATATCCAAATATTCATACAACGTAGAGTTTTTTCTCCTCCTCAGAAACTATTCCAGGAATTTTATCGATGATTTTTGGCGTGACAACCCTACTTGGGCGACGTTAGCTCCGGTATTAACCACGATTTAAACATTAAAATTAATAGTGCAGCGTTCTCGTACGGTTTATCAAACTATTTTAATGTTTTGGGGGTGAAGCCTTAGGCCACGAAATTCATTTTTTAATTTTGTGGAAACTCACGAGAAGTTGTTTTCTTTCAATGACACCAACTAAATGACACAATTGCTCAACACTTTAAAGATCTAGGATGCTTGGTGAACTTAAAACTTCACTTTTTGCACTCACACTTAGATAAATTTCCAGAGAATCTTGAGATTTTAGTGAAGAGCATGGCGAACGCTTCCACCAAGATATAAAAGTGATGGAAACTCGATATCAGGGACGATGGGACGAAAACATGATGGCAGACTACTGTTGGACACTAAATCGGGATACTGCACAAACAAAGAGAAAGCGAAGACCATTGCTTCCATCATTTGAGGAAAAAAAACACGTTACAGTAGCAAGCAAGAATCTAAAAATAAATACACCGGTCCAACGGACTTCCGATTCAAATTCAGCGATCCCAAAACTAAAAAATATGGTAGTGTTCTCACCATAAAAGGGCTTTTCTCACTTTTGCCTTGAAAAACCCCCCAACCCGGACTAGTTGAGGTCAAACCGACTTCGGATTTTGAGCATTCCCCAACCACCCAAAATATGGGTTTTTTTCTTTTTTTAAACCCTTTTTCACTTTGACCTTGACATGACCTGGATCCAGGTCCGCTGGGCCCAAACGGCCCCCGACCGACCTCGGCGGGGCCCGAAATTTTTTTTTTTTGTGTGGCTGTGTAGTCTATTTACTTTCTTGGCGTTTGAAAGAAGCAGTATTGCAATCAAAGTTACTAACAAAAAAATTTTAGTCCTCAAATTGCCCCTTTAATGCTTGCCTTAATTACTCTCAGCACTCTTGGTCGATTAAGTAACCTGTATAGCATTTTCCTTTATTAAAAACCCACATTATCTACTCAAGTAAACTTAATATTTTCCAAAAGATTCATTTCATTTATTTTTCTAGTGATTATTAAAAACTATTTAATTGCTGCCACACTCTAAGCCGTTTAATGCCAACCAGTAATGAGGATTTTAACGCCAAAAAAGTACGAGAAAATTTTATCAAAATGAAAGAAAAATAGAAGAAATTAAAATGCTGCCAACTGACTTAACTAAACTGACAATGACCATGAAATTACGCTTGTCATCAATGGTGTAAGGTATCAACAGACTCAAAACTGCTGCTAAAACTAAGCCAACTTAATGCAAACACTTACAGAACGGAGCTGAACACAAGAGTAAACGAAGCACTTAACTGGGCTCAACTAACGCTGCCGGTCGACGATGGCAACGTTGAGAATGACTACGGCGTAATCGGCTTAAAGCAATAAATTTTTCATGAGGCCACCAACCAGACTGCTCAACACTTTTAACAACAAAATGTGACCAGCGTAAAAACTTACAACCAAAATGCAGCAAAGTTTCGGGCAGTAGTAGTAGGGTCCACAAACAACCCCCAAAAAAAGTTGTTAAAATTTATGCCTTGATCATTGATTACGACTGATACCAGCCCCTATTTGGTTTTCAATTTACCACAATGATTAATCACCAATTGCAATGCGCCCTTTAGGCATGTTTTTTTTATTTGTTGTTTTTTTAACATTTCCGGGCTTAACCCGATGCAATGCAGAATTTGTATTTATTATTTGTCATAGTTCATAATTTAGACATTTGCTCAGAAAATAAAAAAAAAAAACAAGCAACAAATGCAAAAGAACAATTTTTCCTTTTTTATATTTTTTAGGGATACATTTTTTTTACTTTTTCTCGAAGGGTAAGGTTTAGGGTGGCTGTGGCATTTTTTTTGTACGATTTGCAATGCTTTGGAAAAAAAAATATTTGTTGCAGTTCGAACATATTTTTGATTTTTTTTTTTAATAATGAAGTTCTCAGTTCGTTTGTATAATGCAATTGTTATGTCAAACGTCAAGCATATTTGGAAATTATAGTCAGGGTTGTTTGGTCAAGTGAACCAACTTGCTCAGATTTACAATGGAACAAAATAAAACAAACTTTTTGAAGAAAAGAGACAGAGAACAAGATTGAGTATGCTTGACTCTAAGAAACCCTGTACCGAATTTTTATATAATTTACTTTTTTGTATTGAATTTTTATACAAAAAAAAAAAAAAAAAATTGTGGTAAATTTTCAGAGGGGCTATACTCATGTTGCGATATTTTATATGGAGTATTGAGAGCATTATCCATACTAAATGTAGAGTTCAAAGAGAATATAACACGGAAGTATTCATGAAAAAAATTCAAGTTTTTGGGGTAGGTTTATATTGCGGGCTCCACTTTAAAGAAAAGTTTCGAAGTTTCGAATATGGTGTCGCATTTCTTAAAGTCTCCGAGATAATTGTTTTCATATGGCAGACGTCAGAACAGACGGACAGACAGACATAGCTATATGGACTCGATTTTTATGTTCATCCAGAATATATACACTTTGTAGGGTTTATCATGTGTCCTTCTGTCTGTTACATACAATTCATAAGCTCAATATACCATTTTTCCCTCGAGTATAGGGTACGAGATTAAAAGAATCTCTGAGCTTGAAATCGTTTGGATACTGACACATCAGCAATGGTCCACATTCATAAGGTTTAAACGGCGGGTGTTACTCAACTCCTTTTTAAAATTAGTTTTAAAGATTAGACAAATTATTACATTAAATGACGATAAAAAATCGCCTTTTTCTGGGTCTTCCTGTGCTATATTTATAATTGTCGATAAACTATGCACTTCCCTTCAAAACCATTGAAACCAATGAAACCATAAATACTTGGTGTTCAGTCTTGATTTGACATGGTAAAAGTTTTACAAGGCTGGAAGGAATGGGTAAATGCGCTTGTTTTGAAAGAATTTGTAGAATTCAAAAATAATTTTTTTAATTTATTTTTTTCTAGATATTTTACTGACCCACGTATTGAATGTGTTATAGCCAGTGAAGCCATTTTCGTTTTTTTTTTTGCTCTTTCGCACTCATGCATGGTAAACTGTACAGAAATTTTAAACAGTACAACATGTGTATGTGAGAAAGAGAAACAAAAAGCGAAATTGGCATCACTGGTTATAGCCTATTTCCACTAGCGTTCACGTTAGCGTTCAATTGTTTCTATCGAAAGCGGTGATGAAAAAAGTGGGGGAAAAACAGAAGTTTTAGTATAGAGGAAACAATTAGTTGAGATAGGTCTAATATAGCATATAGAACCCCATTCATGTTATTGTAATTTAATAATGTCAAATTTAGAAAGGGTTACATTCAGGCATATTTGATGCATATACTGCAAGCGTTTCTATCAAGCATTCACAGTACGCAAAAACTGTGTTTCAATTAGTGTAAATTTATTTAAATTGTTATCAAAGTAGAAAAACAAATAGTTGAAATCAAATCAAATTATAAATAAAAAAAAAATATACAAATATGAAACTACAAATTTAAGCTGCTTCTGAGTTGCCTTTAAGTATAAACTTGTAACGAATTATATACGTAATTAAAATTATGTGGCTTATATACATTTATAAATATATAGACGAAAAAATGGATTTTTCATACAAAAGTTAAAAAAAAATCGATGAGTTTGTAAGGGGGCTATACATAGGAATGGGCGTGGCACCTTGGATTTGACTTTGGATGACATAAGAAGAGTTTTTACCCAATTTGGAGTGGATACATGCATAAATAATATCTATTTTAATACAAAAATTGAAAATTTTTGGTAAGTTTGTATGGGGGCTACACCTAAAAAATGGGCGTGGTTTTAAACATACAAAAGTCGTTGCCGAGAAAAGCATGAGATCCAAATTTCGGCGTAATATCTATATATCTTCATCAAAAAAATGCGAAGAAATAAAACAGACAGACAGACGGACAGACAGACGGACATGGCTAAATCGATTCGTCTCATCGAGCTGATCAAGAATAAATATACTTTTTTGGTCTACGACGTCTCCTTCAATGCGTTACAAACTTTCCGACAAACTGAATATACCCTTCACACTATATGTGGAAGTCTTTGTTTTCGAGCTTCTCAGGATACAAGAAATTTATAGTTTTGATAGGATAGGAATTTATCTGCTCAATAGGGTCTCAACTGCCAATTTTCTAATAAATTTAACTAACAGGGGATCATTCAAATGTTGGATGAGGGTGAAATTAACCTGTACTTTGAAATTTTTATCTGACAAGGTTCAGTTTCTAATATGAACTGATTCCAGACTACAGAAATTCAATTAAACGGAATTAACTCCACATAGAGTTTCATCAAGATGCATTGTGGACAGAATTGAATAAATTTTTGATAAAATGTTGCACATGCGTCATCGAGCGTGGAGTCCATGCGTTTCTAAATGTAGCAATACATAACTGCCACCCTGTATATTTTATTGCACTCTGCTTGCATATATGTATTTTTCCTGCGCTTCAATATTTAAACGGGATATAAAAAAGATGAAAATTATCTTAAATTTTAATTAAATCATATAAAATTTAAGCAGATAACGAGATAATAAACTGCATAAAACTTATTCAAATTAATTCATTAACATTTAAAGAGAATGCAGACAATTAAAATTCTTGTTTCTTTATTTGTTGTTTTTGTTTTTTTTGTTTTTTATTGACATTAAGAATATTTTAATTTGGTCAGTTGGCAGATGTGAAGCCAAGAGATACATATTTAGCTAATTTAATTAACACAATTTAAATTTTTCTACGTTATTTTTTTTATGGTTTACACAGGCTAAATTGAAGAAACTGCACGCATAATTTTATGGGAAGTTTGAAGAGTTCTTGTTTTGCAGCTATGCCTGAAGCGGTTAAAAAAAAAATTTTTTTTTAGCTTAATTTTTATGCAAAGATTATTTCAACTTGCGCATTATAATTCGCAGCTAGTTTATGCTTAAAGCTAACCAGTTGTGCTGTAATATTTTGTATATAATTCTTTTTTTTTTTTTTTTTTTTTTTTTTGTTTTACTTGGTTTTTACTTCTGTTTTTAATATCATTTAGGTATGTTGATACACGCCTTCTTTCGTCTGCATGTCGAATGGATAGTATCTTTTCTTCCTGGGGTCGGGTACGTTATTCCTCCTGTTTAGTTATTAAACGAAATTTTTCATATTGTTCAGCAAAACAAATTGACTTTATTTGGTGACCTCGACGTAAACATGAAAATTTGAATACAGTCGTAATAAAAAAAAAAAAAATAAACGGAAATATGAAAATAGACCGGGAGAGTGTAATCAACTAAAAGAAATTTAAAAAATTTAAATAAAAAAAATTTGACTTAAATTGGTGACCTCGAAATGGAATTAGTTGATTTAAATAAATCTTTCTGGACTCATTTTCAAAACAAATAAATGAAAAGACGATGTTAAAATTGAAGACTGTGATGTATCTATTTTCCCAAAATTATAATACTTTTAGGAACTTTTTTAGTTCATTTGCTTGATGAAAACTCATATGTGAAATGAATATGATCTCGGGATAAACTCTTCATAAATTGTTTACAAAATATCTATCAAGAGTCCCATAAATTGTGATTTTACTACTTTGTATGCATCTTCTACTTTTAGGTATAGCACACATACAAACCACCCATTTTCGAATTTTTCAAAAACAAGGCGATGTCAAGCAAAACATTGGTACCGATTAAAGCAGACGTATGTGAATGAATTTGTCAGTATACTCGATTTTTTATGTAGTCTTACGAGTGCAAATGAGTTGGAAATATACTTGTTTTATTTTATTTCATTTTATTTGATTTGGTTTGTATTCTTTTTTTTTTTTGTCTTTAAGTATGACCGACTCTGGTACGAAATATATTGAGAGAGAAAGAGCGCTTAGCATCACCTTGTGTAATTGCATCATGGGTCAATCCAAGCATAACGAACTGATACGGTGAGAAGCGAGTCACTATGGTATGTAGCTGTTATACACACTGATCATCTGAATCCTGGTTGTTTTAAGAAAGCGTCTTAGTGTAAATTGAAATGTGCTTTTTAATGGTGCTTGATAATGGTGTGTTCGGAAGAGTAATCAAAAAATTTATATGAACGCTTCTCAGTAAAACACTTGCCCTAAATCTTTAAACTCTTTGGTGACCCTGTCCTTAATTTATATTTAAACAATTTTCAAATGACCCACTCTAAAAAAACAACTTATTTAAGTGTTTAAATGTACACAAAAATAAAACATATGAAAATATATTTAACACATTTCTTTATTATTGTTCTTCTGCTTCTTTTTTGCTTGTATCTTTTTTTTGTGTATTTTACTTAGATTTGTTTTTATGGCGCTATAAAAACCCAAATAAAATATAACAGAAAATTAATCATATCTGGAGCAGAGCGCGCAATCATTAAGCACATTTTGAGGAGCAGTAGTACGCGCCCTTTGTAATGAGTATAAAAATAAAATACAAAAAAAAAAACTTTTTTAATGGGCTCGTAAAAAACTAACAAACAAAAAATAAAAAAGAAAACACTTCACTAAAGGAAATGCTGCTTTGGCACACATTTTGAACAGCAATTTAAACACCTGTTTTAATTAGATACAGATAAAAATGTATCTACAAGATACTTTGTACAAAAAAAAAAAAAAAATAAATGTGTGGGAAAAAAACATTCTTTTTAAGTTATTGAGTTGTTCTTGTTGAAAACTTGTGCGTTTAGGTGATAAATGCAACGATTTTGATAAGCAATAACTCAAGTGAAATTCTTACAAAAGGCGGCAGAGTACAAAGAAAAGTCAGCGTAACTAAGGCGGTAACTTAACCGCAAATGCTGCATTGTGGTTTGCTTGGCTTTTTTATTTAAATTTCATTTGAAATATGTTGATCGAGCGTAAAAATAAATACTCAGAAGCAATCATAATGCAAAAGGACAATAGCTTCTGTATACAAGAGCCTCTGCATCATCATCGACGTTGTCAAAACTATTTATTTGAATTTTCTTATGAACTGACTACTGCCTGCCTGCCTGCTGCATTTAATCCTTTCGCTTTGAGCTGACTGCAATGCTGCTGCTGCTTCCTGTTTATAGATATACGCCTTTGGTTTATCTTTTCTCCTCTATTTGTCTGTCCGTCCATACAGACAATAATCGTAAGTACATTTTTCAAATGAAGCGCATTCATCCGTTTGCAATCCTTTTCTAGTTGTGTGTGTGTGTGTGTCTATGAATTCATTTTCAACAACATTTTCATCGTTGTCCTTTCAATGCAGTTGCTTTTGTCGTCGTTATCCTGTCAACATCAACCATGATTAAAAAGCAAGCAAATGAAAATTGTTTTGTGCTTACGCCTCTTAGCACACCTTGAAAAAAAAAAAAAACGAGGAATAGGATTATAAACAGCAAACGACTTGCTGCATTATTTCAAAGAAGAATCAGTTGAAAAGTACAAATTTCCAAGCAATGAACTTGAACGCACTCGTCTATGCTTGGTCTATTCGAGAGAAAAAATTGCTAAAGAGAAGTTCCATTTTTTTATTTTTTTTTCAAAGAATTTTCGCTCTAAAGACAACTGAGGCACAATAACTTCAACAATGACAAAGGATCTATTTTTTTCTCCATTTTTTTTTTAAAGCAAAGCATCACTTAAATGCTACAAATTTTTTCACTTAGTACTAAAAAAAAATTAATGCAGTCTCCTCCAATGAAGCTCTCTGCACGTACAAACCACAATGTCAGTGCATGTCCTTGTTCCTCCATGGTCCATGGAGTGTTTCTAATTTCTATATGCGTGCCTACTTTTGTGTGCTCCCTAAAGGGAATATTTTTTTTTCTTGTCTCAATGTCTTTGCTTTAAATTAAGTACAACATCAACTTCCTGAGTGTGTAGCTAGCTACACACTGCTTCCAACTTCAATTTGAACTATGCTATTAAAATGAGTGTGAGACAAAAGTGCGATTTCATGCTTAAATGAAGTCGTTAAATTATTTTTCCAATTGAGTTTTAGAGTCTTTAGTATTTTTTTTCTTCCTTGTTTAATAGGAACACATATGTGTGGCATAGTATACCCACATCATTCTTATATAGCTTATTGTAAGACTTGAGTCATGTAAACGGAAGTCTACATATAAAATTCAAATACTTTTTTAATTAAAAATATTATTATTGGTTTTGTATTTTGGTGTGTGTGTGTGTTACTGTTTGATTTTGTTGTCTCATGTCACTCCCTATGCATCGAATTGTTTCTTTAATATTACATGACGTATAACGTGAGGACTTCAAGATTGACAGGGACATATTAGTTAAAATATCAATTGAATTGGAATAAATATGGAGTAAGTATAATTCTGTTTTGTTATTCCAATTATGTTTGTAAGGGCACCCTACATTTTAAACTTTTTCAAAGCAAACGTTTTTTGTTCGAACTGTTTTCGAGATGACGCCCAAAAATCTGATACAAGACGATACCCAAACCCAACGGTATTCTAATTGAAAAATCGATACCCAACGACATGTGGAACAAGCGTTGAAACACCGATTTAGGTATTTTTAAACACATTTTTTTCCAAAAACATAAAGCCTAAAATTGTTCAAATCGGACAAAAAATGAGGAAAGTAAAGTTAGTCCCTTTCGGTGGCCATTTTAGGAATCTATCCATTTAAATACATGGAAATAGATCGTACACGCGATGAAGCTAGAATTTGTAAATTAGTGCTGTTTTACCATGCATGCAGAGAGAGAGAGAGCGAGTGAGGAAAGAAAGAGACAGTGAGCGAGTAAAAGAAAAGAGAGAGAGAGAGAGAGAGAGAGAGAGAGAGAGCGAGTGAAAGAGAGACACAGTGAGCGAGTAAAAGAAAAGAGAGAGAGAGAGAGAGAGAGAGAGAGAGAGGAGCGAGTGAAAGAGAGAGAGAGAGAGGAGCGAGTTTGAAATAGAGAGAGGGGAGGGAGAGAGAGAGAGCGAGTGAAAGAGAGAGAGAGAGTCAGCGAGTGAAAGAGAGAGAGAAAGAAAGAGAGAAAGAAAGAAAGAAAGAAAGAGAGAAAGAGAGAGAGAGAGAGAGAGAGAAAGAGAGAGAGAGAAAGAGAGAGAGAGAAAGAGAGAGAGAAAGAGAGAGAGACAGAAACAGAGTAATAGAGAGTAAAGGAAAGAGAGAGAGGAAAGAAGAGAGAGAGAGAAAGAAAGGAGAGATAATAGAGAGGGAAGTAGAGAGAGAAAAGAGAGAGCGATCTACAAATTTTTGATGTACAAGTTTTTTGTTATTGTTATTCCGGCCATTTCTCGTGTCTTTCAAAATTGTTTTGTGGGACCGATGGACCCCGAAAATTTTTCAACATTTATAAATTCATTACACTAACCGAAATGCCCGGCTTTGCCCGACCACATCCACCACTCATTTACCCAATAAATTGTACATTTTCCGGTTTACAACTTGGCCTGAATTATGTGCATTAAATTTGAGATGAGGAAATTTTTTAAAAAAGTGGGCGTAGTGGTGTGCTTTGTCAAAAAAAAGTCTATGGTGCCTTTCTAGGTCGTAGTTATACTGTGTAAAAATTTATGAAAGATTGGTCCAAGTAGCGTGCCGGACAAACTCCATAAAAATGTTGTATATATCTTCTTGATAAGTTGGAATAGCTAACTCGAAAATTACAAAATTTACAGTCACCAAGCCTAAAATGTATATTCTTCAGAACCATGCAGACTTTACTAACTTCCAACAAACACATCCCCACTCGCACTAAACTGCCTAAAATATTTAGTTTTTCAAACCATTATTTTATACCAAGTTTTAGACTTTTGTAACCCTTTTTTACTTATGAAGAAAAATGCAATGTTTTTATTTTCGGCAAATTCGGCATTACACCAGTATTCCGTCCCTGCCGCTCAAATTTGAAGTTTCTTTCCATTACGACATTTCTCCACAACTGTTCAACGACCCGTTCCCGTGCCTATTTACAGTTTGTTTTCCCTTGTGTTTGAATGCTAGGAATACTTGAATTTGAATAAAAATTTAGATCATTATGTAAATGTTTTCAAATTGAAAGATGAAGTATATAGCGAAATGGAGCATAAAAACGAGCAAAAAATGTTGTTACAGCGTTAATCTCAATACTTTTGCAAATAATTTGCTGCTATTAGTTGATCGATATAGGTTGTAGTTAGCTAGTAATACGGTCCGAAAGTATACACATTTTTTGCATCAATTTTAAATTTTTTTCTTTTAAATTTGTATTTTCTGAGATGACTTTGGAAGCATTTTAGCTAACAGGAATGGAATGCTCAATCGACCATAAAACCATAAAAAATGTTTTTTATTTTAATTAAAAAAAAAAAACTAAAATCAATCTATTAATTTGATTAAATAGTTTCTCATAACTTTTTTTTTATTGTAATTTACTTAAAAAGGAAGTTGCAAATAAATTCGCAACAAATCAAACCAAACCAGCAGCAAAGCGTGGTTTCCTCATATCAAATGTTTCCCTCTAGAGTAGAGTGCGAAAATTGATATGCGCTTCCTGCCACAACATACCAGATATACTCGTATATAGTACGTATTCCTTCAAAACCAAACCTTCAATTCAACTATACTCGTACATACAATATACCAATAACCACATCGCTGTCAAGTTGCTGTTTGCTTGTTTTTAAAACACAACGAAACATATGCAAAGTAGTAACTTGAATGCGATTAAAACTAAAAGGAAACAACATCAAATAGGGGGCCGGACCAACCAAACTCAATAAAAACCGCAAGCAACAGTAGTAACTCATTGTCACTGGCAGCGGCAGCGGCAGAAGCAGTGACGGAAACCGACTAGTAACACTTGGAATAAAAAAAAAAATTAAAAAAATAAAAAAATTTATGCGATAGTAACGAAGTTTAAATACACTTTACAGTAATGCGGATAGATGGATAAACGGAGAGATGGATATGCGGACAGATGGACATGCGGACAGACGGACATGCGGATAGACGGATATGCAGACAGACGGACATGCAGACAGACGGACATGCAGACAGACGGACATTACTTCTTGATGTTACAAACATTGTGCCAAAATAAATATACACATCCCTTTGAAGTGTATAAATAGCGCAAAGATAAAAAAAAAAATTAAAGCAAAAACGCACAGTTTACGCCGCGCTGCATCAATTTGTAGCGTTAAGATAGCCAGAGTTGCATTCAGCAAAGCAGTAAATGTAATTTACAATTTTCAACTTGTGTGCTTGCTTGCCTGCTTGCTTGCGCGCTTTTTGAATGGCTTAAATGGCTGTTGCCGCTGCTGCTGTTGCTGCTGCTGCTGTTATTTTTACTGTTGTTGGCTGACTTGCTCCACTTGGAGTCAAAATGATTGCAAATTGAAGTACTTGCACCTCAAATTGTTAAAGTGTGACGCAAAAAACATTTCTATAAAATGACAAGATGCAATAGAAGTGTTTGGCAAAAAAAAATGGAGAAAGAGAAAACGCAATTTTGAAGGAAGTTACTAGGAAGCATACTGATACTTTGTTTATGCCTGTTGGGGACTGTAAAGAGGAATAAAGTATAAAATTCTTTGAACTATTTTAAGCAATCATCCTGAAGCGCATTTTTTTTTTTTTTTGCATACACGGAAAAATAGAGGGAGCAGAAGAAAGAAGAATAAGTGGACAGACGGACATGTGCAGAGACGACTATGTGGACAGACGGACAAGTAGAGAGATGAACCGATCGACATATGGACAGACGGACAATTTGGGAAGATAAACATTCGGAGAGACGGACATTCGAACAG
This sequence comes from Leucophenga varia, assembly GCA_018903435.1. Taxonomy (NCBI): domain Eukaryota; kingdom Metazoa; phylum Arthropoda; class Insecta; order Diptera; family Drosophilidae; genus Leucophenga; species Leucophenga varia. The sequence goes on from JAEIFJ010001762.1 coordinate 231,740, forward strand.
ACGGACATTCGCACAGACGGACACATGAAACATAAACAATCAGATACATGGGCAAGACTAGATCAAAGGAATTTTTTTAGTTTTAGTAATTTTGGTATCTTCTTTCCTGATAGTATACACAATATACTCTTGGGTACTGGTATATACTCATGAATTACCATATGAATTCATATATGCTAATATATATTCATGAGTGCTTATATATACTCATGAGTGCTAGCATTATACTCATGAATGGCCATATAAATTCATATATGCTAATATATATTCATAAGTGCTTATATATACTCATGAGTGCTAGCAATATACTCATGAATGCTACTAAATACTCATGGGTACTAGTATATACCCTTGAGTGCAAGCAAAGAATTAATTGAACTACCCAAAGCTATGTGCAAACACATCGCTGGAATATTGTCACCAGAAATAAAAAAAAGCTTATTATGCACTGTAAAAATAGTTTCCATTTCAGATTTTTTCCATTCATTCATTCATTCAGTATCTTCTTCGCCAAAGACTTTTTGCATAAACGCCCAACTGCAATACGCCGCCTACAATTTCTTTTGCGTTGCGCTTGCCACAATTTCCGTTTTCCGTTGTTTCGCGCGCGCGTTGTTGCGTTACCGCTGCTGTTTCCTGCATCTATAAAACAACAACAAGAACAGCAACAATAATAAAATTTTTTTTTTTTTATATAAAAAGCAACAAATAAACGCATTTATTTTCGCCTGCAGCTCAGATTCACTTTTAAACATTTTGCGGTTTTTTTTTTTTTTTTTGGCGTGTGGTGTTGCTGGCTTTGTTACCACTTCCAGTATACGCTGCTGCTGCCTTCTTGCGCTGACGTACTTCATCCATGACGTCGTCATTGCTGTTTTTCTTGTTGTTGTTGTTATGTTTGCATGCATAAATTATTATTTGCTTGCTCGTTGGTGTTGCTAACCGCACAGCACAACTGAACGCATCGCTATCAACCGCCGTCGTCGTTGTTGTCGTCGTCGCCGCTGCTGCTGCAACTGCAAAATGTTGCCAACTTTGATATGTGGAGTTGCTGTTCTTCCTCGCTTTTTTTTTTTGTATCGCTCATTGCGCATTCACTGGCAGCTGAAAGTGGTGCGCTACAGGATGTATAGTATCTGTCAGTCCGTTCTGGCGTTTGTCCACTGCTTGTCCTCTTTGTTGTTGTTGTTGTCGCTGTTGGTTTGATGGTCGCTGTTCTGGTTCTGGTTATTTTCATCGCTGTTGTTATGGCACTTTTGTTGCATGTCCGCAATTTTATGCATTTTCTTGCCATCAATGCAGTTCCTCCCACTTGAGTTGTTAGATGTTTTCATATTTTTCCCTTTTATTTTGTTTTTTTTTTTAAGTCAGTTTGTGTTAACATCTTAATTGAGACTTTTATGTTTTCTCATCAAAGTAGAACTTTGGAAAAACATTTCTTGCTGCCTTGGAATAAATTGAACTTTATTGATAAGCTTTGTGCAAAGAAATTTGTAGTATTATAGCTCAACAAGTCCACCTTAGTGTTATACTTTTCTTGAATGCTTTGCTTCGTAGACTCATCTATTCGAATCTCTCAAGAGAAACTTTTTTATATTTCGATTAACTCGACAAAAATATATAATCGAATCTTGACTTATTCAAGTCGTTGAGTCCAATTACCGTACGGTTCACAAATAATCGAGTAATATCTATATCGTGTATCCGTAGTTTCGATTATCCGACCGAAGTTAAACGTTTCGTTAGATTATCTGATCTTTCAGATATGATTCGGTTATCCTCGCAATTCGATTAAGCAATAAGTACAGAACCCCATTAAAATTAAAAAGCCTTTAAAGCTCTAGCACTATTTTGACTAGAGATGGGAAATGGGCTAGGCTCTAGTGGTGGCCGGTCGTGTTCCATTTAATTATTCGTGTTAAAAAATAACTAAAATAAAGTCAACTTTGACTTCAGTATTCAGCTCCGAAGCTAAGAGTTTCCGAGCTCTAATAATGTTTCAGGTCCAAAGAGCAAAATGCTAGCCTGGGAACTCTTTTAATTTTGCAACATCTCTGCTATTTTATGAACCATGAAGTGTGCAATCCCTTTTCATGCCAGAGAGTCAGCATATTTGTTGTTGCATTGTGCAGGCACTCATAGGAATTGTACTCTATTGCTTCTGTACTAGCTTTGATTTTATTGATTTTATATTTAACAATTTCGCATATTTCTGCTTCATAGAGGCTAGTGTAATTACCCATAGATTTGCAGAGTCGCTCCTAAGGACCTACTAAACCTAGAACTGCATCTTCATCGTTGAGAAAAGTATCATTTTACCATCAAGTGATTCATTTCATATGTCCACTCCAGAATACAAGTCTTCTTATGGTATCATCTAAAATTTATATAAATTTTTTTTCTGGAATTTTGTCTTCTGACCAAGGCATCTCTGGGTCTTTAAAAAATGCAATTATATAGGCCGACAATTTTGCAGAAACAGACTCCTCTAGATTCTGCAGCACACAGATTCTGAATTCATGCTCAAAACTGTTCTATCCCAAATAGTTTTCAAGATATTCAAGCCTAAAATTTGAAGAAAAAGCAAGAAAGAACGCTTACGTGGAATATGCTCGACTGTAATATACCCTGTACCCAATCTTTATGTACCTTGTGTAATATATTTTCATACAAAAACTTAAAAAATGGCTTATATTTGTATGGGGGCTATACTAAAATTTGTTTTAGTCGTACCCATATCATACCCTAAATCATTGGGTCTATCAGAGGCATAATTTATACTAAATTTATGCAAAAATCAAAAAATTTTGGGGTAGATTTGTATGGAGCGTACCATTTAAAATGGGACTAGAAAATGCCCGCTTGTAAATGCACACTTGATGCCTTAGGAGAGTCTAAGTTTTTAATATGGAAGCAATATCTTTTATAGTCTCCGAGCTATTCGCTTTTTACGGCAGACAGCATGATAGACGGATAGACGGACAGACATATCTAGTTCGACTCCCCTTCCAATCAAGAATTTATATCTTTTTTAGAGTCTATCTAGCCATCTTCTGTCTATTACATACATTACCACAAACTAAATACGAGGTGTGTTCAAACATTATCGCAAGTTTTGAATTTTCGCGGGTTACGTATATTCGAATTTCGATTTTTTTGTGGCGTTATGTTGGTACTCATGTCTCTCACTTATGCCGACAAGCTCGGCCATTTTGAATGTTCACTTAATTGTTGACAGCTGCTTTGCTTGCACGTGTTTTGGATCGTCTTCGATTTTTTACCTATTCAAAAAAATTGGATCAAAGAACCTATATCAAATTTTTTTTCTGAATGGAATAAATGGAATAAAAATGTTGAAAAAGGCTTTTTGGGGACCGAGCTCTACCAAAATCAACAACATTTGATTGGTATAAATTGTTGAAAGAAGGTTGCGAACGTGCTGAAGACGAAGAGCTCCCTGATCAACCATCGACTTCAACGGACGATGCTCACATCCAAAAAGTAAAAAAATTAGTGCTTGCACACCGTCGATTAACTATGAGAGACATTGCTGATAAAATTGGCGTATCGAAAGGATCAATTAATACAATTTTGAAGGATGTTTTGTGCCTCAAACGTGATGTACTGATTTTTCGTGACTTTTTTTGCCAAAAATCCAACCAATATCGTTCCGCAACCACCGTATTCGCTTGATTTGGCTCCGTGTGACTTCTAGCTATTCCCTAAACTCAAGAGACCACTCCGGGGAACGCGTTTCGAGTCGATTAAGGAGATAAAAGCTAAATCAAAGAAGGCGTTGATGGCTATACCGGAAAGGGACTATTTGGCATGTTTCGAGGATTGGAAAAAACGTTGGCATAGGTGTATTTTATCGGGAGGGGATTACTTTAAAGGGGACAAAATAGATATTCATGAATAAATAAATAATTAAAAAAAAAAAAACACAAAATATGCGATACTTTTGAACACACCTCGTATACTCGCTACTCTTACAAAAATTATTTTTTTACCTTCTCGAAAACCCTGGCTGGTAAAATAATTCTGAGCATGAATTCGGAACCAATGTGGCAAAATTTTCTTAATGCTTTGTTTACAGTCTCTGGTTCCGATCTTTCGTTAAATTTTTTAGCTCTGAGGATGGATTTTATATCATTGCTTGTCATCGTCAGATCTGGATTCTTTCTTAATTTTTTTCCTAGCATTCTGAGAGTAAATGTAGCCTTCTATTGCTTTGGAAATGATATAAGACAGCAGAGAACTACTTCAAAATTACTTTAATGCTCCAAAGATGTTTAACATGTTTCATATTTTCTTAAGCCAAAACATTTCGTTCGTTTGCGGTCTTTGGAAAATATATACGAGTATGCAGTATATACTCGCTTACTATAAAAACTCAGCTGGAATAATTGCTGCCGTTGGTGTTATTTAAATAAATGCATATGTATAAATATAAAAAAAAATGATTCTTTCATTTACAACAGAACAGAATTTTCATTCTCATTTTTTGTCAATGGCAAAAACGGGCGAGTGTTGTGATAAACGATTTTACATTAAAACAGCAAAATGCGAAAGACTCAAACACAACTGACCTACATAATTTTTTTTTTAAATAAGAAAAAAAAATATTAAATTATATTAAAGCGAAAAAATTAAAGCAAATTTAGATAACCCACATAAAATTCATCGACATATGAATATAATTGCCTACACAATAATCAGAATAATAAACATCACGACAGGACAAAAGGATCCAAATCAATGAAATTCAAGGGTCGAATGAAGAAAAAAAAAATATTGAAAACGCGAAATAATAAACATAAAATGAAAATATAAATAAACAGATGGTGACATTTTCCAAGCCAAAATTGCAAAAAAGGACATGCATTTTTGTTGTTGTTGTTGCGCTGTCGATTCAATGTCATTTTGATTTCGTTGATTTCGATATGCGATATGGAATATCAGCAAATGCTGATTGCGTTAATAAAAATATAATGTACAAACGCACTTGAAAAAAAAAAAAATAAACGAATAATATGAAATAAATATGTGAACGAGAACGACATAGGACGAAGGACAACAATGGCAACTTAATTTCTGCCAAACGATAACAATCAGCATCAACGACGACGACGACATTGAAAAAAAAAAACGAAATAAAAGGAAAATTGACATATTGACAGCATTTGTAACGCATACAAGTACAGCAACAATGCGAATGCAATGTACGGGAACGGGGTGTAGTATTAGGCAAACCACAGACGCAGTGCAGCAAAATTTTTGCTCGACAAGTCGACAACCGAAACCCAAGTTTTGTCAAAAAAAAAAAAAAAATAACAAACATTGCGACAAAACATATTTTTCGAGACGTCTGTCGCTACTGTGCTGTGGCTTAATTGAAACACAATCGAAACGAAAACGAATCAAAATTGAATCCCAAAAAGTTAATGTATATATTTTTATATTTTTTGAACATGGGTGTAGCTAGGAAGGGGGAGAGTATTTTTATTGAAGATTTTTTTAATTATATAAACGAGAAGTCTTATAGCATAGCGCAATGTGGTGGAGTGAAGTGAGCCAATTAAATTAAGTGGTTAATTATTTAACTCTATCTAATCTTTTTATGTGGTCTATGGTACTCACTTGTTCTACGTATAAAAAATATACTCCTAATACTGAGTTCTGCTTTTACACAACGAGAAAAACGCTTGTATAAAATTAAGAACAACTGTGCTTGATCTGAGAACATAGCATATTAAAGCTAGTATCATGCAGTCTGGCGGCAAGTCTTAAAATCAACCGGGGAACTTGTACGTAGTACTTTGTGTGCCGTGTGGTCGGGCGGTCAAGAATACTACCATAGCAGGCTCAAGCTTGACGTAAAAGACGCTTAAAGAGCGACTCCTCGAGATGAGGTTTGTCCGAGTATGGTCACCAATGACGTAAAAAAAATAACCTCGTGAAACACACACAGGAAACACACTTTGGGGGAGAGTGCTGTAACTTTTGGGTTGTCTGGAAAGTGTGATTATAAGCCCCTCACGGTGGACTCCGGTAACAGGTTTAGAGGTTAAGCTGGGCAATATAATTGTGCGTGGAAAAGAAACCTTTCTTAAGTGGATTTGCTGGTGCCCGCACTACAACATATACTGGTGCCCATGCTGCAGCTGTGCTCATCTGACCTGTAACTAAACGTCTAATACAAGGCTGAACACCATCACAACAAATATTTAACTAGTCAGAGGCAACTCCAAATCCATCAAAATCTGGACAGACCACTTTGGGTGTATCCACTCATACAGCTTCAGCAAAAAACCTAGATATTTTTCTCATTTTGTACACTGAGCTCTTCCGCGAACTAGATTCGTCGAGAGGCACACTTCAGAATTTCAAAATAAAGTCACTGAGGAACTTATTTCTTCCGTCTTCGAGTCTGGCAGAACAATTGTGGCAGTTAGTTCCTCTGTAAGTTGAATTCGTTCTTGAAACAAGTACAATTCGTTCTTAATATAGAAACAATTCGTTCTTAATGTAAGTAAAATTCGTTCTAGGTATAAGTACAATTCGTTCTTAATGTAAGAACAAAAAAGTTCTTGATATAAGTACAATTCGTTTTTGATACAAGTATAAACACACTTTATTTAGGAACTCTTCGTTCTTAATATAAATACAATTCGTTCTCTATAACGGTACAATTTGTTCTTGATATAAGTACAATTAGTTTTTAATATAAGTTCAATTCGCTCTTGACAAAAAACACAATTTGTACTCAAATCGAGATAAATTAGTTCTTTTAATGAGCACATGTTCTGAAAAACAAACCAGAATGTGCTAAAAAGCAATACTGTCGGATGTTTTACCCCTGCTTTCCTCTTAGTGGGACCTTATAGTTCTTTTAATATTCATATTTGCCCAATGGATCAAAGAACGTATCAAAAGCCTGAAAAAAAAATTTTTCCTAGAGTCTTTTATGGGGCCTTCTTAGTCCAGGAATACACCTTAATCTAGGAGAGACCTTTCAGTATGCAAATTGATGGTTTCAGATATCTAAGTTTTCTGTTCGGACCATGCTATAATGAATTTCTGACCAAATTCTTAGCCCAGGAATACACCTTAATCAGTGAGAGACCTTTCAGTATGCAAATAGATGGTGTCAGATGTCTAAGTTTTCTGTTCGGACCATACTATAATGAATTTCTGACCAAATTCTTAGCCCAGGAATACATCTTATTCAGAGAGAGACCTATCAGTATGCAAATTGATGATGTCAGATGTCCAAGTTTTCTGTTCGGACCATGCTATGATAAAGTTCTGCCTAACTTTTGTATTGAAAAAAAGGTGCTATCCTACTGCAGATGCATAGGATGCAGATCTGGTGTTATCTATCTCGTCTATAACATATCCAAAGGTTCGTCTGGAATACTTTCTCTCGCTAACGCACATTAACTACGCCTCTGTCAATGCCTTCAATTAAATGTTTATCGAGTTTAAGAAAACGGCAACAGCAAAAAATAGCATCTCTACTACAATTTATTTATTTATTTGAGCACAAAATTTTTGTTCTTTTGTGGCATATTTCTATTAACCACAAATCGAGTTGCTGCAGCAACAAAGTCTAAAAGTCTGTGATGAAGGCGGCGCCGTTGGCTTTAATTAAACATTGAAGACATGAAAACCAGCTACTGTGTCGATGCAATCTTTTTTCCATTTCGGCAAAACGTATGCAATCATTGCTTTAGATAAAAAGATATAGTATCTTTTGGCATCGATCGATAGATACATTTCAGTGATAATAATGAATTCGAGTCAATAGAGATATTACGCGCAAATAAACAAACAAACAAACAAACCGCAGCTGTATTAACGCAACGAAAAACATTGTTTTTTTTTTTTTTTTTTTGGTTCTTGCAGTTTACGTAAAACTACCATTTTTTCCTCTGTGTCCCTGCTGTGCATCGAATACATCAAATATTCTTTGAAGCGTATATAAAACCACCGCAACAACAAATCCAATTTTAAGTACAATACACAAATCCGGCTTTTGTTTTGCAATAGAATGAAATGGTAGCCTACGCGTATAGCACACACAACAATGCTGCTGCTCCTTATAAATCCTGTCGTATAATAAAATTTTATTTTCAGCCAGCCTGCCTCCCTGTTTATGTTATAATTGCTTACTTTGTTGCGAAAAACATGCATAGTAGTAGTAGTAGTAGTTGCCTTGTCTTATTTAATCCGGGTATTTGGCGCACCCATAGCTAATGGATTTTTGGTAAAGATTATCACCTCGCGCTATAAGGCTTAGGCATGGGCTCAGCCAAACAGTCTTTATGATGTCGTGGCAGTCAGCAGTCGTTTTTTTCGAAAATGTTTATTTTTATTTGCGCAATGTAGAACGAAATAAAGATGTTTTCTTTTGACAGTTCTCCTTTTGTGTTTTGGAATGAAGATATGAAATTTTTTGATGGAATTTAGAAAATTTAAAAAAATATTTGGATACGAAGAACAATTTTTAAGATACTCTATGCCATTTGGAAATTGATCCATGAGAAACCAGATCATTTTGTGGTGAAAAACTAATTTTAAATAACACATTCCATTCGAAAGATTACTACTCTCCCAATTTTAGCGTTAAAATCACCGATGACAATTCGATGTCTTGCAAGGGACAGCGCTCTTAGAGGTGTTCTAGGCACTCATAGAGTTCATCTTGTGTCGATCGAGAAAAGGTGCTCGTCTACAGCTGTAAACTTAGAGATGAGACCAGTATATGTGTGGACTCTCATGGCTACTGTAGTAGATGTTGCAGTTTGCTTTTTCTAGATGACCATTTTCAATCCATCGCATTTTCTTCGTGCCTGTATTACGAGATGTGTTCAAAAAGTATCGCATATTTTTTGTTTTTTTTTTAAATTATTTATTTATTCATGAATATCTATTTTGTCCCCTTTAAAGTAATCCCCCTCCCGATAAAATACAGCAATGCCAACATTTTTTCCAATCCTCGAAACATGCCAAAAAGTCCCTTTCCGGTATAGTCATCAGCGCCTTCTTCGATTTAGCTTTTATCTCCTCAATCGACTCGAAACGCGTTCCCGGAGTGGTCTCTTGAGTTTTGGGAATAGCCAGAAGTCACACGGTGCCAAATCAAGCTAATACGGTGGTTGCGGAACGATATTGGTTGGATTTTTTGGCAAAAAAAGTCACAAAAAAAAATCATCATTTTTGGTACCAACCGAGACTTGACACGTTTGAGGACCAAAAACATCCTTCAAAATTGTATTAATTGATCCTTTCGATACGCCAATTTCATCAGCAATGTCTCTCATAGTTAATCGACGGTGTGCAAGCACTAATTCTTTTTTTGTTCTTTATGTCCGTTTAGGTCGATGGTTGATCAGGGAGCTCTTCGTCTTCAACACGTTCGCAACCCTTCTTTCAACAATTTATACCAATCAAATGTTGTTGATTTTGGTAGAGCTCGGTCTCCATAAGCCTTCTTCAACATTTTTATTCCATTTATTCCATTGAGAAAAAAATTTGATTCAGGTTCTTTGATCCATTTTTTTGAATAGGTAAAAATCGAAGACGATCCAAAACACGTGCAAGCAAAGCAGCTGACAACAATTAAGTGAACATTTAAAATGGCCGAGCTTGTCGGCATAAGTGAGAGACATGAGTACCAACATAACGCCACAAAAAGAATATACGTAACCCACGAAAATTCAAAATTCGCGATAATGTTTGAACACACCTCGTAGATGTTTGTTTTTTGATTTGTATTAACTCACCAGAAATTGGAGCTTTGAATATATATTGGAACCAAAAATTAATTCGATATTCTCAGAAAAGTAATTAAGTATTTTGATTCCAGTTTTTATGATTATTAGATTTTTGTGTCAGAGCCATGATTGCATTTATACAGTAGACGGATATCTAGACAGACAGATGGACCGTGGATGCGAATAGGACCAACAAAATGTTTTCTTTGGAATCGTTTTTGAGATTTCCTTGGCTATTTTTGGAATCTATGCCCTAAAATACACAAATATAAAATTCATGAAAATGCTTAGGGTATAATTCTTGAAGAACAATTTTTAAGATGCCCTTTGTTATTTGGAAAATGATCCATGAGAAACCAGATCATTTTGTGTTGAAAAACTAATTTTAAATAAAATATTCTATTCGAAAGACTTACTTCTCTCCCAATTTGAGCGTTGAAATCACCAATGACAATTAGAAGTCATGCAAGAGACAGCGCTCATAGAGGTGTTCCAAGCACTCATAGAGATCATCTTCATCGAGAAAAGGTGCTCGTCTACAGCTGTAAACTTAGAGGCGAGACCAGTATGATGTGAGGACTCCTCACGGCTACTGTAGCAGATTGTGCAGGCTGCTTTTTCTAGGTGACCATTTTCAATCCAACGCATTTCCTTCATGGCTGTAATATTAGCCTTTTGTCAAGAGTATAAATCAGTTATCTAGTTGCAACATCACTCTTAATAGATCGGACATTCTAGTTGCATATTTTTAAATCGTACTCCTTAAAGCTTTTCCGGGGTTTATTATTATAAGCAACAGATTTAATGGTAGTTGGAGTCTCCAGAATCCATGCCCCTGCCGCGAAATTCACCACGAGTGGATTTTCAGTTGTGTCTGCCATCTGGAGTACTACTGTTTGGCTGTAGCTAGTTTCGCAATGTTTCCATTGAACGACTATGATGCCTTCAAATTTTACAAATATTGTTCAGAGTGAAATTGAGGCGCCTTATCTGGATATTGTGCTATTGAATCCGGTCTAAAAACAAATGTGTTTCTAGCCGTTTTATCCATGGTTCGTGAGTTCTTATGTTTTCAAGTTGTTTTGCGGTTGAGTGAACCAAGACCTCTGCGAAACCAATCTTATCCTGAGGGATTGTCTCTTTAGACGCCTTTTACTGAGCCTGCTGTAATGGTATTCTTGACAGTCCGCATATCACACGGGCATAGATGATAAATATGATGGATAATGAATACATTTAATATATTTCAAAAACAATTGTAGCTATTTTCTAAATGATTCGATGTAATCACGTTTTTGAGAACGCGCGTTCTACTTTTTGCATGAAGTAAAACGCAATGACGTTGCCAACTTTAATATTGTATAAAGAAAAGCAACAATGGCAATTCCATAAAAATGTGTGCTGTCTTTTTATACAAATATGTGCCAAATGAAAATTATTTGACATAAATTGCTCAAGACAAACTCAATTTTTTTTTAGTTCAAAATATAAATATGCCAACTTTTCGTATGCATACTCAACTTTTTTTCGAAGAAAACTGTAAGCTTGGCTGACTAAGAATTGCCTGAAAAAAAGGAAATACAAAGAAAAGAACTACTAATTATGTTGACAGAAACTTTTATATAATTTAAATTTTTCTTATTTGCTTTGCGCTGAAAACTAAAGAAAAAAATGGTTCCAAAGAAAGCCGAAATAGATTTCTTTATTATATAACATAGCAAATCTTTTAGTTGTTGCATAATTAAAACTTTAAGTTGTACTATTTAACTTGTAAAAGATACATTTAAGCAGAAAGCTAGTTGCTTCCTATGAAAAAAAAAAATAAGGAGTAAAACGCATAAAAATTGCTGCAGTATTTTTACTGGACAAATAATTTCAAAGAAAAAAAAAAATTTTTTTTTTTCTAAAGCGTAAAGTGAAATGAAAAGAAAGACAAAGCAAGTATAACAAATAAAGGCCACAAAGGACCTTTTAGTTTATAAGCGCAACGCTGCGTGAGGCGCAAGAAAATGCACGAAGCAAAAAAAAAAAAAAGGATATTGGATCATTTAGTATTAAGCAAGGACAAAGGATATAATAACGACGACGACGAAGATGTTGTACAATAAAAAAGGATACGAAATAAGCATAGCAAACGTTTAATAACTTGCTGCCAGGATTAAGTTCTGCAATGAGATGATAATGCCAGCGTTGATGTTATGCTCCCGGCGTGCAGCACACTGTTTCTAAGGATAATAATAAGGATGATTATGTGGCGCGTTATAAAAGTAAAATTCCTCCACAACTACGCTGAGAAAACACAAATTATATTACAAAATGATTTTGGTTTCGTTATATTTTGTATATTTTTTTTTTGGAAATTTGTACGCCTACTGCATCCTTGTAGCAGCTCCCTCCGTGCTTATTATTGTCTTGATTTGGCAAACAATATACTTCGTATATATCCTTATATAATATATGTATCTGATGTTTAAACATAAACACAGTCGACTGGAGTCTCATGAAAATTTTGTACATATTAGAATATTTTTTTTGTATATTTCAGGCAAATTTACTTGCTTCATGGCAGGCATCCTTTGCAACATTTTTTCGCTAAAGTTCATTGAAGTTAATTTACATAGGAAAAACAAATTTGCTCATTTTAATCATGTGTTTGTCTTTATATGTCGGTGGATCGTTTATTATTCCAACGAGAGAGATTTGAGGAATACAAAAAAAAATTTGTTTTTTTTTTTTTTCGCGAGGTTTGAATATGTTTTAAGCTTTTTATTTTTATGTGTGAAGATTTGTTTCTGAAGCTTTGTAGTCGTTGAGTTTTTATGTTCCAATTGCATAAAGTGTGGCATTGTTTAGATTATGTATAAAATTAATCCATAGCAATTTCATTGAGTAAGTTGTTCATAAAAATGTGCGTTTATTTAGCACAAAATATAAAAATTATTTGTTCTGGGACACTGCAGACAAAATAGAGAAATTTGCCGCATGCTAGATTTTCTTCAAAAAGAAAAAAATGTGTTTTTTGCCTAGAAACTTAGTCGAGAACTCATCCGCTTTCAACACGAGAAGGTACCCCAGTCGCTAAACTAGAAAACACTACATTTTTGAAATTTCTAAAATTATATTTATGAAACTTCACATTGGCTATATTGGATCTGAAGAATTTTAGCGACCCTAATAGGAAATCTGAATATTTTTAAAAATATTTGTCTTCTTAAATTGTTTATACCCATTTTTAATTTTACATTAAATGGATGGACTCAGGGGGACAAGTCCATCTCATATCAAAAATTTCGACACTGAATGGCTGGCAAAGTCATCAGAATTAAGCGCTCCTGGTGATTTTACCATCAAAGATTTTTACTTGGATAGTGTAAGTAAGGCTATATAGTCCGTGGCCCATTGCAATAGTTGAGTTAAAAATAGAGCTGAGACCTATCATCCAAGAAAATGCGTTACCACCATTCCAACCTTCTTTTACTTAGGGTTGGACAGTAACGGATAAGTAATAAGTCATTTGATGAGACATCTATTCTCATAGCGTGTGTGTCTGGGTCGTAGTCACCGAAGTGTAGTAAGGAAATTTTACAGCAAAGCGAAAGAGTTTGCATCAAAGTGAAGTGGTGAAAGATTTGCCTGGTTCCGGATGACCATTACAATAATCAAGAAAATGGTTCTTGAAAATTCATACGGATACTAGAGCGATGGAAATGTGGTAAACATCTCACATATGACAGTTTAGAACATTTTGACTGGCGTATTGGGCATGAAGTCGTTCCGAAAGAGCTGAATTTTTTGCGAAGTCACATCGTAAGGAGGCCGCTTTCATGCTTTCTCGAGCCAATTCTGACTCCAGTTTCATGAGCAACCACCGTATTCACCAGATTTGACTACCTGTGACTTTTTCCTGTTCCTAAAACTAAAATTAACTCTTCAGGGAAGACGTTTCGAGACGATCGATGCCATCAAACTAAATTCGCTAAAGCAGCTGAAGGTCACACCTCCGACGGCCTTTGAACGGGCATTGGAAGATTGGGTTAGTCGCTGACATCGTTGTATCGGCTCAAATGGAGCCTATTTTGAAGGCGAAACAATAAATTCCAATGATTAAATTGAAAAAATGTATATAAAGCAGACGCGAACTCCATTGAATCAGCATGAGACAGCCACTGAGTACCACTGACTGACAAGATGCACGTGGGGATCATAGCATTTACCAACTCATATGGTGCAGTTCTTCTACCAGTAAATCGACTGTGCTTCAGTCATCCGATTAGAATTGTAGGGTCTCTACTCTTTCAGTTTCTTGCGAAGGTGCTTCGTTAAGTCTTCATTGCCCAAACTTTCGGAAGAAGGTAACATCTTAAAAAAGTTTAAAATACATTGATTGACTTCAAAAAGACAGCTTTAAATAATTTAACAGAAAGGACCACAGAGAGAAAACTGCAGCTAGGAACATAGGAACGAATGGAATACTTGATATAAGTACATACGAAATCATGTATCAAGCACAATGTGCTTGTATTGAAAACAATCGTGCTTAATTAAAGTTTCAATTGCAAAATAAAAGGAGCAAATTTATGCTTTCACGTTTGTTGTATTCTTTATTTCTGTCTGTCCTTTTTTTAAGAATCCGTTTTTTTAAAAAATGGTTCTTCATATAAGAACGAATATATTTGAATCAAGTTATTTCTCCCCCTTTTAAGATGTGCTTGATTGTGCTTTTAGAACTTAGCTTACCCTACATTTCCCCACGAATATACTTGATTTGAGTACAATGTACTTGTTCTTGCTCTTTCTATGCAGAATAGAAATTTTAAATGTTTGTAAATTTTTCAAATTTTAAACTTCTACATACTTTTGTCTTAAAATAACTGCGAAGGGGCTTAATCTTATAGTAGCACCATGAATTTTACCAACCATTCCAGTTATTTAAGGGGTTATATATACACACACAAAATTTCAAGTCGATCCGACGAATATTTTCGAAGTTATAGACACATTAGTGAAGGCGCGCCGAGAGATCTCGCAGTGCTTTAAAAACTTTAAACGCGTTTTTCTCGAAACGGTGTTTTCAAAGTCGGTAAGCAAGATATCTCAGAAACGGCTGAACCGATCGGTCTGAAATTTTTACACAAGCTTCTTAACTATATTTTTTAGTAATTAATCGAAGGATTTCCCCATCCGATGAAAATGTCTTATTTTTTTAACAATTAAAGAGCCGAATTTTGGTCAAAAATCGAACCTTTTGCTTTGAGTACTTAGCCGCCATTTTGTCAATAAATTTTTCTTTGCTAATTCCTTCGATTAATCGCTAGATTATTTATTATATTAATGAAATCTATTTGGTTTTTGCATTTTAGATGATCCAGTCCAGAGATATCGTGCTCACCGCAAGAGGCCTTTTTTTGCGGACCTCTGCAAAATTGGCAATATCAACGTTTCCGATAATTGTTTTTGGCAATAAAAAATATGTGAATATAGTTTAAGATTGTCATAATATACCTGCCAAGTTTCAAATCAATAAACCAAATAGTTTGCTTAGAAAAAAATTCTTGAAAAATGACTTTTTTCGACCTCCTAACTGTATATAACCCCTTAACTACTTTTAAAAAACATTTCAACTAAAATTCCAGTAGAAAAATATAGTAAATGTTTTAGTAGAATCTGTCAATTACTCAATTAACTATTAAAAAAAAGAAGTAAATTACTCTCATCCGGAATACGAATTTCAAAATATTTCAACCGGAAAATGTTGATAATTACAATGTGTACACTAATTGATGATTAACGTAAATTTTCCAACCCTTTATTTTTTTTTGTCAAACTCATTACACATTCAAATTTTTAACACTAATCAATTTCTTGAGTACATAAAATAATAATAACTACAAAACAACACTCCTTCCGCACTTGAATGGAGTGAAGAAAAAAAAAACATAGTCAACTGTTTAATCAAATAATAAAGTTAAATTAAATAAACAGAAAATTTAAATTAAGGCGTTTCCGTAGCTAAGAAGACTCTTCTTTCTATTTTCATAAACGCATACCAAGCGCAATGATGTGTGTTAAAATTCACGCAAAGAACTTGCATGACATGAAGAAACTCTTTTCAGATACTTAGTGACAGCTGTGTACGTCGCTGTCAGAATTAGAATATTGCAAGTTCATTAGATAAACAACTTAAAGAGAGACAGAGAGAGAGAGCTCCGATTCGAAGCGACAGTCTGAACCAAATTGTTCAAATTCAATGTAAACATATAAAAATCCAATTAAGCAGAGGAATCGAATCAAATTGAAACCGGCCAACCGACCGGCCGATCGCGCTTAACACTTGCATTACACATTTAGCCGTAAATCGAATTAACCAATGACTCCGACGATGACCAACCAAATTGTATCGATGTTGTTGCACATGGTACCAACAACAACAACAACAGCAAAAAAAGTGCAGCATCATTGCTTACTTCTCACTCAATTAGAACAGAAAATTCAAAGGAATCGTAACACATACAAAAATCGAACGTAGTATTGCCGCCCAGTAATGCCAAGCGAAGCGTTTAAATCGCTCTTCTTGTGGTTTTTTTTCCCTTTACTTTTCTTTTTTTTTTTTTTTTTGGTGTCGATTTTTGTATTATTCTTTCCGCCTAAAAAGGCTTGACTTTGAGTTCAGCTGAAGTTGGAAACTGCCTGAGCGAACGAACGAATGAATGAACGACTTATGCCTGAGTGTTCACCGCCTGTGTTCTTCTTCACCTGTCAGAAAGGCATTCAGGCTGTCAGACTGTTACACAGTTACACTGCACCTAGAAATGTAGCAGAGGGATGATCTTAGAAATTTTGAATGGTAAAGTTTATATTTGGAACAATATGAAAAAGGTTGGCTGGTGCCATGGTCTAGATCTTTTGAAGTTCCAATAGTTCTGCGTGTTTTGCAAAGCTGATAAGGATACCTACAGGCAGCATATTCCAATTCTAGGTGCCTCAAGAAGTTTGCTGTAGATGTTCTAAGGACTTCACGGTAACCTTCTAGTCATGTGGACCAGTTAGAATGCCAATCAGCCATCTGCAGTATTTCCTCTGGTGCTGCATAAGGTGTTCAGATTGGTGCTTTCATCTTTTATTCGTATATTATGCAGTCGATTCTGTTCATCCACTTTCTTGCAAATTCAATCAGAGCGATATTCTCCAAATAACTATACAGTTTTCTTGGAGAGATTGGACAGTTTAATGCATCGCTCAGTGAACTAAGTCTTCATTTGCTGAATCTTTCTTCATCTAGTTTCCATCTATGCCCCGATGTCTGGGAACTTAGAGCATCTACTGCTTTCCTGCTCACACCAGGGCATTTCTGGAGCAGATGAAGGAGATAACAAGGCTTTTAAGAATTTCATCTCTTGTTGCGAATACATTCGCCTGGAAAGTATTATAATGGTCCGGTAATTTATACCCATTTAGCTAATCTAACGAGGTTGTCCCAACGAGGTTGTCCTAACGAGATTGTCCTAACGAGATTGTCAAAAACGAGATTGTCCCAACGAGATTGTCCCAACGAGATTGTCCTAACGAGATTGTCAAAACGAGATTGTCCCAACGAGATTGTCCCAACAAGATTGTCCCAACGTGGTTGTTCCAACGAAATTGTCCCAACGAAGTTGTCCCAACGTGGTTGTCCCAACGAGGTTGTCCCAATGAGGTTTTCCCAACGAAGTTGTTCCAATGTGGTTGACCCAGCTTGGTTGTCCCAGCTTGGTTGTCCCAACGTGGTTGTCCCAACGTAGTTGTCCCAATAACGTTGTTCCAACGAGGTTGTTCCAACGAGGTTGTCCCAACGAGGTTGTCTCAACGAGATTGTCCCAACGAGATTGTCTCAACGAGATTGTCTCCAACGAGATTGTCTCAACGAGATTGTCTCAACGAGATTGTCTCAACGAGATTGTCCCAACGAGGTTGTCCCAACGAGATTCTCCCAACGAGATTGTCCCTACGAGGTTGTCCCAACGAGATTGTCCCAACGAGATTGTCCCAACGAGATTGTCCCAACGTGGTTGTCCCAACGTGATTGTCCCAAGGTGGTTGTGTCAACGTGATTGTCCCAACGTGATTGTCCCAACGTGGTTGTGTCAACGTGATTGTTCCAACGAAGTTGTCCCAACGAGATTGTCCCAACGAGATTGTCCCAACGTGGCTGTCCCAACGAGATTGTCCCAACGAGATTGTCCCAACGAGATTGTCCCTACGAGGTTGTCCCAACGAGATTGTCCCAACGAGATTGTCCCAACGTGGTTGTCCCAACGAGATTGTCCCAACGAGATTGTCCCAACGAGATTGTCCCAACGAGATTGTCCGCAACGAGATTGTCCCAACGAGATTGTCCCAACGAGATTGTCCCAACGAGATTGTCCCAACGAGATTGTCCCAACGAGATTGTCCCAACGTGGTTGTCCCAACGAGATTGTCCCAACGAGATTGTCCCAACGAGATTGTCCCAACGAGATTGTCCCTACGAGGTTGTCCCAATGAGGTTCTCCCAACGAGGTTGTCCTAACGAGGTAGTCCCAACGA
This sequence comes from Leucophenga varia, assembly GCA_018903435.1. NCBI lineage: Eukaryota > Metazoa > Arthropoda > Insecta > Diptera > Drosophilidae > Leucophenga > Leucophenga varia. The sequence goes on from JAEIFJ010001762.1 coordinate 250,081, forward strand.
GGTTGTCCCAGCGAGGTTGTATATACGAAGAAGATAAATGCTAAAGACTCAGCTTGGTGTCTGAAATTTAACCTGAAACTGGCAGTCAGAGAATTTCCCATTCTTAGTTAATCTAAGACAGTAAGTCAGTTGTTGGAAAAGGAGGTAGGAAGATGGATAAATCAGTGATCTAAAGAGTAAAGAGTTTGACTAATGTCAAGACTGTATAGAATGGCAAAACTGAAAGATAAAGTTCTCTATTTCTAGCAATTGCAGATGTAATGAACAAAAAACAACATCATTTTATTTTCATAGTGCTTCCATGAAATCAACCATTCTCATTTGCAACTTCAGCATGGTGGTAGAAACTATCGTTTCTATGTTCTGCAATATATAACTTATTTATCTATAATCTTCTCAAAACTTAACGATTACCCCACATAATATTTACTCATGCCATGTGTTTTGTTGTGTGCAAGTGCAATAAGAATGTCTTAAAACCTCACACTTCAAACTTTGCCGAAACATCAAAGTTGACGTACACAATGGCCATTGATGTGGTGATACACTCAAGTGCAAAGAAAACAAAAACGAACGAAAGAAAGAAAGAATGAATACGAAACCAAAAATGCTGCTGAACAGAGAGTAGAGCAGAGCAAATATTCAAACCAGGTTGCTGCTGAAAGTCAAGAGTACCAAGTAAGTCAGCCAGTCAGTCAACTAAACTAATACAAGGAATAACTACAACAACAAAAACATTGAGTAGTGTGCATGTCGTGAAGTAGACATGAAGAGCATCCAAGAATTACGTTACTTTGCTTGCATACCCTTTCTTCTTCCTTACCAACTACACAACTATCAACTAGCAAACTTCACAATATTCAAAAGACGACGCTTTCAGTATGTCGTGCTCTGCTCGTGTTTTGCACTGAAGGCGGCAGCATCTTTTTTTGGTTATGTTGGCAACGTCAACAAGCATAAAATATTCCCAGAATTGCATCAACTTCATCCTTTGGCTGAATTTCGACAGGCGGCACAAGTCGAAGCGTCTTCGACATTTGAAGCTAAGTTGAGGAGTTTTCTGTTTGATTTTATTTTATTTTATTTTTTTCTTGTTCTTCTTATTGCTCTGTTTTTTTGCCCAACAAAAAAAGGAAATTTCTGTAGTAGGCGTTAACCGCCCAAATATGTCTTGGAGCAACTTTACCATCGATGGAAAGGTGGCGGCTATTGTTTGTTTAGCGAAAGATTTCTTTGCTTTGTACAATATGGTACTTTTGTGTGTGGTTTCCTTTTCTTTGTTAATTGTTGAAAGTATTAATGATTTTCGCGTTGAGTTTTATTTTTTTTTTTTTGAGTGTTGGTAAATGTGCGAATTTTTGCACTTAATTTGTTTTTGGTTGTGTTTATAATTTTTTATGAAGCCTTCTTTTGTTACATTTTATATTAGCGGCATAACCAAACTTAGTGCTGAAGCTTCATTGGATTCCGGGATGACTCTGTATAAATAAGAAAAACTGTGAAATTATAATAAGATGAAAGCAATTGTATTGAAGATAGTAATACAAAAACTAAAAGTGGTAAGCTTGGCGCTCTCACTCTCTATCTATCTCTTTCTGAAAGCTGTCTATTTTTGGGAGAAAAAGAGCAATTTGGCACAGTAATCGTTTTTTTTTTTTTTTTTTTTTGAGCAAGCTACTAGAGGTGGGCAAAATATTGATGTTAGATCGATTAAACAGACCTGCAAATCGAACCACATGAATCAGAGACTGGATGTATTGAGCCCGAAGACATTTTGCGTCTTTTTTACGAATCTTTTCGAGGATTTTTAATCCAAAAACTTAAAAAAACGTTTTTTCACGCGTTTACTTTAAAATATCTCTCAGCACAGATTCGAAAATAGCGCGACAAAGTCTTTCAGGTACTCTATGTCCTGCCTCTTAAAATTGACTGAATATTGTCGGTCCGTTCTCTAGATTTATTTTTCTAATTTTTAAGGGGTTATATACAGTTAGGAGGTCGAAAAAAAGGAATTTTTCAAGAATTTTTTCTAAGCAAACTATTTGGTTTATTGATTTGAAACTTAACAGGTATATTATGACAACCTTAAACTATATTTACATATTTTTTTATTGCCAAAAATAATTATCGGGAACGTTGATATTGCCAATTTTGCAGAGGTCCGCAAAAAAAAGGCCTCTTGCGGTGAGCACGATATCTCTGGACTGGATCATCTAAAATGCAAAAACCAAATAGATTTCATTAATATAATAAATAATTTAGTGATTTTTCGAAGGAATTAGCAAAAAAAAAAATTATTGACAAAATGGCGGCTACTCAAAGCAAAAGGTTCGATTTTTGACCAAAATTCGGCTCTTTAATTGTTTAAAAAATAAGAAATTTTCATCGGATGGGGAAATCCTTCGATTAATTATTAAAAATATAGTTAAGAAGCTTGTGTAAAAATTTCAGACCGATCGGTTCAGCCGTTTCTGAGAAATCTTGCTCACCGACTTTGAAAACAACGTTTCGAGAAAAACGCGTTTAAAGTTTTGAAAGCACTGCGAGATCTCTTGGCGCGCCTTCACTAATGTGTCTATAACTTCGAAAATATTCGTCGGATCGACTTGAAATTTTGTGTGTGTATACTCAGATATATATATTAAGAAACTTAATGGAATTATCGATATTATAATGATTTAAGTTAAGTTTTTTTGGCCATAGTTAAAATTGTTTGTTCTTCAATTTTAAAAATTGATTGCATTTATAATATGTGTATCGCCGTAATCGCTATTTTTAGAGTATCGAGAAGTATCGATATGTCTTTTTAAAGATAGTGGTTGACCTAACATCCATAAATATCAAAGATTTTAGTACTTTTAAGAACTTGGCAATTACTTACATTTAGTCTATGAAAAGTTTGTGCAGCAGTTTTGAAGATTTAAATTAAAGTGAAGATGTAGAACTCACTGATCTGGTTGGGTACTTAGTATTATTTACGAAGTGATCGACAAAAATTAAAATTTTTTTTTATTCAAGCATCAGATTAGGCTTATCTTCAAGATTTTTTTATCGCTGAAGAGGAATCTAGCCTTAAATTAATTTTTCATCACGTCGAGATTTTAAGAAAAATGAGTTTAATAATTGAAAAATATTGCTTTTGAATCTGAGGTAATAGAAATCCCGAATTAGGTTTAAATTAAAGCTTGAATTTTTTGATTCAAGAGTAGGTTTGCAAAAACCCGGAATCAATCATGGATTTTGACGTAGCACAACTTGGAAGTAGGATCTCTGTAGCATATAAAGAGAGAGCCAGAATTAACGCAAGATTTGAAATAAAGTGCTGGCAACCCTAACAAAAATCGTGTTCTATCGTGTAACGCTTCATTTCTACTTGACCTAAACTTTTTAGCTGTCAAATTGTTAATTTTCAGAGTTGCCAGCACTTTACTGCAAATCCTTATTAAATCTTTTTTTATTCGATACATCATTATAATTGATATTTTAAGAGTATCGATAAGTATGGATACATTTTTTTTTAAAGTTGCCAACACTATTCTCTTCTTCAATTTGTTGTTGAAGGTAGGACTGTGTGATTAATCGATTATTTTGTATAATGAAGTGATCGATTAGTTAAAGAATGAACAATTGATTAATCAACAATCAATTATCTATAAATTAATAGAGGGCAATTGTCTCGAAAAAAAGGTCTTCACTTTTTAAGTTTTTTTACATTGAAAAAAAAAAAATATGAAATATAATATTCTTAAAACCTTATCTCAAAAAAATATTTTGTGCTAATCATGATTGATTAATAATCGATTTTTCCTTACAATCATCAACAATCGATTATTTTCAACAATCACACAGCCCTAGTTGAAGAACTACATAATAGAGACTGATATGGCCCAGCGGATTGGAATAGACAGTCTTCAGTACGGGTCGTATAGCCAACTGATCGTGTGTTAGTTCTTCCTGATGCTTTTTATTTAAGTGTAATGGAAAAAATATTCTTTTTTTTTTCCTCAAATTTTTTTTTTTGCAGAAATCTAGGTTTTATAAAGAAGAAAAAAAATGTGTAAGTAGTACTTTGGTTTTCATACGAATGTGCACATAACGAGACTCATTTATTTGCCGACAGACAGACAGACAGACAGACGGACATGAGTACATACATTTAGAAATCTTCTATATACTGTAAGATTTATTAACTGTTAACTTTCAAGAACGCCTTTGACTTTATGCATTTAACTAACAATTTTTGCTGTTGTTGTTACCTTTAGTAGAGCTTAACTAACAACAACAACAACAACAAGCAGAAGAACAGAAGATGAAGAAGAACAAGAACTATTACAAGCAATTGCTGCACGATTATAGTGCTGCACTTAACAATAGAATTGTTGGCTGTTGCATGTTTTTACTGTTTGCAATGTTCTTGCATAAATACAACCGCAGCAACAGATCACACACACACACACACACATACACTCGAAAATGCTTCCAAATTGACAACAACTTTGAAATGTTTATTTTTTTGTTTAGTTTTGTTTTGCTAGTTAAAACTATCTTAAACGAAAGCTGTCTAAAACCACCACGGATGACATCAAAGTGTTGACTTGACATTTTGAACGACATTTTAACCTGTTTAGTAGCAGCAGCAACAAACCAAACAAACAAAACAAAACTAGTCAGAGCTGAGTGAGCTGAGCGTGCGATATATTCAGTTAAATAGAATGAAAGTCTAAGGCGAGTGTGTGTTGCATGTTGCAGCGTTGAACATTGAAAACAGTACACAACATGCTTACAGCAACAACAACAACAAACAGAAAATGAGTATATACCCATACATCATTATAAGGTTTTCATGTTGTTCATGTATTTAGTATCATGTAGCAACATACAATGCTCTTGTTGTTGTTGTTTAATTTTAACGAAAAATCAAAGCAAAATTTTAACAGGAAATGTACCTAAAATAGGTACTACATACATTCATTACCTTGCAACATATTTCGTATGTTGTTGTGTGCGAGCAAACTATTTTCTTTTTTTCGAGAAATTGCATTTTACTTAAAACAACAACAACAACAGCAGCAGCAACAAGAGTTCACTTTCGTCATTATATGTTATGTTAACATGGTCAACAAGAGTTACAAATGCGTCTAAATGAGGTAACACTTTTTTAAGAGCGGAAACTAAATGTTTTTCGGCTTATTTGATATATGAACAGTGCGTTATATTTATATAGATACTTCTTATATTTTGTACATTTTATGTATCTATACTTTTTAACAGAGCATTCAGATGGCGAATCCATTTTTATAACTACTACGAATAGTGTGAAAGGTAGCTTCGGAGAACCCATATATATATTCTTGATCAGATCGATGTGAATCGAATCGATTTAGCCATGTCCGTCCGTTCCGTCCGTTTTTCTCGGAAAATTTTAAATATGTTGAACTGAAATTTTAAACTTACGATTTTTTTGAACCTAGGCACTTTGTATGTCAGAACCAAGGTTTTACGCCCAATTTTTAGGTATAGCCCCCCATACAAACTTACCACTTTTATCGGTTTTTCTATATGAAAATAGTTATTATTTAAGAATGTTTTTACTACAGATTTGGTAAAAACACATCTTAAGAGCATCCAACATCAAAAGCAAGACGCCACGCCCATTTTTAAGTATAGCCCCCATACAAACTTACCGCTCATATTCGAATTTTTGTATGAAAATAGGTATTATTTATCCATGTATTCACTTTAAATTGGGTAAAATACATTTAATACCATCCTACATATGTACACACCACCAATATGGTACGGATCTGGCCATTATAAGGTATAGCCCTATATAAACTTACCTCTCATCATCTAATATTTTCAAGAAAATTACTGTTGTGTCCCTATTTTTAGCTTAAAATTTCATACCAATATTGTATCTGGAGTTGTATCAGACCATTGATCCCCACCCATCTCATCTCGAAGTTCTATCTTAGCAACTGATGATCAAACTTTTAAAGATTCGTGTGACGGGTATTTAAGCTTCGGTTTCACCTCGTTTTTATATAAGACCGATATTCGATGTATTTTTAGTGCGCCGAACGCAATGCTCATGTTCGAAAGTTCTCATTACGTCATGATGAGAAAAATAGGGCTATAGACATCAAAAATGAACCGACATAAGCTGAGGCCGGATCATTGATAATTTGGGAGTACTTTTTTGCTATGATGGAAAGTCATCCATTTGTTTTATTCCGACAAAAACCTAAGCGAAAAAATATAGTCAGCTAATTTCACAGAAAATCTCTATGAGCTTAATTAAATTTTTCGATTTAATATCTCCAAAAAATATCAGTACTGGAATGTGCGGTGGTAAGTTCTGTTTTAATTTAAATGAATACCACTGAGAAACCCCTTTTTAAACCCGTTAACACAGTAGAGGAGACATCGTAAACCCCAAAGGCATATATAAATTCTTGATCAGCTCGACGAGGCGATTCGATCAAGTCAAGTCTGTCTGTCAGTGTATCTGTAGTTTAGCGTTACATTCGCCTTTTGTACATTCTTTACCAATTTAAAATGAAGGGAACGGAACTTAGTACCGAAATTTTAGATACTTTGCTATATAGTCGTATTTTTATACCCGTCACATATAGTGTGAACGGGTATTATCATTTTGTCCGAAGTTTGCAACGCATGGAAGGAGACATCGGAGACCCTATAAAGTATATATATTCTTGGTCAGCTCGATGAGACGAATCGATTTAGCCATGTCCGTCTGTCTGTCCGTCTGTCCGTCTGTCCGTCTGTCTGTCTGTCCGTCTGTCTGTCTGTCCGTCTGTCTGTTGCGATGGCTGTTACTCGAAAAGTTTTAAAGATATTGACCTGAAATTCGAAACTTAAGCTTTTTGTGCTCCTAGTTAGTTTGTATACCAGAACCAAGGTGCCACGCCCATTTTTAGGTATAGCCCCCATACAAACTTACCGTTTTTTTCCGATTTTTTTATAAAAATTGTAATTATTTATGAATGTATTCGCTCCCAATTGTGTAAAAACATTTTTTTTGTCATCCAGTGTCAAAACCAAAATGCCACGCCCTCTTTTAGGCATAGCCTCCATATAAACTTTCCGTTTTTTCCGATTTTTCCGATTTTTTGTAAAAAAATACTAATTATTTATGCATATATTCACTCAAATTTGGTTAAAAACACTTTTAATGTCATCCAATGTCAAATCAGATGTGCCACGCCCATTTTTTGGTATAGCCCCCATACAAACTTTCCGACCATTTTCTATTTTTGTATGAAAATGGTTATTATTTATTCATGTATTTACTCCATATTGGGTAAAAACTCTTCCAATATCATGGTGCCACGCCCATTTTCAGGTGTTTCTTGCATTCAACCTTACCGGCCATTTCCAGATATATTCGAGAAATATGTTGTTATACATATCTGTATTTTTAGCTAAAAATTTGAACTTAATATTGTGTGTAAACTTGGGTGACCACTGATGATTACACATAAACTCTTTAAAGATTCGTGTGACGGGTATTTAAGCTTCGGTTCTACCGAAGTTAACGTTTTTTCTTGTTTTCATTTACAAGGTCAAAGAATACATTTATAAAATTCACATATAAGTATAGCGACTGTGACTTGAAAATCACAGTGACTGCCAACAGCGATTAAATAGCAATGCACTAAAAACAATCAAAGATTCCTTAAGAACTTCACTGTACGCGAAGAGAGATACACAAAATCGCCGAAAACTAAACATTTTAACTGAGGAACAAAAAAATCATAAATCACTACTTTTAGTCAACATAGCACTGTTTAAATCACTGTGAAAAAATCACCGAAAGCGATTTTTTTGCCAACACTAAATATAAGGATTGCATTTTATTTTATAAGCATCAAAAGAAGTGAAATCTTGAGATCTGATATATAGTTTTATAACCTTATGCGAAAAAAATACAAACTATAGCAACATAATCACTGTCTACCTTACTTTGGGGATGTGTGTCACTTGTGGGCATCCTACCAGTTATGGGCACCTCTACTTATCTTTAAAGATCTAGTTTATCTAGTATACTGAACTGAGTACTGTAAAACGTGTATGCTCTCAGTACACTGTATCCCTTAAATAAACGGTTGTGGGCACCCAAATTTTTGTTAGCGAATCATACTGATTTTATTTAAATTCATACAACACCATTTATAAACTTTACATGTAAGGCTTGCATTTTACTCGACAATCTTCTATGGAAGCAAAATCTTGTTCTCTAAAAGCTGGTAGACACGCACTATGTGACAAGCATTGTTTTAGAAACACGCTGAAATGAAAAAAATCTTCCTTTTTATGAATACCGCAGGCTATTCTGCTAGGTCGGCGACCAATCAAACACTTTTCCTCATTTGCTAAAATGAAAAATTTAAAAAAAAAAATTTATTTGTTAAACAATTTGTAACTTACTTCTATTGGAAACCGATGCAGCTTGAGAAAAAACCAAGAAAATTATAAGAGTACCAAATGGGATGAACATTTTGCAACGATTAAACTTTTAGATTTCACAATTAGTTCTTTTATAAATCTAAAATGCGAAGCGTAAGAAATGGATTTTTATGCAATTTTGTATTTCAGGTCATGCTATAATTTTTATTTTTTTTCAACTATTTTATAATAATTTAAATTAAATATTGGTTTTACGGTGTTATATAAAAAATGAGAAAAAACGGTGTTATATAAAAAAAATGATCCATTATTGAATTTTTACTCCAGAGCAAAACTAAAAAAAAATTTTATAGTTTTTTTCCCCTTCTCATTTTTCTACTGTTACTTAAGATTTCATGTTAGATCACAGTAACCGTTTTTTGGTGTAAAGCCAAACTGTATACTAGGAATTCGGAGAATACACAAAAAATCTCCATTGTCTCAAATTTTCACTAATGTTTCTGGCAATAACTCAGTAAACTTCGAACCGATTTTTATTTTTTAAACTGTTTTGAAAAGATGAAAGTTAGATCATTCGAATAATAGCATTTCAGATCATATCATTTTTATTTTATTTTACAAAATTCTTAAATTGGAAAACGTTTTGCCAGATTGTATAACAGTCAGCTTTGAATAAAGAGAGTTGTTGCGGTGATATGAATTAGACCAGGGACAACAGAAACTAGAAACAAGGAAAAGCGTTAACTTCGGTGGAACCGAAGCTTAAATACCGTCACACGTATGTATTTTTAAATTGTTAATAGAACTTTGAGATGGGATGGGACGGCGTCAATGGTCTGATACAACTTACATTGCGTGTGGCTTATGCCAAAATGGGCGTGGCACTTTGGATTTGATATTCGATGATATTAAAAGTGTTTTTACCTAATTTGGAGTTAATAGATTACTAAAATATAACCATTCTCATTCAAAAATTCGAAAACGGGCGGTAATTTTTGCATGACGACTTTAGCTAAAAATGAGCGTGGCACCTTGCTTTTGATATTGGATGATATTAGATGTGTTTTTTAGCCAATTTGGAGAGAATATATGCATAAATAATAACTATTTTCATACAAAAAATCGAAAAAAACGGTAAGTTTGTATGGGGGCTATACCTAAAAATGGGCGTGGCATATTCGAACTTGACCTGGTCGTTGCCGAGAAAAGCTTAAGTTTCAAATTTCAGTTAAATATATCTAGTAGTCTCTGAGTAAATCGTGTTGAAATAAACAGACAGACAGACGGACAAGGCTAGATCGACTCGTCTTATCGAGCTGATGAAGAATATATATATACTTTATGAGGTCTTCGATGCCTCCTTTAATGCATTACAATCTTTCCGACAAACTGATAATACCCTTCACACTATGAGTGGCGGGTATAAAAAATAGCTAACCGATTAACTGTTTAACCAATTTAACGATTAATCGCGACAACTGTTTAACCAATTTAACGATTAATCGCGACATCCATAAGTGAGCCTTCGATTTTAGCCTTATGCAAATCGAAAATTTCTATTTGAAGTTTACATTTTAGTAGCTTCTCTAAACAAAATAGCGGAAGCATGCTTATGCAAAAAAAACTCGCATTTGTTTATTTGATTGAAATTAAAATAAAACCAAATAGACAGATGCTTCTATAGAGAACTCATAAGCGGAAGAAATCTAAAAAGGAAATGACAGTCAACTCTTTTATATACAAAAATATTAAAAAATATATATATATTTTTTTGAATAGCAGAGATACACTATAATAATTCGCTAATATGTACAGGCCAGAGGGTTTGCGATTTTTTGTACTTGAAGTAAAAAAAAGAAAAAAAAAAAGAAGAACGCGTAAAACTAAAAAAGCAAACTTTACGATTCAATCTGTCGATAAACGAGACAACGTCCTGCAGTTGAGATACATATAAAAATATATCTTTTTTGTTCGTTTTATTTTATTTTGCTGCAGATACATTCCGTTCCGATTCATTGCAGCACGCTGACATGTAGCCATACTAAATTATGAGTATTTATATGCGTGAACGAGCGATGACAATTCAATGCAAGAAAAAAAACAAAGAGGCTTTTTGCTGACAGGAAATATTACAACGTATAAGAAAACGAGGCATTTACAGATCACAAATAGAAAATTTATGCCTTTGCTATGAAAAAATATGAAACTAAAAGGAAAAGTTCAACAGCAGCAGCAGCAGACATTGAACTAGAAGGGAGCAATGCGATCAATGCATTTTGTGCGGTAATCCCGTAAAAAATGATGTCATAATAAATTGTAATTTAAGCGTAGAGCGCTGTATGGCAGCAAAGCAAAGCAATGCAATGCAGTGTGTAACAATGTATCTAGATACATTTTAAAATATAATTGCGGCGCTTATGATTTCAATATACTAAGCTACTCACTATATCTGTATCTGTCTGTATTGTAGCTTATAGATACTATTTGACTTGTCTGTCTGTCTGTTTGCATTATTGGGTATTATACAAGACAACGCGACAAGTTGTCAGCAATCGCCTGTTGACAGATAAAGGTTTTTCTTTCGTTTTCAGGTAGGCAATCAAATAGTTCGAAGCTTAGAAGTTTTTATTTTGATTTGAAATATACTATTAATTATATTGCATTAAATGTTGAGTAGATGCAACGATATTTCATGTTATTTCCTGTTTTTCAAATGTTATAAAAATTATACTCGTCTTTTGTTTTTTATAATAGATATGTCGAAATATTTATGCTCGAATGCATATATGAGAAATAAATAGTCTATAGAAAGGCGTTCTTAACGAGCTGACAAATGTCGAAAAAAAAACAAAATGTTAATGATAGTTAGACTTATAGACTGATTGATGTTGTAAATAAACTTGTTTGACAACGGATCATAGCTGCATAAAAAATTTGTTTTGAAATAATGAAAAATATAAAAAAAAAAAGAAAAATAGAAAATTTAATTATAAATTTATACAATTTTAATGTCTTCATTTTCTAATTGATTGGAAATACTAAACAACAAAACAGGAAGTATAAAAGTTTAGATAGTTTTGGTTTGAGTTTATATTTTGTGAGAAATAGTCTTATGGCAGATGGGAGCAGGGACTGAGACACGAACGGGCGAACGAGCGGGCGAACAGCGAACAGCGAATTAGGTGGACTGATAGATCAATAAGCGAACATGTGGGCAGATGGATGGGTGTTCTAAACAAGAGCCGTGACCAAAAGTAACTTAAGTTAATTTTTTTTGCAAAATCAAGCACAATATTCTCAAATCATGCACATTTTTTGAAGTTTTTATATGTTTTTAAGAACGTTTGCTCATTTCAAAAACAAATTAATCTCGATTTGAGTATAAATTTTACTTGTATTAAGAACGAAGTGAACTTATATCAAGAACAATTGGTGCTTGTACATAGATCGAATGAGTATTAAGAACAAATTGTATTTATTTATTACATTCTACATGAATCAAATACGAATTACACCTGCATTAAAAGCACGAAATGAACTTATTTTGAGAACGAATTGAACTTAAATCAAGAACGAATTAAAATTGTATAAAAAACGAAATGAACTTATTTTTAGAACGAATTGAACTTATATCAAGAAAGAAATACACTTGTACAAGGATAGAATGAGTATTAAGAACAAATTGTATTTAATTATTACATGCTACATGAATCAAGAACGAATTAAACTAGTATAAAAAACGAAATGAATTTATTTTTAGAAAGAATTGAACTTATATCAAGAACGAATTAAACTTGTGCATAGATCGAATTAGTATTTAGAACAAATTGTATTTATTTATTACATGCTACATGAATCAAGAACGAATAAAACTTGTATAAAAAACGAAATGAAGTTATTTTGAGAACTAATTGAACCTATATCAAGAACGAAATATATTTCTTTCAAGAAATGTCAATTTTTGTACCAGAAAACAGCGAACCGCCGACATAGGTACGTTTTTTTTTATTTCTTTTGAAGAAACCCGCTGCAGAAACTCAACGAAAGCTTGTAGAAGCTTACGGTGAGTTTGCTCTATCTGAAACAACTAACAGAGTTTGGTTTCGACTGGTTTAAAGTGGCGATTTTAGTGTGAAAACGAAGATCTCGGAAAACCAACGAATTTTTAAGACGCCCAATTGAGATGCTCAAGAGCTACTACGAACTTAGAAGCGTTATGCATCTAAAACGACCAGATTATCAAAAACGGCAAAGAAAAGAAGTGATTTTCCTGCGCAAAAATGCACCATCTTAAACTGCAAGACCGAACAAGGCATTGTTGGAGACTCTTAGTTGGGAAGTTTTTTCGCATGAGGCTTTTTAACCAGACTTGGCTTCACTTTTTTGCTTCGCACTTCGCTGAGTAACACTTCGTTTCTTACGAAACTGTTTCAAATTTGGCGTGAAATTGTAACAATTCGCGTGGCATTCACAAATGGTGGAAAAGATTGAATAAATGTATATGTTTACTGAATTTTTCTGACTGCAACAATTCATAATATGAACTTGTTGTGACCTTTATGTTAAAAAAAGATAAGCGAAGGGTTATTTTTTGTATTGAGAACATTCGTTCTCATATTAAGAACATTCATTCTCATATCAAGAACATACGTTCTCATATTAAGAACATTTGTTCTCATATTAAAAAGCATTGCTTCTAAATTTAATAAAATGAAGCTAAAAGTTGTATCTCTAAAAAAATGTATGGTATATAAATTTATTCGATGGCAAAAAATCGATTAAAAAAAATAAACAAAGTAGAAACTACGCCACTAACAAGTAATGTAAAAAGTAAAGAGCAACATTTTTGAACCTGCAGCAATAATAATATAACAATTTAAATAACATCATGCACTTTAGAGCAACACCAAAAGCGTTAGTTAGATAGATTGATCTTGCCAAGGCGAATAAACGTTGTCTAAACGAAGCAGTGAACAGTGAACACGCTCTATGAACGTGCAATCCGAGTATAGAACAGAGCTAAACCAACCAAGTCTAGCCTAGTCCAGTCCAGTCCAGTCAGTTTAAGCTAAGTCAGTGCGAGCAGAGCATGTCAAAAAAAAATAACATCTTTAGCGCGCAAACATGACAAAACATCAGAATTCCAGCAGATTAACGTCAATTTTAATTGCATTCACTTAGCATTCAACAGCAACAACAAGAAGAACTCTAAGCTGGAGCAGAAAAAAAGCTACAGGAGCAATAGCAAGGAGCTACAGAGCCAGTAGAACAGCAGGAGTTCTTGGCGCATTAGGCAAACGTGTGGCGGGGCAGCTGTAGAGAACATACTGTAAGATGTATTTGTGAAAATGGAAATACCAACAAGGTTTAAGGATTGTAACGTTCAAATATGCAAAAGGGAAGTCCGAAAAAAGTGTAAGCAACACAAAAGATACAAAAAACAAACAAACAAACAAAAAGTTAGCAAGCAGACAGCTTAGCTTAGCAGCAGAAGAAGCAGCTGGAGTAAAAGTAGCAGCGCCAAATAGCAAGAAGAAGTAGAAGAAGAAGAAGAAGGTTGTGATTAACATGCGATAAAAAATGACCAGGCACAGCATACTTTAAATTGCAACAAGCGCGGTTAAGGACGCGGGTGGACAGACGGACGGACAGACAGACAGACAGACAGTGGATAACCTGCGGCGAATGCCAAATAAGTTAAGTGTACGAGTTAGGGTTGAGAAGTCATGTATAAGAAGGAAGTTAAGATGATGTTCTGCAAGACTTGAGGCTTCTATCCAAAAATCGAACGTATAATCAAAGGTTATAAGCAAGAAGTTTCTTTCTGGGAGCTTCTTTCTGGGAGCTTCTTTCTGGGAGCTTCTTTCTGTGAGCATCTTTCTGGAAGCTTCTCTCTGGGAGCTTCTTTCTGGGAGCTTCTTTCTGGGAGCATCTTTCTGGGAGCTTCTTTTTGGGAGCTTCTTTCTAGGAGCTTCTCTCTGGAAGTTTTTTGTGGGAGCATGGTTACATATGTCCAGGAATCACTTAGATTATGAAGAAAACACTTCTTTTCTCTACTTGGGAACCAGAAAAAAATGAACTTGCAGAATTCCCTTGAAAGGGTTTGGAAGTTTTCAAAATGATATGAAATCATTTCAGCTCTCTTTAAGCTTACATCTAGCAAGAGATAGCTACAAACCCTGCCCTTAGAATAATTTAATCAGGCAGTCAATCACTTTCAATTCTTAGCTTTGTTGAAAAATACAAGTTTAAACATTTGGAAAACTTACCACCTTATAGAGAATACGCAATACGGAGCTAGAGTTGAAGGAGTATTAAACAAGAACCTGAGGCTGAATATATCTTTCAGACTACCCAACGACTGTAGGCAGAAATGATAGCTTTCCAGGAGACTACTAAACATCTGTCCTATTAAAAAAATAATAAATCAGGTAGGGTTAAACTTCCGAACAGTATAAATGTGCATGACTACACTGCGTTCTAAAGAAGAGGTAGCCCGGGAAACAGAGAGTAGCTGGTCCACCAATACACCCTACTTTCGATTACCGGTAACCTGCCCGAAATTTAATACTTACCGCACTGCTAAGCTCCTCATTGTGTTTTTTGGCAGTCACGCTGCTAGATTAGAGTTAGACTCGTAAAATTACTACTGAAGCTAGAGTAAATGCAGAGAAAGAGGATCATCAAGCATCTTCTCTGTAACTGTACGGTTCTACTTTTTGGGGAAATTCCATTTTGAAGGATTTAGTAGACGAGAAATTGAGTTACCAACCAAATTCTTAAATGCAGCAAAGAAGAGGCCAGGGAATATTGTATTACGCTCGCTCAGTTTATATCTACTCTGCTTCTCTTCATCTCTCCTTCTCTGCTTCTCTAATATCTCGCTTTTTTTAAAGCTCAGATGCACTACTTAACACACGCCCTCGTTGCTTGTTATCTTAAGTTGAACTTGGCTTATTGGACATTGCTGTTGCTCTGTTGTACTTTAGTCCTGATCATCATCATCATCGTCGTCTTTGTCGTCGTCGTCATGAAAGTGGTTGTTGTTGTTGTTGTACGTTACGAGTATGTACAACATGCGCACTTATGTTACCTTGACTTAACTTGGCAAAGGCAAAGGTTCTACACGTTTGTTGCCAAATGTTGTTTGTATTTGTTTTGTACTTAATCCCAGTTAGGCATTACCAGCCAAGGTTTTCTTTGAAGGCTAAAAGGCAAAAAATCAAACTTTGCAAGCAAGCAAGCGTCCGAATCGAGTTAAGTGTCTGTCTGTCACATGCGATTTGCACCTGCCGGATGGTTGCTGCCACCGCCACTGAATGTCTGTGTTGCAAGTTGTTGTAGTTGTTATTGTTGCCATTCATCTTGTATTGTCTTGACTTCTCAACTACAAACACCTTAACTCTCGCTCGCTGGCTGGCTCGCTTGGAAAACACTTCATTCAAACCAAACCGACACAACACTTTGCGTGGCTTATTTATCTGTGCGCAACATCATCACGGCTATGTTTTTTTTTTTTTCGACTTCGTCGTTTAAACAGGCTCAATTCAGTGCTCCAGCTCTGATATGCATGTACCTACTAGGTTGGTAGGTACTACTTACTACTTAAAATGAGTAAATATTGAAGCGTGTAGACTTCTTCGATTCGTTTGGTTTGTTTGTTTGGTTTGGTTTGGTTTGTTTGGCTGCGTGTGTTGCATGTAGACGCATAGAAGGTTATAATCAGACAACTAAAAGAGGGCAAATACATGCCACTTGAGTTGCAGCAGCAGCAGCAACAGGATCATCATCATCATCATGCCTGCTGCATATTGGTTAAATACTTACTACAAGTCAAGATGCACGTTGTTGATTTTTCGTTAGGGCGCTGTTTGATTGCTGTTGCAACTTTTTAGCCTATAATCAGACGTCTTCGACAGCGTGTATTAAACTTTTTGCAACGTCGTCTTGCACCGCTGCGTTCTTCAAACATTTACACAGACGACTCTAATACAAAAACACAGATCAGATATGAAAGTGCAACTTAGTAACAATGTGCAACGACGAAACTGCCATTCGAGTAAAATTAAAATGCAATAATCTTGAAATACTTTGAAAAAAAAAAAAAAAAATATGCTCAAGAAATATGAAATAATTAACTAGGTAATATAGATTCTATTTCTCAAAGGGGTTGGAGTGGGGACAACTAAAGTTGGGGCTCAAATAAGACGCATGTATGTTAAATTTTAAGCTTAAAATGCATATAAAACAATAATTTTCTTGGAAAAAAAATAATCGAAGGATAATATGTATGGGGTCTGTATGTTATAGTAGCTCGTTCTGTGTCATATTGGTAGCATATTCATTGGATGACAATAGAAATGGTTTTACCCAGTTTGAAGTGAATATATTCATAAATAATGCATATTTTCATAAAAAAACTAAAAATGGGCGCTGGTTTTTTTATAGGCACTATCCTAAAAATGGGCGTGGTACCTGGGTTTGACGTCTTTAGAAGTATTTTTACCCAATTTGTAGTAAATACATTCATAAATAATAAATACTTCATACAAAAAATTGAAAAAAAGTGGCAAATTTGTACGGGAGATATACGTAAAAATAGGCGTGGCAACTTAGTTCTGACATACAAGCGGCCTAGGATCAAAAAAAAAAAAAACTTAAGATTAAAATTTCAGTCAATATCTTGGCAATATCTTGGCGAGTAAAACCTATTGCAACAGACAGACAGACGGACGGACAAATCTGACTTGAAATTCGCAACATAACTTAACCTTTTGCAGCTTTTTAGCCCGTATGGTGAGCGGACGGTCAAGAATACTACCACAGCAGGCTTAGCTTGGTGTAAAAGCCGTCTAAAGAGCGACTTCTCGAGGTGAGGAAACACACAGTAAAAAATGTACCAAATGCAACGATGGCTAGTCTTAACAGGAGTGTAAATCCACCCGTGGATATTTTCGCGGTAGGGGCAAGGATTCTGGAGGCTCCAACTACTGTTAGAGCAAAAGAAAAAAAACAAGAAAAAACGTTAACTTCGGTAGAACCGAAGCTTAAATACCCGTCACACGAATCTTTAAAGAGTTTATGTGTAATCATCAGTGGTCACCTAAGTTTACACACAATATTAATTTAAAATTTTGAGCTAAAAATACAGATATGTATAACAACATATTTCTCGAATATATCTGGAAATGGGCGGTAATGTTGTATGCAAGAAACACCTAAAAATGGGCGTGGCACCATGATATTGGAAGAGTTTTTACCCAATATGGAGTAAATACATGAATAAATAATAACCATTTTCATACAAAAAATCGAAAATGGTCGGAAAGTTTGTTTGGGGGCTATACCAAAAAATGGGCGTGGCACATCTGATTTGACATTGGATGACATTAAAAGTGTTTTTAACCAAATTTGAGTGAATATATGCATAAATAAATAGTATTTTTTTACAAAAAATCGGAAAAATCGGAAAAAACGGAAAGTTTATATGGAGGCTATGCCTAAAAGAGGGCGTGGCATTTTGGTTTTGACACTCGATGACAAAAGAAATGTTTTTACACAATTGGGAGCGAATACATTCATAAATAATTACAATTTTTATACAAAAAATCGGAAAAAAACGGTAATTTTGTATGGGGGCTATACCTAAAAATGGGCGTGGCACCTTGGTTCTGGTATACAAACTAACTAGGAGCACAAAAGCTTAAGTTTCGAATTTCAGGTCAATATCTTTAAAACTTTTCGAGTAACAGCCATCGCAACAGACAGACGGACAGACGGACAGACAGACGGACAGACAGACGGACATGGCTAAATCGATTCGTCTCATCGAGCTGACCAAGAATATATATACTTTATAGGGTCTACGATGTCTCCTTCCATGCTTTGCAAACTTTCGGACAAAATGATAATACCCGTTCACACTATATGTGACGGGTATAAACATTGTCAGTATATCCCTGGGAATACGGACAATTTTTCAGAAATTGTTGGCTATAAGCTGGTCCAGGGACTCTCGCTTGAAAATACATACATTTTATTTGGAAGGCATATAAAAATGGAATAAGATTGGTCAATATATTAAAGCTGATTAGATCGAAAAGTGATTAGACCATTGAAACGTTTTGAGTTTTCATTCTCCAGAAGCATAAACGCATGGAATTATGGTCGAATAACTTGAAGCCGAACTAAACTACACATATGAAGTAATGTATTTTTTTTTTTTTTTTATATAAACTCGCCTGTCAGCATGTCACTAAGATTTTGACTAACTTTTTTAATGCCATTTATACAATTTTATGAAGAACAACATTTTCACTGAGGCACATCATGCAATGAATGCATTACAACAAAAGCCAGTTGAAAGATAATAAAATGAATAAGTGCAACGAGGGGGAGTAATGAATGGAAATGCCATCGTAAAATATTTAAACAATGAAAATCTACCTCATAGAGTGCTGCACCTCATTAACGCCTGCGCCATAGGTAACCGAAGCGCAACGGAATACAAACGGAAATCAATTTCCCTCGTTGAAATGGAAATCATAAACCAAGTGTCTGTCTAACAATGCTCCAGAAAATGAGAAAACTGTCACAATTTTATTTTTTATTGTTATTATTTTTTTTGTTTTTTTTTATAATTTCCAATTCAAAATAATTGCATAATCAGTTTGATGGCGTCAACGGAACAACATTCACGCCTGCGCTGTATAGAAGAGTTAAATTGTAGCTTTTTTTGCTTTTGAAAACATCTTTTTTACTCCCTGGACTGAAATTTATGAGGCACAATTTGTAACAGTTTTTTTATGTATCTCAAAAAGGTGTGCTCGAAGTCATACTGTGGCAGCTATTAACATAATTGAATTATTTTCAAATATTAATTTAAAAAAATACGAAAAATATTTTACCAGTTTATAAAAAAAAAAAAAAATTAAATTGTATTACTTCTTTCATTATTTTTTTTTTTTTTTAAAAAGAAATTTTTTGTTTGTTTATTTTTATTTAAACATTAAAAGGCACACATTAAATATTGATCAAGGACCACCAGGATTGTGGATTGCCTAGACTCTAAGCTGCAAAAGTAGCACTTAAAATTTAGTTGTTTTCTTTTCCATTTTATTTTTTTTTGTATTAAACAAAAGTTAAAATTTATAAAAGCAACTCTCTTTTCATTTCTCTAGGATTTCTTTTTTTTTTTTTTTTGGTCTTAACATTGTCCTTTATGCCAAACAAACAAAAATTCCATCAAGACGCCAATAAATAAGAACACTTTTTTTCTTGTCTGTTTTGAATTGGCTGCTGCGATGACTTTTGGCAGTCTTTTTTTTTTTTTTGTTCTTTGTTAGAAATATTTCTTTTTTTTTTTTTTTTTTAATTGTTATTATTGCATTGTTGACCAAAAATAAACCATATTGTTGGCTAAAAATGAAGTAAAAGAAGAAGAAGAAAAATTACAGACATTAAGTGGCAGCCACTTCTGTTTATTGTCTATGAAAGTGATGTGAAAGTAGCTAAAAGTAGCAGCTTCACATTTTCACACAATCATCATCATTTGTGGATAGTTAAGGAGTCGTGCGAGTCGATGTGTTCTTTTTTGATTGTCTGTGGAAAAATTTATGGTTTTTATTTGATTTTTATTGGTTTTAAGTGGAAATTGAAAATTACAGAATTGAATTAAAAGATTGTTTTAATACATGAACAATGTTCAATGGGAAGTGTCAAGATTAAATTTTAAAATTAAATGCTTTTCTTAGAAATGGCGTATGGTAGAAATATATTATTTATATTTTAATTATTTTACATAGGTAAGGTTTGGTTAGGTTAAAATGGCCGCCGCGAATTCTCGCGACGTCACCTAGGCCAGAAAGGCCCATTGTGATACCATATGATCCCTCATTTATTTTTCACTACTCGAACCCGCTCGATTTCCTTTTGAAGGACTGATGCAATCTCCGCCAGACTATCACGAAACGGCCTACCAAGTACGGTAAACCTTATTCTCCCAAGGGCTGAGCAGTGGCGGAGAAAATGTTCTACTGGCTCCTCCTCTTCCTCGTTTCTACAGCTACTACAGAAGACATTTGATGCTACCCCTAGTCGGACGGCATGTCTTCCCACCAGGCAGTGTCCCGTGAGAGCGCCCACCATCATGGATAGAGTCTGTCTATTATGGCGCATGAGTTGGGCTGTTCGTTTAGTGCTAAACTCTGGCCACGTAAGTTTCAAGATATTACATTTGGAATTTGTGGTCCATCTAGTCTCTGCTATTCTGATTATTTCCTCTTTCACTCGCTGCTTCAGAGAGGCCATGGGAATTCCAGTCGTATTCCTCCCAGGATTAATAACGGAACTTGTACCATCTCTGGCCAATCTATCGGCTTTATCGCAATTGCCAAATATATCTTTGTGACCCGGAACCCATGTGAGGCAAATATCCCATTGCTCAGCCATCTCGTTGAGAGTTTTGCGGCACTGGGAGATAGTTTTTGATGTATTATTGTAAGAGTCAAGTGCTTTCGCTTATTCAGAGCTAACCATCACTGCGACCTGGCTTGAAAGCGCTCTGTGTTGAACCCAGTCCAGCCACAGCGCGCACCCGTTCCATATCCATAGTGATGGCCGTTAGCTATCCGCAACCTGCTACCCGTCCGGTTCCCACAGCTATGGGACTTCACAGAACCACTCCTCTAGTCTAATTTAGTTACAAAATACAAGATCTTTGTAGAAATACTTTTGCTTCAGAAACATTCGGAGTGGTCCCTATTGAAACTTGAAACCAATTAAAGATTAAAATGTACCTTCTTTGCAAAATAGGAACACGTCTAACGCCGACTTATCCGATTCTGTTACGACCATCTACAAGTATGTGGTTTCCAAAAATCCCTTGATCAACTGCTAGACATAAACTAGTTAGTATTTCGATAGGCTGAGCTTTGCTTTGCTAGCACGTTAATTTTGAATAACGAAATATACATTTAAGTTCTTACCAGCTAAACTATCGATACGATCTCAAAATTGAATGAGAGAATATTTATTTAGACTTAATAATCTTTAATATGAGTGTCTAGTTGACCAAATCAATCCATAGGATTTTGAGATATATTTAAAAACGACAAAATAAAAAAACCCAAAAAAAAATCGGAGAAACATTTAATACACAAAAGATACACAAGTTCCCGCAACAAGATTAAAGATACTTTTAGACCATTGAGAGCGTTCCAAATATCAGTGGGTAAAAAGAGGAAAAGAGGCTCGTGTTTAACTGATGGCAACTTTTATGTGCTACTCAAATTTTTTGTTGTTTTTTTTTTTTTTTTTGCTTTGGTAAAACTACCAAAATTTTCTTTAGATGTCATCATGTCAATAACCTTATAAATTAACCAAAGTTTTATTAACCGTTTTTATAGAACACTAAAAATGTAATTTACCTTTAATAAATATCATTTTGTAATCTTTTAAAAACTCAAAAACTAGTTAAAAATTGTAGAATCGTATAAAATACTTCCACAACAAAAAGAAATCAATTAAATAACTCCAAATTCATTTCATGCTTCATAAAAATTAAACAATTCGTTTTGAATTACAACAATTACAAATTTAATTAAATAATAATAAATTTAGAAGAAAAAAAATTCGATTAGTCATTAAATAGATTCTGAACAAAGAAAGAGTTATTTTTTTTAATGACAATTTTTTTTTTTTTGTGGCATACTTAAGACATTTTGTAAAGCGACAAATTTTCAATCAAAACAAAATGCTTTGAGGTTTTTATATATTTTTTTTTACTATTTTTCAAGAGTAACAATAAAAAAACCCGTTCAAGGAGTACTGCAACTCAAACTCTGTGAGACATAATCGATTCCCAGTAGGATGCCAGTCATGCCAGGCAGTTTGGCTACGCATGTTGCACTTTGATGCTGTATCATATCATATCGTCTCGTAGTATCAATATTCTAAAAATCATTGTCATATAAATTTAATTGAATTGCCTTGCTACGTTTCGAGGCAGATGATCTACATCTTATTTTGATTTTATTTTTATTGTCAACGCGAAACACAACAAAAGAAGAGTTAAAGGTGCAATCAGAAATTTAGAAGAATTTAAAATTCTTTGAAAACAAAAGAAAGAAAATAGAAAGGTGCTAGAAAACTCAAAAGTCATTGTTAAAATTTTTGAGAGAAGAACACAAAACAAAAACAACTCAGCTGCAGCAGCAGCGCAATTTATCTTTCAAGAAAAACTCAACTCAAACTAAAATTTCCAGAAGGAAAAATAGAAAAGCGCATTAAAAATAAAGAAAATCAAGTTACAATCAATGACCACAATCTGACCAAGAAGTAAGGTTAGCTCCAAGTCTTTGAGTTTCTTAAAGTAATAAAAAAATCATTTCATTTCTTTTGAAGCATTTGAAAGGGTCTTCAGATACATTGATGCACGAGATTTATGTCCTGACAGAATGGCTGAATGGCTTCTTTTGTTCGAAATGCAATGACATTCCCATTCCCATTGACATTGTTGCAGTTTCATTTTATTTAAAATGTCCTTTTCTTATATAAAAATCTCTGCATAAATGCGTAGAACACACCGAATTGACCTTTGCGCATATCCTTGCTGTAGGTCCATGCGCTGTCTCGATTATTTTATTATTTCATTATAAATTAAAATGTTATCGTAACAACTTAATCATGCCATAAAGTAAATGTTTCTTTTTATTCCTGTTGACCAGCGCATTACTTTTAGGTCAGCTAGAAATAGTTAACTGCTGCTGCTGCTGCGGTAGAGCGACTTCATCTTCTTATCTTAGCTGATATTTGTTAATTGCAGCTTGGAATAAAAAAGAAAATCTTGGGTGACTTTTTACTTTTTAATGTTTCTTGTAAATTACTTTAAAAATGTTTAAATTTGTGTAATAAAGTTGTCATTACTCTTTTGGGTACACTGTTTTGCTTTCGAAGAGGCTGTTTCTATTTTGTTCAGTTAAATGAAATATATAACTCGGATTTATTTTTTTTTATGTGTTTATGCAGACTTTTTAATCTTAAGTATGGCATCAATTATATTTGAAATTAGTTCATAATTATGTTGGGTCTACTACTTCTGGGAAGTTTAAATCTTTATTGTAAAGAGTTATAAATTGAGTTATCTAACATTTAACTCTTGGTTAAGTGAAATAATTAAAGAGTTAAATTATGTCTCCATATTTACGCTTTAGAATAAAATGACATAAAAAAGATATTGTAGTTATGTAACTGGCAGTAGATGGCGTATACTGAGTCCTCATAGTCATATGCTTCTGTCCATTTTGTTATCTCTGTATCGTATTAATGAAATAAACTTGGAAACTATAGGCAATACATTTACCAAATTTTGAACTCAGAGTCTTCAGACCTATCGAAAGATATCTTATACCAATTTTTTTGAATAAACTTTAAATTTGTACCAAAGTGTTGTTCAGATTGGACTAGAATTGTATATTTTGGTTTGTTTAATAAAATTGACATGAAATGGAAAGTTAATTAGACTTCAAGTGATATCACAAATGTGCTTATTTGGCCAAAGTGGTAACGTGATAGTTTATATCGTTTATTTCATCCGAAGCTATGCGACGATAACAGAGATTACGATAATTGTACAGCGATAACAGTTTAATGATAATAGCGAAACGATAACAATGCAACGATAACAATGCAACGATAACATTGCAACGATAACAATGCAAGGATAAAAATCCACCGATAACAATGCACCGATAACATTGCAACGATAACATTGCAACGATATAAATGCAACGCACATTCACTTTAAAATTATGTTCAATTTAAAGGGGTTATATACAGTTAGGAGGTCGAAACAAAGGCATTTTTCAAGAATTTTTTCTAAGCAAACTATTTGGTTTATTGATTTGAAACTTGGCAGGTATATTATGACAACCTTAAACTATATTCACATTTTTTTTTTATTGCCAAAAAAAATTATCGGGAACGTTGATATTGCCAATTTTGCAGAGGTCCGCAAAAAAAGCCTCTTGCGGTGAGCACGATAGCTCTGGACTAGATAATCTAAAATGCAAAAACCAAATAGATTTCATTAATATAATAAATAATCAAGTGATTAATCGAAGGAATTAGCAAAAAAATTGATTGACAAAATGGCGGCTACTCAAAGCAAAAAGTTCGATTTTTGACCAAAATTCGGCCCTTTAATTGTTTAAAAATATAAGAAATTTTCATCGGATAGGAAAATCTTTCGATTGATTACTAAAAAATATAGTTAAGAAGCTTGTGTAAAAATTTCAGACCGATGGGTTCAGCCGTTTCTGAGAAATCTTGCTTACCGACTTTGAAAACACCATTTCGAGAAAATCGTGTTTAAAGTTTTGAAAGCACTTAAAAGCACTGCGAGATCTCTCGGCGTGCCTTCACTAATGTGTCTATAACTTCGAAAATATTCGTAGGATCGACTTGAAATTTAGTGTGTGTATACTCAGATACATATATATTAAGAAAATGCAAAAAAAAAAAAAATCGATTTTTTGGAAATCTTAACTGTATAAAACCCCTTAAGTATTTCTAGTACGTGAGTACTCTTATTATTTGGAATTTAGAGTCTATTTTAAACTGCACATGCAGCTTTAGTGCCAGCAATATATTTTTTTCTGGAATCAATTTTTTTGTGCACATATTTTACTCCAGGGTACTTCACTAGTTGCTTACTGTTCAGATAAAATTTACACCTAGCTTAAACTGGAGTTTATTTTTGTCAGGCATTCAATCTCAGAACTATTGATCCCATATGATTTTTTTTCTAAATTCTTCTGTTTTAAAATCTATTATTTATTACCCATAGCTGATGTACTCTATTGGGTGTAATGAGTAACTAGTAAAAAAATTTCTAGGACTCACCATAAATTGTCCTCAATCGTTTTGTGTTGTTATGGCTTTGTTCTGAAATAAAAAAAAAAAATTATTATAAATATGCAGAAATTTTTTTTCAAATAATTTTTTTTTCTTGAGTGCAAAACGATTTGAGTTTTGACCCAATAATTTGAATTTAATTATTTCATTTATGGTGCATATAATTTACATTTTCTGCTATAATAGACACTCTCTTCAATTTAAATTTACATTTAATTACTTAAAGCAAGCTATACTTATTCCAAGGAAAAATCTTGACACAACAAATATTCATTTCACGTAAAAAAAAAAAAAATAAAAATTCCCACCGAAAACGCCTCAAGAAAAATATTTGCCATTGTAGATGAGAACAAATTACTGCAACTCAAAGAAAATTATGTTAAAAAAAAAATAAAAATACGAGTATATCCTGCGATAGCAAACTACAATTAAAGAACTTTTAATACATTTTTTTCTCATACGCAAAAAAGAAGGAACAAAAAAAAAAGATATAAAAATACACAAAAATACGCTACAGATGCGTTTTAAATGATAAAAACAGCAGCAGCCAGCATAGAGGAACTCTCTGCAACATAAAGAAATCTCAAACGAATGCTAAAGAAGCAAAGCACAAAATAATTGCAAGTTACTACAATTTGCTACGATTTAAACAACAACAACACCAAAAAGACGTACTATGTCGTAGGTACACATACCTCAGTCTCCATTACAGCTTCAGCTACAATTTCAACGCTCAACGCTCAACGCTCAACGCTTAAAATAACAACCTGCCAGCCAGCCAGCGAGGCCTAAATTAATTCACGTGCAAATTTTCGCTAGCACTAGTAATTATTTTCATTTGATTTATATTAACGTGTGGCAAAGCAAAACTGACCAGAAGAGGAGCTATGGTACTACATGGAGAAAATCATCATCATCATCGGATGGCAGCAAAAAAAGCAGGCAGCAGCAGCAGCATGTCTTCATTGAAGTCAAACAGTACAGAAAGAAAGAAAGAAAGAATGAACGAGCGAAAGAAAGAAACATTAGCACACCATGCTCCAGCTGGCATAAACAAATTTTCAAATGTTACGCTTGTGGATTTCCAATGTGTGGCACAAAGTGGCCAACAGGCAAAAGCATAACTCAGACACACGCCACGCAATGGAGAAAAAAAACAACGAACCGAAAAGAACAGAACAGAACACCAGAATACCAAAAAAAAAAAAAAAAAGAGATCCAAGACGGTGCTCAAATGTTTCCTTGAGATATATTAAAAGAGCCATACACAATAAATAAAGCAATATGCGAGAGTTGTTTTAAAAATGTACTTAAATTTATGGAAGATAGAAGGGACTTCTCTTTGGTGGCTAAATATAAATTGTTCAAAAAATGTGGGTTCAAATTTTGGAAATCCCATAAACACGACTAACCATCATTCAAATACGCCCAGTTTCAAGTCTCTATGTTTATTCAATCCAAATGTATGACTTTTTTTTTTCAAGGCTCTCATTAAGACCCGGGTCAAAAATTTCTAAAATCCCGTCTAAGTGCTCACCTGTAATAAAAATAAAAGAAATTGGTAAAAAATCTATATTGGGTCCACATATGGGTCCCAGGTCCCGGATCCAAATTCCGGAAATCCCTTGAACACCTTGAACGCCAAACAATCTTTCAAATCAGCCCTGTTTCAAGTCTCTACGTCTATTCATTTCAAAGATATGGCTTTTCCGGTTTCAAGGCCCCATTAGGCCCCGGGTCAAAATTTTCTAAAATCCCGTCTAAGTGCTCACCTTGAACGCCAAAAATGTTTTTTAACCATCTTTCAAATGAGCCCTGTTTCAAGTCTCTACGTCTATTCACTCCAAAGATATGGCTTTTCCGGTTTCAAGGCCCCCATTAGGCCTAGGGTCAAAATTACATTTTACAATTTTTTTGCCCTAAACCATCCTTTTGTGAGTACGAACACACATGCAAAATTTCGTGAAAATCCGTCCAGTAGTTTTCCGCGTCCATCGATCACCAACAGAACTTGGGACTTATTTTTTATATATATATAGATTATTTTCCCTTTTTTTTTTTTTTTCATATATCGGTCATCCGAAAATTTATATTATACATATTGTTAGAGAGATCTAAGTTTCTTCTTTCCAAAACTGCACAAAAAATAAAATTCGACTCGTAGTTAACTGACAAGTAAACCTACCCAAGTGCCCCTCTCCGATTTCAATGAAATTTGGCACAGTTGTAGTACATCGAAAAACATTAGACACGTATTTTTTTATAAGGGCCCTTAAAGCGTTTTAAGGGTGAAAACCACCCTAATTTTTATACCCTGTACCCAAAGGGGTACATTTGTATGGGGGGTACCCCTTAAAATGGGTCTAGAGAAAAACCGTTTGTAAGTGCACACTTGACGGCCTAGGAGAGTCTAAGTTTCAATTTTGAAAGCTCTACCTTTTATAGTCTCCGAAATAATCGTTTTCATACGGCAGACAGCATGACAGACGGACGGACGCACAGACGGACGGACGGACAGATGGACAGACGGACGGACGGACAGACAGACAAAGCTAGTTCGACTCCCCTTCCAATGCTGATCAAGAATATATATACTTTATAGGGTCTATCTTGCCTCCTTCTGTCTGTTACATACATTCGCTTCGCCCTTTGGGTACAGGGTATAAAAATTAGGGGGGTGGTTTTCACCCTTAAAACGCTTTAAGGGCCCTTATAAAAAAATACGTGTCTAATGTTTTTCGATGTACTACAACTGTGCCAAATTTCATTGAAATCGGAGAGGGGCACTTGGGTAGGTTTACTTGTGAGTTATAGCGCCAAACGTGAAACAAGTGGAATAATCAGATTTTTAACAATAAGTACAGATTTTGGTGGTATTTCCCATATTCCAAGTATGCAGTTTGATTGATTGACCAGAACTATAAACTCTACTATAAGACTTTACAGTGTTATCCGTAATATTAAATATTTCCAAAACAAATAAACTTTCAAAACATTTTCAGAATACCCCTCGAACGCATTGACTTTTGCAGGCGTGCAGTAAAAACTGCGTGAGAAACACACCTGCCGGACGACTAGACAGACTGACTGACAAACTTAAATACAGATCCGATCCAACAAACAAACTCAGAACTACGAATCCGAATCGCGGCTTGTATTGTAACTGACCAAGGCTGGCTGGCTTGCAGGCAGGCAGGCAGAATGTCTGTGGCGCGTATCTGTATCTGAGTTTTGCGGCAATATCTTGCGCAATTTTTTTTGCTTTCGCAGTATTTGCACCGACTCTTTGCCTTGGGGGCAATGTTTACATACGCATTGCTTTTATTTTGTCGTTGTTGTTGTTTTTGTTGTTGCGTTTGCTTCATGCTGCCACATTTTGTTTGTTTGCGGCATAAAATTTGCTGCTGTTGCTTGTGTATATCTCAGCTTGTTTTCTGCTTTATGCTGCTTGGCTGATTATCACCAGTTTTGTGTCTGTCTGTTCTGTTTGTCGCTTGGTTGGAAAGAATTTTTGCGCACAGATTGCAAACAAAAATGCCGCAAACGTATTTTTAGCGCAAAAACGGAAAAAAAACATTGCCACTGCCACAACTTTACTTTTAGATTGCTCAAGGTGCGCTTCATTTTCTCTGTTACATTCCCACAACAACATACTTTTGGGCCACCCCAAAACTCATACCGCCACGCCCCGCTTGTTGACATAAATTGGAGTGCGGCATTGACGACACAAAAAAAAAAAAAAAAAAAATGAAATGAAATCAGTGCAGTATGATAATCGCTTTTGAAAATTTTTAAGCGTTGCTGCAACTATTTGTAGAACTTTTTCTTGACGAGAATTTTTTTTTCTTCTGTTTTTTGACTTTGGCTTATTTATTTATTTACTTTGACTGACTTATCTTGACGTCCGATAGTTGCTATATATATTCTGTTGGGTTTTAAATTTTTTATAATTGGAATTGATTCGATGCGACAATTAAGTGAAAGGAGCTACTAAATCTAAGATAAAAAGTTTTTTTTTTTTAATAGTTTAATTTAAGTCAAAGAACAAACAAGGAAAAGAGTGAAGCAATACTATTCACCATTTAGACTTTGAGCATTGATATAAAAAATCGGTATCGATATTAACAGTATCATCAAATCGATATTTTTTCACATGTATCGATATTAGAGCACTGCATCGGTTAGCTCAGTCAACGAATGAAATCGACATATAACCGAAAAAAGTTGATGAATCGATAAACCGAACGGCTTAACTCTGATACATATACACGAACTTTCGGTTATCCGGCCGAAGTTAGTCGTTTTGTTCAAATATCTAGACGATCAGGCATAGTCGATCAGATTTTTATTTGATTAATATCGAATTGATTAAGATCGAAACATGGACCTCGGAGACTACAAGAGATAGGGTCAACATATATGAAACTTAGACTCTCCTCAGCCGTCAAATGGTCTTTTACAAACGCGTTTTCTCTAGTCCCATTTACAGTGGTAGTTCCCATAAATGTTTATTTCCTCAAAAACTTTTTTTGTTTCATATTCTAGGAACTTCAAATTTATAATGATAGTTCCAATGAAATATCCCAATATGGATAGATAGATAGATAGAGGTGGCCGAGGAGAAAACCCATATTTCCCACACAATTAGCACGTAAGTGCCGTTTTGCTACCACTTAAACATCTCGGAAGTGGGCCTTAAGTACATGATAGGCTCTGGAGGATCAAAGCCAACCAGTACAGTTAAGGAAGGACCGTAGTTTAGAGGGACATAAGAGAGAGAGATCGCTCAGCGATTCCAACTGCCAACGTTCAAAGTGCCTTAGCCTACTCGATCTAAGTGCAGGACACACACAGAGAAAGTGTTCCAACGTTTCCGGAGTGTCCTCTTCCTTACAACTTCTGTAGGTGCTGTTTTAAGGGATACCCAGTCTAGACGCGTGCTCCCCGATGGGCCAATGCCCAGTGATGGCGGCCGTCAGTCTCGCAAGGTCTTTGCGGGGTTTGACAGTAATGTTCTGGTACGATTTGGGTCGATCGAAGGCCAAATAAGCCTAGCTTTCCTGCAGCTGTTCATACTTTGCCATTTATAGTTGCCTAAAGAGTAAAGTGATTCCTAATGTGGGCGACCCTAGCAATAATTGGAATCTGGACCGCGACTGGCTGAGATTCACTCGATGAACCCCGTCTAGCCAGCGCGTCAGCTTGCTCGTTTCCGGGGATAACACTATGCCCTGGAGCCCATGAGACGCAGAGTGTGTTGTGTCGACCAACAAGATTTAGTTGGTTTTTACATTCCCTTACTAACTTATCCAACATGGATAGTCCCAAAAAAAATTAGATATAGTCCCAATTCGCATTGAACCCATTTTTTGATTTTTTTTTAATGAAAATCCAACACATTAAAGTATGATACTCAGATAAGACATGGAGCACACACTTATTTTTAATAAAATAATCAAAACTGAAGATGCCGGAAATGGAACCTGGTGCAGTTCACATGCAGAGCGAACATTTTTACCACTGAGCATACTCTTAAAGTATCCGATCAACTTTCACGAGTTCAATTAAGTTACTCGAATCGGTTTCATATCCAGTAACTTAACGAGACATTGTATTTTACATACGGCAGCCAGAAGTCCCTGGTTCGAGTGAGTATAGCCCATTTGGTTGTATAGTTCTAGTCTTCGAACTTGGTACCAGATGACTTGTTCTCTGTTACGCTGGTTGGCGTGAATCAAACCCAGGTGGTCGTTCTTGGGGGCTTGAGTTGAAAACAAAAAGACGTCCAACTTAAAAACTAGGGATAAAAATCTTAGGAAGACAAAATATTGTATGGATGATTGTCATATTAAGCTTAATAACTTAAAAAAAGTATATAGATAATAGTAATTAGATATAACATGCATCTGAGACCAACTACCGTTGCATAAGTACATATAACAAAATAAAGAAGAACTAAAACAAACGATAGAGTGTAAATAAACTAGAGAAATCTATTGTAAAGCATAAAAGCCAATAATGCATATATGCAACGAAGCAAAGAGCAAATAAATCGTAAAAAAGAATACTATGGATAGTTGATAAAAGATTCTTTAAAACAACAACAAGTCAAGCCTAAAATAAATAAAATAAAAATAATGTCGCGAGGGTTATTTAAAGAGAATCCAAACTTTATTAGAATAAAGTTTACTAACAAGAAGAAAGATTGAAAAAAGTATCTGAAGTTTAATTGAGAGCGAAATGCAGCTAAGCTGAATCGAGCACACTCTCTGAATGCTGTCATCTCTAATAGTACGATGAAGTTTAAAAAGTATCTAGATACATTTTTTTGTTTAATGGAAAAAGAGCTCCAAAAATGTATCTAGATACTTTTTAAACTACCCAGGCATATTTAAACATCTTAAACCTTGATCCATTGCATTGTTCAACATAAGCGCTCTATGAGAACCAAACGCATGCGTATTACTTCTAATTGAAAGATTGGATTGACGAATGTTTCGTATCTTTTTTTTTTTTTTAAACTGTTTGGCGCGACGCTAGTTAGCAAGTTTTTTGACTTTTGACAAAAAAACGTAAAACAATTCTGCGGCATTTCGATGTTGTTTTTCAATTGTTTTAACAAGAAACTTGTTAGTTTGTTGACGATACACGGTAATGACAACAACAACGACGACGACGACGCATTCTAACAAGAAAGTCAAGAAATGAGTAATGGGTTAAATGTCGACGCTGGCGACGCTGAAGCAATGCAATGAGCAATGTGAAATCTTTTATTGTTTGCGAACAAAGGCGGCTTCTTGTTTCATGTTTCATGTTTGCTGCAGTAAATTTTCAGCTTAAAGTCCGAAAAAAAACAAAAATTCAGCTGCGTTCAGAGAGCGTTAATTGATGTTTGCGACAGCGACTTGCCAGTCAGCCAGACAAAAGTCAAACAATTCACAATGCAGTAAGGCGACTAAGGCTATTTGTCTTTGCTATTTGTCAGACGAGTTTAACAAAGTTTTCATCTTCAATTTTTTTTTTTACCTGATTAAAAGCAGTTGAAGTCAGCATAGAGAGCAGTTCCGGTATAAAAGCAACTTCCGCATCTTTATTTCCGCTCAAGTCAGACGTCTGCAAATGGATTTTACATTTTCTTTGACTTTGCCAATAGCCAATAAAATATCAATTGACTTGCAATTAATCATATTCAACTATAGCCTTTGCTACTGTGCCTTCAATTGTTTAAAGTCAAACAAAGCTGCATGGAAAATTCATTTTCCTGAAAAATGCTTACACCGGAAAAGTGTAAAAGAATTGTCCATTGTTTGATTTTTTTTTCTTTATGTGTATTTATTTTTAACTTCTTCTTCTTATATTTCACATTTTTACTGCTTCACACTTTTGTCTCTTTATCTTCATATCGATTTAGTCTTGATTCATTTTACAAAAATCACAATAAATAATGAATCAAAAATGAGCGTTAAATACGATATAGAAAAAAGCAGCGGAAATGATTCGCATGAACAATGGGCAAAGGGACAATGGACCCGACTAGAAGCAGCAGCATTAACAGCAGCAGCGGTAACAGTTTGAGTAATTGAAAGCATTTGCTTGGCTACGTTGTACTGCTCTGCTCAGTGACTTTAAGATGTCGACGATGTTATAGTCGACTGCGTCAAGGTGAGTCTGAAGCGTTCAAAAGTACAGTGGAATGAATATGAATAGTTAAAAGAATAAAATTAAAGACGAAAAAAAAAAAATCAAACATAGTACTGTACTGGTACATCTGTCTAACCTTTTTTGGCGGACCGATCTCTGAAACTATAAAAGATAATGCCAACCGACTTCAGGCATAGATTCCTCGTCTAGTATTTTAAATTTATTTATTTTTCAATCCAACTATTTGGGGACTTTTCAGAAAATTTCACGAGAGGGAATGGGTGAAAGATTTTGTTATGAGTAATGTTCCGCCGCACCCCGAATTTGCCTCAGCGGGCATGATCCACAGACAAACATACCTAAGCATTCAAAGGAAGGGTATATTAAGTGTGTGCATTGAAATGCTTCAGGCAGAAAGCGAACACCAAAGTATTTCGATCGATAATCTTTGGCCATTTAGAGGGCAATTTCATCATTCCTCTCTTATAAAAGCTCTTATACCTATTGGCAATTTTCGAAAGTCTTTCAAGAGAGGCTAGTTTTATACCACAAAGAGCATTTGAGTTGGACAAAATATGATGATAATCGCTTGGTCCCAGTTCCGGACTGTAACGAGGATGCATTAACACCTCCCATCCGAGCTGTCGCGGCATCGCGCGGATCACCAAAAATATGTGTGGTCTAGCGTTATTCTAATGGAAGAGAGTTTCCTTTCGAGCAGTACAGTACAGATCTGAACTAAGCGTTTGACCATAGGAGTCACTCGCACTGAATATACCACAAAACCTTTCTGGCTGTCAATCCTTAATTGGCCACTTTTTGAGACTCTTGACTGGGCTTTGATCATCATCATTTTCGCTTAACATTCTCTTCACTTATTCACTTTTCAAATGGAAATTCAGAAAAGTTCCAAAGTTTTTTCAGCAATACTCTTGCAGCACCCATACAACCAGTTCTTTTTTGTATTCAGCCTTAGCTTAGCTGCAACTCCTCTGCCACACTTTTTGCCCATACATGCCAATACAATATACCTTTCTTCGCGTGGAGCATCATCCATATCAGAATTACACTCAATAAGTCGACTATTTTATTTCAACGCTGTGCGATCGGATACATTTGTGGGCCTATAAACGTGCGCCTTAATTGTATGTAGAAGCATTGCAAAATGAGACGATTTTTTTGCTGGCTAAATTCCATATTTACGACGCTATAACTCGAAACTGGTCGAGCCAAACGCCAAACTATCTGAGTATATTTTTTTTGTACGTATTTTCCTCTTTCCAACGTTACTTCGAGTGACTCGATGCCATAAGTATTTCATAAAATATCAGCATAAATGTACACAAACTTATGCCGGCACTGTATATATGGTCCCATACAAACTAAGCCACAATTTTGGACTTATTATTTTTTTAACGTTTTTTTGAGAAGAAGTAACACTTCATATTTAACATATTAATACATTGTTAACATTTTGAACCACTGTGCACCATAATAATAAATCCCATAATAAATACGCTGACTCGTTGTTTTTCTTTTATTAATTCTTCACTTAATTCTTCAAAAAAAGAAAGAAAGAAAAAAACAACCTAAACTACTCGTTATCAGGCATTTGTTAGTTTTCGCATTGAAAAATATTAAATTACTATTAAAGACGGCATTCATTGTTGTTGTTGTTGTGGTTTGTTACACAGCGTAATTTTAGCATAATTTATGCACAATTAGTAAGACTTGAACCAACAAACAAACAGTCGACCAGCCAGATGTAACTCAACGTGAAGAAAAAAAAACAGAAACGCAGTTTTTAAAATCAATAAAATCTTCGAGCGATTAAAAATAGTTAAACGTTGTCTATGCAAAAAAAAATAATGATAATAAAATAAATAAAAATATATATTCAAGATTTATCAGCAACGAAAACGACTTTTGCATACCAAAAAAAACAGCAGCGCAGAAAAAAAAAAATATCTCTATGAAGTTTTGCTCGCATATAAATCTATGCGTTATATCGCATTTGACTTATCTTTGAGGAAGAAATACTAATTCTAAACATACACAAATCATGCAACAAAAGGATATGCCATGCCATGCTATGACAAACGCTGCTATTGCTGCTGCTGCTGCTGCAACTTGATATGCCACATTCAGCGATAAAATGCAACTGATAAATTGTGCGAAGCGTGCAAAAGAGATAGAAAAAAAAATCGCATATTGCTGGTAGACAGACGGACAGCAAGACGACATATGTAAGCTTCGCTATGGTTTGCATATTTACTACAAATAGACAGCATAGAATGACAGTCAGGCAAACAATGTATGACAGACGCGTCTAGGGAACGCACACAAGTCATAGGGACAGAAAATTTGAGTATGTGTGTGTGTGTGTGTGCGTTGTATTGTGACATAAGTTGGCAGGGCTGTTTCGCAAATAAACAAGTGAATTATTGAAAAAATTAAGGAGAGATATTTTGATAAAAAATCGATAGAAGACACATCTATGACAAACACACAAGTAATGCAATAAGTCGTGCAAGACATCTCATGCAGGAAGTCGTGTAAGACATGTCATGCATGAAGTCGTGTAAGACATGTTATGCATGAAGTCGTGTAAGACATGTCAAATATGAAGTCGTGCTAGACATGTCATGCATGACATCGTGCAAGACATGTCATGCATGATGCAAGAAAAATATCATACATAAAGTCGTGCAAATCATGTTATGCATGAAGCCTTGTAAGACATGTCTTGCATGAAGTCTTATAAGATTTGTCATTCAAGAAGCCTTGCAAGACATGTCATTCAAGAAGTCTTCCAAGACATGTCATCCAAGACATTTGTATGAAAATGTCGTCAATGGATTAATTTTTATCAACCGTTTTCGAATATATTTTAATAATTTTTTTATAAAAAGGAATCCGTCCCTGCAACTTCTTGCATACCAATAGCGCATCAAAAACGTCTGTAATTTCATTATGCTGCTTCTTTCATATCTTTACAGCTACTTACAAGTAAGCAAATATGTACACAACACAGTTGACTACTGCCACAGCAGACTACGTATTGGTACAATCAAGCTTAGCTCCATTCAATGTTCAACTCAACTCCATTCAATTTCAATTCATGCCATTGAAGCTAAGCCAAACTCAAGCAAAGCGTTACGTTGCGTGTGCGTCGTCACCATAAACTGCCCAGTTTGGTCGTTTTAAATTACCAAAGTTCTACGTGAATCTATCATTTATAATCTTAAAAAAAAAAAAAATAATAATAATAAAGTTTTTCGCTGTTTGCATGCCGCGGCAACTTGAAAATTTATAAAAATCTTTTACAAGATTGATTATAATCGGTAGTCAAGTGTCTACTAGAGGCAGACGACTATGGCTACTACTACGACTAGAGACAACGCTGGTGGCTATGAAATGAAATGCTGCAGCAAATTATAATTTATGACATATTATCAGTTTTGATGTGCAGCATTCTCTCATCTTGCTATGGTATCGCTTTCATTGAGCTGCATTTTGCGTGTCGCAGTGTATCTTATGCATCTTATGTGTATCTTAAAGTTGATATTACATTTTGATAGCGCAAGTTTCATGCTGGTTTACATAGTTTTTTTTTGTTCATTTTTAGTTCAACATCATCCATTTCATATATATATTTTGACAGCATGTTAACGTCATTTATTAATTGAAATCTATGTTAATGCTACTAACTCTCGTTGGGTAATTATAGCGAATGCTCCTGTGGTCAAATTCATTAGAAAAATCTAGGCTGGCGCCTAATGTTGCAGTTATAAGTTTTTTTTTGGGTTTTTATTTTCAAATTATTATATTTTTTGTTTTCATTTGAAAAACGATTTAAACTTAATTTGTAGAAGTGGTAAAAGGCATGTCGCACTAATCTTGCTTTGTGCATCTAGATATTTTTTTCTATTTTAAGAAGATGTGGGCATCACGTGCAATGTTGAGAAACAAAAATTTTAATAAATTATCAATTAGAAATCAGGTGTTACAGTCTATGACTCATACAGGTTTTCGATTTCTTTTTAGCCGGAAAGAGTAGGCACACTCAGAAAATCTTTAAAATTGTTAAATAAATGCTGCATGCTGCAGTTGTGATTAATGTTTTAGTTTGACTTTGTGAACTATTTTTTAGTTAAATTTTTAAATAGTTTTTTTTTTGGGAATTTTTTTAAACGATTTTTCTTTGTAGGAGTTATATTTCCTTGAGTTGAGTTGGGTGTTTCAAGCTGTCAACAATTTACAGACACAAACGGACAGAAAAATAGACGGATTGATTTGCTTGAAATTAAAGAAACTAAGAAATAAATGCAGCAATTTAGGATGAATATATCTAGAATAAATGTATCTAATTAGAATATATCTTAAAATAATGTATCTAAAATAAATGTATCTAGAACAAATGTATCTAAATATAATGTATCTAGAACAAATGTATCTAAAAAAAATATATATCTGGAACAAAAGTATCTAAAAGAAATGTATCTAATAGGAATGTATCTAAAACGAATGTTTTTACAACAAAACTATCTACAAAAATGTATCTAAAAAAAATGAATCTAAGAAAATGTATCTAAAAAAAATGTATTTAAAAAAATGTATCTAAAAAAATGTATCTAAAAAAAATG
Source organism: Leucophenga varia (assembly GCA_018903435.1). Taxonomy (NCBI): domain Eukaryota; kingdom Metazoa; phylum Arthropoda; class Insecta; order Diptera; family Drosophilidae; genus Leucophenga; species Leucophenga varia. The sequence continues at coordinate 287,712 of JAEIFJ010001762.1, forward strand.
TATCTAAATAAAATGTATCTAAAAAAATGTTTTAAATAAAAATCTATCTAAAAAAAATGTATCTAAAAAAATGTATCTAAAAAAATTTATCTAATAAAAATGTATCTAAAAAATGTATCTAAAAAAATGTATCAAAAAAATGTATCTAAAAAAATTTATCTAAAAAAATATGTCTAAAAAAATGTATCTATAAAAATATATCTAAAAAAAGTATCTAAAAAAATATAGAAATAAAGAACGTTGAAGTCGAGTATGCTCGACTGCAAGATACCCTGTACCCAATCTATATGTACCTTAAGTTAGGTTCTATTTTACTACCATACATCATTGAATTGGATTTTCATAGAAAAACTTAAGAAATCGGGTATATCTTTGATTGGGTTTATACCTAAAATTTTGTTGGGCCTACCCATATTGGTCTATTTCATTGGGACTATCATAGACATAATTTATACTAAATTAAAATTTTCAAGAATAAAAAACAATGACTTTTTTTTTGTAAAAACACAAAATTTTGGGGTAAATTTGTATGGGGGCTATACCTAAAACTTTGTTTGTCCTATCCATATTGGGATATTTTATTGGGACTATCATAGACATAATTTTTACTAAATTTGAACTTCCTAGAATAAAAAAAACAATGACGTTTTTATGCAAAAAACCCAAAATTTTTGGGGTACATTTGTATGGGGGTACCCTTAAAATGGGTCTAGAGAAAACCCGTTTGTAAATGCACACTTGACGGCCAAGGAGAGTCTAAGTTTCGATTTTGAAAGCTCTACCTCTTATAGTCTCCGAAATAATCGTTTTAATATGGCAGACAGCATGACGGACGGACAGACGGACGGACAGACAGACAAAGCTTGTTCGACTCCCGTTCCAATGCTGATCAAGAATATATATACTTTATAGGGTCTATCTTGCCTCCTTCTGTCTGTTACATACATTCGCACAAACTTAATATACCCTTTTACCCTTTGGGTACAGGGTATAAAAAATTTATCATTTTTTTTAGTAAAATTTTCCGAATTAAGTTTGTTATCTCTGACAGATAAATCAAAACTGATTTAATTATTTAAAAATATTTCTTTTAAAATGAAAATATTATTTTTATATTCAATATTTTTTATCAACAACAAAGATAAAAAAATGTATCTAAAAAAATGTATCTATAAAAATATATTTAAAAAAATTAATCTAAAATGTATCTAAATGTATCTACAACTCAAAATTAATACTTATTTCCTTATGTTCACTAATAAAAAAATTTCCAATAAAATAATCCACTTCATTAACTGCAAAAAAAACTACAAAAACTTTTACAGCAGCCTAAAAACTAATCACAATAACTTGCATGCTTCAGATACGTTAAATTGGGTTTCCGCTTGCAACAAAGTTGTATTTTAACGAGTTATTGCATTTCAAAGCATGATTTTTTTTTTTTTGCAAATTGGAACACATTTGTAACGCATAAAAATGACGACGATAACTTCATAAATAAAAAAAAAAAATAAAAAAAAAATAAAGTTGTAAATGAAACGCATGCAAAACAACAACAATAAACTTATTTCCCAAAAAACTTCTTCATAAAACTAGCAAATAAAACTCTAAGCATACCAATTGTAGTAGTTGCAGCAGCAGCTTAACTTCACAGTCTCACGTTACAAATAAAGTTACTAATAACAAGTTAAGGTTTTTTTTTTTTTTTTTTTTTTTATGAATCAAACACAAAACCCATTGAGTACTAAATGCATGCAACATGAAAAGCTAAAATGCACACACACATTACAATTTGCGACAATGTGAGAATTTCTCAGTAATAAATTTTAACAACTTTGACATAAAATTCAACCCAAGCCGTTGTTGTTGTTGTTTGTAGTTGATAATTTTGTTAAAGTGGCTAAGTTGGGAGTTGTGAACTGAAGGTGTTTTTTTTTTTAAATTAAAAGAGTTGCATAGAGCAATATATTTAAAGTAAATATATATGCATATGTGAAGTGTTATACACAAAATTATTAACTGAACAATGGAATACAAAGTGCGAAAAAAAATCTTTAAACAATAAATAAAAATAATTTTGAAGAAATGGGAAAAAAATGTTTGTAGAAATTTTTTGAATAGCGCAAATATTAGAAAAATTTGAATTTAACATAAAATAACATACAATTTTTAAGTGGCAGTTAAGTTAATAAGGCTAAAAATGGATGTGGTTTAAGTGTGAACGCTTTCATGGAGAGAATTCTAAGTTTTTTATTTCAGGCGCAATTTATTTGAAATTGATTTAAAAGCAAAAAACACCTAGAAATGCCTAGAAGCAAATAGACAAAACGATTGATGAGCCGAGGGACATGGCTTAATCGATGGTTTCGGAGCTGAAAACTGATTATCTATTTACATATATAAAATAATAAAAATGTTTCTATGTCCGCTATGGACTTTAAAACCATCCAAGCGATGTGTTCCAAATCGTTTTCATTTGAAAGGCAATAATGCTAGTACAATTATAGATCACTAAAACAATGCATTGGGCACATTCGGTTCATTCAAAAAAGTCGATTTGCGCCTTTTTGCTATTTTGTATGTTTTTATACTAGCCCCAACATATTGTGGTGTCGCTGCAATCTAAAAAGTTAACCAAAAGTACAAAAATGCCTCTGAAAAGAGCTCTAGCTATCCCTAGTAATATATATTCAAGAAAAAACCAAGTACAAAATCTTTATTGTATTGGATTTTAATACAAAAAGTTCAAAAATTGTTGTAAATTTGTATATGGGCTACACCCATGGTGGCATATTTCATTAAAGGTGTAATTTTTATCATATTTGGATATCTTTACACACAAGATTTTATGAAAAATTCAAAATTTTGGGGTTAGTTTGTAAGGGGGTTCCCCTTAAAATGAGTACAGAGATGAACTATTTGTAAATGATCACTTGACGGCTCAGTAGGGTCTAAATTAAAAAAAAAAAAAAAAAAAAAAAAAAAAAAAAACGGTGGCACTATCTCTTATAGAGTTTGAAATAATCATTTTTAGCAGAAAGGATAGACGGACGGACTCACCTTTTAATGCTGTTCAAGAATATACTTTGAAGGGTTCACAATGCCTCCCTTTACCTATTACATAAATTTGCACAATCCTTATATAATATTTGGATACAGCGTATAAAAGCAAATAGACAATCGGAAAGAAGGTTTATCCGACAGACACACAGACAGAAAGACAGACAGACAGACAGACAGACAAACTAATGGTCAGACGGACATGTCTATATTAATTTATACATAAAAAATATTTATAAAAATATATTTTCAGATATAGTCCCTATTCAGTCAAGAATGCTCGACATGAGAGATTTGAAACCATTCAAAAGAGACTTTGTGGAACACACCTGTATGCAGCTACTAGACTGAGGCATAACAGACTCTATAAAGTACACATTTATTCCCGATCAAAAGCTTAATGCTGCATTAAAAAGGCTATGCCCTTATGTGTGCCAAATGACATTAGGGTTTACCTAGCCCTGAGGTATTGGCCTCGAAGTAGGTAGCACGTTAGAGTGCGATGTCCAACCAGGGACAGGGTCTGGTACCACGGGCAGACAGGAGGCCCTGGCTCTTTTGCGTACGGCCCCTTTGGGAGTGGGTGGTTTATACCCAAACTCGCGGGTAGAGCTTCATCGCTCGAACGTGGCGTTGCAATTCAACATGGCCTGGCTGATTGTAGATATTTACAGGCACCGAGGTTTTAGAGATATTTCTTACACCTCACCAAGGTGTAATGTAGCATGTTGCAATAACAGCATGATTTCGAATTTGGTACCAGATGAGTACGCTCTCTGGGACGCAGTTTGGCGTTAACCAACCAAAAATGGTTCTCCGGGGCCCCGGGGGCCAAAGAAACCACGACAGTTAGGTTAGGTTAGGTTAGGTTAGAATGGCTGCCGCGAATTCTCGCGACGTCACCTAGGCCAAAAAGGCCCATTGTGATACCATATGATCTCTATTATCCTCCTACTTGAACCAGCTCGACTTCTTTATGAAGGCGGCTATTACACCAATCTTGACTGATGCAATCTCCGCCAGACTATTAAGAAACGGCCTACCAAGTTCGGTAAACCTTATTCTTCCAAGGGCTGGGCAGTGGCAGAGAAAATGTTCTACTGTCTCCACCCGTGAGAGTGCCTACCATCACGGATAGGGTCTGTCGATTGTGGCGCATGAACTGGGCTGTTCGTTTGGTGCTATACTCTGGCCACGTTAGTCTCGAGATATTACATTTTGGGTTTGTGGTCCATCTAGTCGCTGCTATTCTTTTTATTTCCTTTTTCACTTGCAGCTTCAGAGAGGCCATGGAAATTCCAGTCGAATTTCTCCCAGGAGGAATAACGAAATTTGTGCCTTCTCTGGCCAATCTATCTGCTTCGCAATTACCAAATATATCTTGATGACCCGGAACCCAGGTGAGGCAAATATCCCATTGCTCCGCCATCTCGTTGAGATTTGCGGCACTGGGAGATAGTTTTTGATGTGTCATTGCACGAGTCAAGCGCCTTTAAGGCAGCCTGACTATCCGAAAAGATATGCACTTTTTGTCTACGAATTGGGTGATGTCCCAGAAAATGCATAGCTTCGTGTATAGCAATCATCTCAGCTTGAAAAACGCTGCAATGATCAGGAAGTCTGAAGGATTCTCTGATCTTTAGGTCCGGGGAAAAGATACCTCCTCCTACTCTTCCCTCGGTTTTATTATCTATCTTACGAAAACAATATTTGACATTTGGGACTTGACCAATAACCCAATCAGCCTGTCAATTTTGAAGTACTTTTCCGTTCATGTCCAGCATTTTGCAAAATTGCGCCGCAGTACATGTTCATAAATCTTGCAGAACATATGTAGACAGCATGTTTCTTAAATTGTTAATTAATTAAAGTTAGAATAATGATCCTTTCCAATTTATTTCAACAACATGGTTTCAAGTCCTTTTTGAGCCTATCTCTACAGCACATAAATACTTTGAGTTGTAAATAAAAAAAATAAAAAATAAATAAATATAACTATACTGCCTACATTGAACTTGTTTATTTATTTTTTTCAGCTAATATTTCTCTAGCTTTCTCCAGCAAAATTTTAATTTAATTTTTAAATACGAAACATGTTCATATTTTTATTTATCTAAATATATTGTCATGGCACAGCATCTCTTTCTATTTAGACATCAATCTTCTTCAAAAAAATTTATGTATCTATTAACCTAGAAACTTAAAACTGCATAAATCTTAAGTGAAAAAAAACACAACAGCTCCTAACTAATAAACGTAGAGTGACTGGGTATATACTTACAAATAATTAACGCTTGCAAAAATGAAGCTGCAAATAAATTTACAAACTAAAAACATGCCAACACACGCTTGTAACTAATATTTTGCATACTTAACAAAGAGGTCGACTGGAACAACCCACTAAAAAAAAAAAAAAAAAGAAAAATATAGAGAACTCCCTTATAATACTTATTACTACGTACTACAATAATATATTTTATGACCACCCACAAGAAATAGTTTTGCCTTAAGGGGGGACAGTGTTTATAACAGAAATATGCAAGTTATGTGAAATTTTACTTCAAACGATGATGATGATGAAGTTGTCTATGAATTTGAAGCAGCACAGTCCAATATAGAAAAGCACGCAATAACGCCCTCACTGTCAATATACTATATATATATCTCATGACATAAAGTTATAGATATTTGAAATATTTTTTTTTTCAGATACTTAGTTGCCTTAGAGTATGCCACCACACGTTGCTTTAGTACATAAAAATGCTGCAGAAATGCATAACTCAAAAAATCCAATTCACAAACATGTCAAAAGTATCGAATGACACTATAAATAACTGAAGTGAAAACAAAGTTAGACAATGAGATACTTTTTTTTGAGATACTTTTCAAATGTGTTCGACATTTAAATTTTTTTTTTTTTTCAACAATTTATTAAAAATACTTAAAAAACGCTAGAAAACCACTTAACACTTTAATGTGGTCTTTAGTTTGATATTACAACATTATTAGATACATTGAAGTATCTCAAAGGTTGGCAAAGGTTTTCATTTTCTTTATGTTTCATATGACAGCAGCTCATATAAATTTCTTTGAAAATACGCAGCGCATTTAAACTCAAGTATCGCCTAAAGTATCTAAAGCAAAATCTAAGAAGTATCTTTTAAGTGTTTAAGCTATATTTTTAGAAGCAATGAAGTATGTTATACTATATATATGCGGTTTTTATGTATCTGTTACATAGAAAATATATATTTATAAGATACATTAGTGACTCGCTGCTGCTGCTTGCTTTAGACATAAGTGCTATTCTCGCGCTTCTAATTTATAAACGTTATACAGTACACAGATACTTAAGTATGCTACAAAAAGATACTTATAACTCGTTAAGTATGTAGCTAGTGAGAACGTTTTATAACCGATGAAGCGCATTAGCATAAGCAGCTAATATGGCTATATACATTATAAAAATAATAATAATAAGCAGCATATTTAGCGTAGAAAGTGAAACCCTTATTTTGTTGTTGCTGTAGCTAAAAGTGTTGCAAGTATCTTAATTATGCCAAGTTGCTTCAATTCAATTAACTTTTATGCTGAATTTGGCGCACAATTACTGCTAAAATCGAATTTTTACGTATTTATATTTTTTATTTTTTTTTTGTAAACACTTGCATTGTTTCTTTTTGCGGAAGAATTAGAATGCGCTAGTAGCTGCATGCAACAAATTTGCTGCTGTTATGAGCGCGCTAAAATTCTTAGATACAATTTTTTAAATTTCACTCAAAATAATTTCAGATAAAAATGTAGCTCACTCAAAACTGGTTTCGATAAACAAAAGATACATTTTTTACTCTTTGAGATACTCAGTAACTGAAATATTACCAAAAATATACACTGCGCTCTTGTATATTACCAAAAGATACTTTTATAAATATTTATTCTCTGTTTATGCAACGCTCACGCTCAAAATGTAGCTGAGTTATTTCAGTTTATTACCAAAAGATACTTTCTCTCTTTAACTCTCTGCGCTCTTACTTCTTGCATTTGTATCTAAGCTATGCTATTATTTTGTATCTTAACAATAAACCAGCTGCTTTTATGCGCTCACTCGCTCTCTGTCTATTGCACTAAATTGCTCTCTAGCTACGCTCTTGCGCTCTTTTTTTATCTTATAGATACAATGCAAGGACGTTTAGCATTATTTACGCTTGCATGCATCTTGCTAACGTTTTCATACTGAACCGAGCTGTTGTTAGCAAGCAAGTTGCTACATAAAATCAGTGTAGTTCGTTGCCTCGTCGTGTACGGTTGTATAGCTCTAAGAAACAACTTGTCAACAAAGAAAAACAAAATCAAATTTGATAAAATACCGGCAGAGTATATATTTTTTTAAAGAACGTAATACTCGCGTGTGAAACGAAAACATTACAAATCAACTCAACGACTTAATGCAGCAAGCGAACACTTGGATTATCGCGCACGTTGCTTTGAAAGTTGTTTGAAAAATAAAGAAAAAAAAAATACAAAACATGTTTTAAAACAAAACAGATACAAAAAATTATTTTAAAGCAAATTGGCTACTATATATGAGAAAAAAAAAAATAATTATTAAGTGCAGTGAAAAAATTGGCATTTGAAAATATTTGGATAACTAAAACAAACAAGCAAACTTTGTTTTGTAATTTAAAATAAAAAAAACTACAAAGCGGAAATATTAAAAAAATTAAGAATTAAATAAAATATTTATACTAAATGGTAAGTTTTGTGTCAGAAATGTGTCTTAGAATTTTGTGTATAGCAGTTTTTTGTGGAAAATATCTTAAAGATACAAATATAATATTAGGCAAAGTAAAAGATACAATTAAAAAATTAGGAAAAGTAAAAGATACAAATATAAAATTAGGCCAGAGCAAAAGATACAAATATAAAATTAGGCAAAGCAAAAGATACAAATATTTGAGTTATAAATTTTGGAAGTTATAAACTTGAAAATACAAATATAAAAATATAATAAAAAAATAAAAAAAAAAAAATAAATAAAATAATAAAAATAATAAATAAAAATATAATAAAAATAAAATAAAATTTCTCAGTTTGAAAAAAAAAAATTAAAAAAAAAAAATAAATCACTAAAAAAAAATTATAAATAAAAAAAAAACACTTAATAAAAAAAAAAAAATAAATTGAAAACTCTTTAAAAAAAAAATTATAAATAAATAAAAAACTCTAAATAAAAATAAAAAAAAAAATTATCGAAAACTCTTTAAATAAATAAATTTTGAAAAACTCTTAAATTAAAAAAAAAAATTAAAAAAAAAATTATTTGTTTCAAAAACAAACTTCAGTAAAAATTTTATTTTGAAGACAGTTTTTTTTTATAGGAAAAAAATAGTTCTATTTTAAAGAAAAGATATGGGCTATCTGCTGTAGAAAATAGAGTCTGAGCAAACAGCAGTTACTTGGGAAATATTTTTTTAACTTGTACATTTATTGGGAAATTATTTTTATATTTTAAAATCGAAAAAAATAGATAAATAAAAAAAATAAAAAAAGATAATTAAATTAATTAAAAAATAATTAAATTAACAAAAAAAAAAAAAAATAATAAAATAAATAAATAAAAATAATAATAAAAAATAATATATATATAAAAAAAAATAATTTAAAAAAAAAAAAATAAATAAATAAAAAATAAATAAAAAAAATAAATAAAAAAATAAATAAATAAATTAATATAAAAATTTAATAAATATAAAAAAAATAAATATATATAATATAAAAAAAATAAAAAAGACAAAATTTTAAATAAATTAAAATAATAAAAAAAAATAAAATAAAAAAACAAAAATTATAAATAAAGAAAATGAACCAGAAAATATTTTTTTAATATAAAAAAAAAAAATATCTCAAGAAAAAGTATCTGCAACAAAAATATCGTAAAAAAATATCTAAATAAATCTTAAAAAATTCCAAAGTATCTAATTAAATCTTTTTTTTCCACTCTTCCATTACAGCACCTACCTGAAGATGCAAAAGCACGTCTAATGCAGCACAACGCCATAAAAAATTAAAAAAAAACAACAACAACCACAAAACTATAACGAAAACAAATTTGTTAAACAAAGAACCAAACTACAAAATGCATCACAGCAAAATGAATATGAAAATCTGCAGCATACTACTCGTACTCACATTGGCATTGAGTCAAATTAATGCGCTGGCCAATTGTCCACCTGGCTGCCAGTGTGATGATAATACGCTGATAGTACAATGTGGCGAGGGACAATTAGATGTGCTGCCCATAGCACTGAATCCATCAATACAGCGTCTGGTCATCAAGAGTAATAAAATCAAAACGATTGATTCTTCAATACAATTTTATGCAGAGTTAACATTCTTGGATTTATCATCGAATCATTTGATGACAATACCACAGCGTACATTTGCCTATCAGAAAAAGTTGCAAGAAGTGCATTTGAATCATAATAAAATTGGACAAATCAGCAATAAAACGCTTATTGGTCTCTCCGCTGTGACGGTGCTCAATTTGCGTGGCAATTTGATATCGGAGCTGCATCAGGGCACATTTACGCCGTTGCTAAAAATCGAAGAACTTAATTTGGGCGAAAATCGTATTGGTTTTCATTGATCCAAAAGCATTTGAAGGTTTAACACAGCTACGCATTTTATATTTGGACGATAATGCTTTGACTTCGGTGCCCGATCCAGTGCTCTTTCAGGCAATGCCAAATTTAGCGGAATTATTTTTAAGCATGAATTCGTTGCTGTCAGTGCCTGCTGCTGCATTTCAAGATTTAAAAGGACTAACGCGTCTCGAGCTGAAGGGCGCCAGTCTACGTAATATTAGTCATGCTAGTTTCGAGGGACTCGAAGCATTGCGTATTTTGGTTTATCCGATAATAAACTACCAAGAATACCAAGTGTAGGCCTATCGAATTTGCGCAGAAACTTCGGCATTTAAGGTTTTGCGCACTGCGTCTGAAACGTGTTATGTCGGGCGCTTTGCTGCTGCTAACGCTAATTTGGAATATATTAATTTAGCAACGAATAAAATGCTTGTTGAGATACAAGATGGTGCATTCAGCGGTCTGCCGCATTTGCGTCACGTTGTACTCAAAAGCCAACGCACTCCCACACTTGCCGAGGGTCTGTTTCCATGGAAAGATTTGCTAACGCTGGATCTCTCCGAGAACCCGATCAATTGTGATTGTCGCATTATGTGGCTGCGTAATTTAATGCTCGCTAAGAATGGTACCAACGATGATATTTCCGAAATTATATGCGAATTTCCGGAACGTCTACGCGCCGAAGCTTTAAAGAATCTCAATCCTACAGTTATGGGCTGCACACACACTGATCCACGTAAACAGGCGCTTATCGGTGCATTGCTCGTTGGTTCCGCAGCTACTATTACTGCATTGGCACTCATCATCTATCGTTGTCGTCGCAAGATACGCGAATATCTTAAAGGTGGACTCTGGGGCAATTCAGCATTGGGACGCAAAGAACGTGAATATCAAAAGACTTTCTGTGATGAAGATTATATGACAAGACATCAGCATCATCCATGCAGTTTGGGCATACATACTACTTTTCCCAATACCTACACGCATACAAATCAGCATCATTATGGCATGTGTCCTGTGCCCATCAATGATTTGAATGCAGTCGATAGTCAAAAACATTTTCAACAATTACAAGTACCAACGGGCACAATGCTTAATGAAAAACAACAACAAACAAAAGCTATTAATGGTGCCATTGATGATAGCGCTTCATTTGTTTTACATATGAAAACGAATCAACAGCAGCAGCAACAACAACAGCAACAACAGCAACAACAACAACAAAAATTAAATCATTATACAAAACCACAAATTTTTAATGCAACAGCAGCTGTAGGTGATTCATGTTATTCATATGCCGATGTGCCAATGGTGCATGGTGTACAACAGCAGCAACAATTACGTTTAACGCAGCAACATTTTACGCTGCAACAGCAACAACAACAACAGCAGCAGCAACCATTGCATTATGGCACATCTCATGATTATCATAATGATGCGCATAGTGATATTATAGATCCAAATTATATCTATAGTAATACACACTATTCAATGCCGCTCGAGCAATTGGGACGCAGTAAAACACCAACACCGCCACCATTGCCACCTGCATTGCCGCTACGTAATGGTTTGCAGTGTGCTACAACAGGACGTCGTAGTTTCAATCAAAAAGCTACAGCAGCGCTTGCGAATAATAATAATACGACGCAAACTTTACGTCATTTCGGTGCTACACAACAACAGCAACATCAGCAAACGCAGCACTGATTGTCGGTTTATAGCGTTTGCGAGCATACAACAGCAACAACAACAACAACAATGCCGTTGAAGCTGGACTATCGCCGCAAGCCGTTAAGCATTTACGCTTAGAGCTGTAGCTGTCGTGTTGCGTGCCGACAACTGCCAGCATAAAAAAGATACATTTGTATCTTTTACTATAAATAGTAGCTATAAGGCAAAAAAAAAAAAGACAAACAAACCAAGACATAATTATAACGCTAGTAATTAATTTAAAAATTATAATTATATAAAAAATAAGTTTAGCTATTTAAAATATTTAATACGATTATCCCACTTAAAAAAAAAAAATTATATAATTGTAAACAGCTGAAAAGTAAGATACATATTAATCTAAAAATACATATAGGCTGCACCAAGTACTTAGCTACCTTTTTCTTATGTAAATAACACACAACTAAGATCTCTATCTACACTTTACGTACTATTTAGCTAAATAATTTTATAATTAAAAAAAAATACCTAAACTATTTATTTATAATTTTTAAAAATATAGAGAAAAGCACTGAGAGTCATTTTAAGTTTAAATTAAAATAAAAAAAAAAAATAATAACTATATTTTAATTTATTCATGTTGCATAGTTCTAAAGAAAAAAAATGAGTAAATAAAAAACTAATTAAATTCTTTAATTAAAAAAAGTAAAAGAAATTTTTTGTAACTATTAGTAAATAATAATAAAAAAAATATATATTTCAATTACTACAAAAAAAAAAAAGAATACATATGAAATACAAAGAAAAATTATTACAAAACAAAAAAGTAAAAATTGCATATTCATTTCGGCTTTTTAATTAACGCGTTCTGCATTTTTCAGGGTCGCAAGAGTGTTTGCCGGTCACAGGTTTTTTCCATTTCGCAATGATGTTGCAACTTTTTAGCTGTTTTAAAGTTTCTACTTCTGTTTCTGTTTACCACGAGTTGTTTCCATTTTTCTCTATGTGTATTTCATTAAAAAGTTTTCTTTTTTTTTTTCAACCCTCAGACAGAAAGTGTAGTGAGGCAGATAGACAGACGGACAGACAGACAGTTGGAACGGGTAACTGTGGCGCTATACGCTTGTGTTTTATTTAAAAACAAAAAATAAATAAAATAAAATAAAAAAAAAAATAGAGTCAAAACGACTATGAGATACGCTGCGCTTCAGTGTATAAATATGAAAAATTTTGGTCGAAATATCGAGAAATGTAGCAGGAACAAGGTGATCTAGGTTATAGCGCAGAGTTTTTGATGAGCAAAAAAGTTTATAGAACTCACTGAAGCAAGCAATGAGGAGAAGATGCAGAAAAAAAATACGCTCATGAGTCTTTCTAGGCAAAGTAACTATTATCAGGTACAATAGTGTTCTGCGAGAACCAATCTCGTTCAAAAGATGAGAGAATACGATAGCCCTATAAACGACCCATAGAAGTTTAGCTGTGGCATGACGCAGAATTTTTTCATCGGATAAGCCAATGCTTAACTAAATGATATGTGAGATAGACAAAAACCATCTTATAGCGCTGCAGTACAGGCATTTATTCTAAAGGGCGGTTAAATTTCAAGGGCAGATGTTGATTTTGAATAAAACACGAATTATTTAGGAAATTATTGACATTTCTTTTTTATTTTGATATATTGGTATGACTCAATTATGTATGGAACAAAATATCGGCCAAATGGCTGCCACGGCTTCGGCGCACACATCCATCCGATGGTCTAAATTTTCGATGACGCTGAGGCATAATTGAGGTTCAATGTCGTTAATGTGCCGAATTATCTCATCCTTTAGCTCTTGAATTGTTGTTGGCTTTTTTGGCGTACACCTTTTCTTTCAAATAACCCCAAAGAAAGAAGTCCAACGGTGTCAAATCACATGATCTTGGCGGCCAGTTGACATCGCCGCCATTATTCGGCCATCAAATTTTTCGCGCAAAAGCGCCATTGTTTCGTTAGCTGTGTGGCAAGTGGCGCCGTCCTGTTGAAACCACATATCGTCCACATCCATATCTTCCAATTCAGGCCACAAAAAGTTTGTTATCATCTCACGATAGCGAACACCATCCACAGTAATTGCCTGGTCAGCCTCATTTTCGAAGAAGTACGGCCCTATGATGCCGCCAGCCCATAAACCGCACCAAACAGTCACTCTTTGTGGATGTATTGGTTTTTCGACAATCACTCTTGGATTCTCATTCGCCCAAATGCGGCAATTCTGCTTATTGACGAATCCACTGAGGTGAAAATGTGCCTCACGTGCTTTATTAGAAGAGCGGAAATATTTTCAATAGAAGAAATGTAGTGCTTCAATTAAAATGTATCTGTATCCCAAAATGAAGTCAATCTAAAAGATAGGTTTAATATTTCTCCATCAAGTTCTCAGTTGTTGCATTCTAAAGAGGTTTATTAGATTAAAAAGTATCGAGTCTGTCGCAAATTTTATTTTATCAAAATGGTAATCATTATTTTGATTATAGCGATAAAGTGTCGGAAGTAAACCAAAGCGTCTATAAATGGAATAATCGGCTCAGTTTTTATGAAGTTTGCGAAATAATTCACACCGCTTATTGCATTTGGAGAAGAAGAGTGGCATTTGGAATCAAGCTAACACGGAAGTGAAAAGGTTAACTGGGGAGACTGAATTAAGATATCAATTATTCTCTCTTTTATACTTGCAAGATATTACTTTAAGCCTCTTTTTGTCTATTTGATCGGGGTTAAGCTCATCTATACTTATGAAGAGTTGTTCGTTTAATCTTTTCGAAGTGTAGATCTGTAATAGTAGCTTCATATGGTACATTCCCCGATTTAGAACTAATTTTTCTTGTGGTCGTATACACATTGGCGTAGTGTTTCCTTTTCTAGAGTTATAAATTTACCTGAAATCCATAACATTTATACTCTAAGTTGTTCTTTTTTTTGCTAATTTTTATATTACGAACGAGCTGAACTGACCGGCCTTGCTCGGGTATTGTAGATGTGCCAAATTTCGTCTGTATTGTTCAATTATTTTTAAAAATATGATGAACTCTTTTCTAGTTCTTTTAAATGGAACCAACCGCAATATTTGCAGAAAAATAGAAAAATAATTTTTGTATCGCTTTTACGGGGCCACGCCCTCCTCCCATTTTTTCAACTTTGTAAGTTTTAGTAACATGTTTACCGAATTTCATTTCTCTCAAATACTTGCAAAAAAACCGATGAAATTCATTGTCGATTCTATGGGGACCACACCCACCGCCCATATTTCTACAACTACATAAATCCCATCTTGTAATTTATACCCAAAAATTCACATCTACAAAATTTAACTGAAATCAGTTGAGTTGTTTCGGAAATATACGATGATTTTATGATCGATTCTCTAGGGGACCACTCCCATCACCTCATTTAGGAGTATTAAAAATAGTTTACGTTAGATTCTCAGAGCAACTGAAGCCGTTTCGAAGGAGTATTCTAACAAAAACTGTGACCCGAGAATTTTATATATTAGATTTTCGGTTTTGACGACGTTTAGATACAAGTATATACTACCAATGCAATATTTTGTTGTTCTTACTTAATAAATCCATATTTTGGGGTTTTGAACTATTCTCACAGATGACGAACAGACGGATATGATCTATTCTGAAAGATTTTTAAATGATTTAAAATGTGCTTCTATATATTCCGCATACTCTCCTCCAGCAAGTTACAAATTTTTACACAAATTTAATATACCCAAACATTTACGCTATAAAATAAAACGCACCATAATATATATTATTAAAGCACCAGGTGTATGTGTATCTAAGAAAAAAAAGTGTGTGTGTGTGTATGCAACTACTTGTGTAGCTATATGTGCTATACTTTGCGTGTATTTTGTATGTTGCATATATGCAGATACTTAAAAAATTTCTACGCTTCGCTACGGTTGCCACAGCCCTCGTTTTGCATGTTGCATGCAATTCAAAAGCGTTCGTTCGTTTTTTGTCTGTGCGTTACCTGTTTGCTATTTGAAAAAAAATAAAAAAATTACGTATAAACTTTTTCACAACAGTTGACAGCAACTTTGTTACTTTGACTCAGAGTGGCAGCAAAAAGTGGAAAAAAAAAAAAAAATAAAAAAAAGTTGTTTTTAGTTTGTTACTATTGAATAATTGTGTATTAATTTTTGTATGGTTCTTTCGCTTAGTACTTTTAATTAAATTGACAGCGTGTGTTGTTATAAAATTTGTTGTATTGCATTTTGTAGCGTAACGCGATTTTGTATTTAATTATTTTTTAAGAAAAAATTTTATATATATATTTTTTAATGTTTTAAAATTAAAAACGCTAGAAATGTATCTTTTTTATATTCTTTCAGAGACTTTTTGAATTTATAAACCGCATTAAAAATCTCTACGCATCTATATAAAAATTTGATAGTATCTATAAGCTACAAAAACAACCAAAACACTGAAACAAAAAAAAAATCTGATGCCTATATTTTTTTATATCTATCCAACCTTTACTAGAATACTTTATTTTGACTTAGACATAAAAAAATATAAACAATACAAATAAAGATTTATGCTCAAAGTAACATAAAAAAAAAAAAAAAAACGTTTATCATATCTCGTATCTCATATCTCAAATCACATTTAGGGTTTTCTTATCTATACGCTATGTAATTTCTCATGTAATTTGTAAATCCTTAAATACAAACTGACCTTCAAATACTATTTTTAAGCGACAAGCAAACTCTTTTTAATTTCGGCTATTTAAAAACAATTTTCTTACAATTTCCATAAAAGAAAAAGTATCGATTACCATTTTATTTTATAGTTCTATTCTATTTCTTTTTAAATCAAAGAAAAACTAAAAACAATAGCAAAACATAATGAGCAACTCACTCCTTATTTAGCAAGCAACCCTCAGTATAGATACTTTTGTATCTTATAGATACTTTCTATTGCAAAAAAAAAATTGCACCCTAACAAAAGTATCTTTTGTATATTCACAGCATAAAAATTCACATTAAAATGCACTACAAAAACATGAAATTGTATCTAATACAAAATGTATCTGCTGCATTTGTTTGACTGTCACTAATCTCTTATAACATATCCATTAATTCGCAGCAGTCTATTGATGGCGGGTGAAATTTTTTTGGACAATGATGAGAAATTAATGTTCATACGATTTCACACAAATCGTAAGAGACACAGCATGAATACGTTACGCGCAGCGGGATGAAGTACAATCTTAAATGTATAGAAAAAAAAATACATTGCAGCCTATTGCTGGTAAGGTGTCACCAAATTGAAGTTGCTTGAAGAAAAACCCAAAAAAAAGGAAGCAGTAATTTTTGGCTATTTTTCGAATTGATAGTTGCGTTTGAAACTGTATCCTTGTAGGCTCTATCATGCTGATTCTTAGTGGTTTATTATTATTATTTTTTTTTTTTTGCGTGTGTAATACTGGTTGCCTGCGTTCACGCCTTAGATTTTATGCTTAGATACCGCTTTTGTTTTGTTTCAGATACTTTTTTGTTTTGTTTGAGTTACATTTTGCTGCTACCTGCTTGTCTGTATCCTAGCAACACTAGCGACCACTAACGTTAAAGATCCTTACATTTTAAGTACATAAAATAGTCGTTAGAGGTCACTAAAAAAAAAAATCAAATCAAAAGTATCTTATAAGATTTTCTTTTCAACTTACAAACAAGATTTGTATCTTTTAGCTACTTTCTTTTTTATTTGTTTTGTTTTTTATTTTCCGCATTAACGCTTGAAAAATCTTTTAGTTAACGCCCACTCAGCTTATTATCGGCCACTAAAAAAAAAAACTACTTTCATTAAAGTTGCGCTTTAATTTAACCGAATAATAAAAGTTAATTGCAATGGCTGCTGCGGTATTCTATATTGTTCTCATTGCTGTTCAAAACACATTATTACATGAGTTTTGTAAAATTATAAGTAGTGAAAGAAAAAAAAATTGTTTAAATAGCGCAGCAAATCAAACGATACAAACGGACGGACAGACAGATAGATAGATCTAAACAATTGTAAAATGCTTTAATTTCTAAAGCACCTTTAATGAGCATTTTCAACATGGTCATCATATAATCATCGAACGTGAATCCGTTTTTAACCCATTACATCCATGAATTAGACAATAAGTTTGAAGCATTCAGCATACAGATTGAGTTACACACACACACACACACACATAAAACCAGCATGACTGAGTAATGCTTACATATGAAACTATGTGTCTATGTATGTATGTACGTACTACCAACTCTATTGAACACCGCAATCTGACTACAATATTTGGACTATGGCTCATCATAATTATTATTGCCTTGAGCAATTTTGTGTTTATACAACGAGAAAGAGAGTGAGTGGTTTTGAAAGTTTTAAGACTGAAGCTGTGGAATATTGAACGTAAAAAAAAAAAATGTAAGAAATTGTCACAGCACAAAGCAAGTCAATCAAAATGCATTAAAAATTTGGACAGACAGAAAGACTAGCATTTTAGACTCATAGGAGATCAAGTAAAAATGTTCTACTGGTTCAAGTACTATGCACGATGTGCTTGTATTGAGAACAAACGTGCTTAATTCAAGTTTCAAAAAAAGCAACAAATGAGCGAGCAAAGTAGTAAAATATGATAAAAGCGTACTCTTAAAAATTTGATCTGGTCATAACGTATTAGTTGCTTTTTTTATTGAGTTTATTAAGAACAAATGGTTCTTGATATAAGAACAAATATTCTCACACAAACGTTGAACATTCGTTTAGTATTTTTGAGCATATTTAACAAGTTCCAACTGGAAATTGATTAGGTGAATAGTCGCAGTTACTAAAATTCTAATAAACGACAGACCTTACATATAACTTTTTATTATTACCAATAGTTAAATTCGTTCTGATAGATACAATTTTTGGAAAAAAAAAATTTTAAAAAAAAATCGGTTTTTAAGATAAGTGCAATTCGTTCTTGATATAAATTAAATTTTTTTTGAGCTAAATTCGTTTATGTTATAGATATTAGCTAATAAAAAGCTTCAATTGTTCTTGATAAAAATACAATTTGTTCATGATATAAGTAAAATTCGTTCTTGATATGAATACAAACAGTTCATAATAAAAAAACAATTCGTTTTGATATAAATTGAATTTAAGTGTTCTATTTGTTCTTGATGTAAGCTCAATTCGTTCTTTGTAGCATGAGTGCAAATCGTTATTGATATAAGTTAAAATTGTTCATGATATGAGCTGAATTCTTTTAGGTAATAAGCAATAGTTGCTCCAAATATAAGTTCCTCTCGTTCTTGATATAAATAAAATTTGTTATTTTTATAAGCAATTCGCTTTTTATATAAGTTCAATTCGTTTTTGACATTAGTTCCATTTGGTCTTGATATGAGCTAATTTCGTTTATGTTATAAGCAAAACTTGTTCTTAATATAAGATCTTCACGTTCTTGATATAAATTCAATTTGTTGCTTAGATAAGCAGTTCGTTCTTAATATAAGTGCAATTCGTTCTTGATATAACTTAAATTTGTTTATGATATGAGCTAAATTCGTTTATGTTATAAGCAATATTTGAACTTAATATAAGTCGATCTTGATATAAATTAAATTTGTTCTTGATATAAGCAATTCTTTATTTACATAAGTTAAATTCGTTCTTGATATAAGGTACATTTTTTCATGATATGAGCTGCATTCGTTTCTGTTATCAGCTAATTTTGTTCTTAACATAAGTTCCAGTCGTTCTTGATAAAAGTTCCATTTGTGGTTGATATAAGCAATACGTTCTTTTTATAAGTTCAATTCGTTCTTTATATAAGTTCAAGTTGTTCTTGATATGAGCGATAAGAGATATAATTGAAACTTGTTCTTAATATAATTTCAATTCATTCTTGATACAAATAAAATTCATTTTCTATAGAAACAAGTGATTATGGGACAATCCCATACAAGTAGCGCTAGATGCGCAAATTTTATGATTCATTCTTGATATAATTACAATAAGTTCTTTATATAAGTTCAATTCGTTCCGGATACAAGTACATATTGTTCTTAATAATAGTTCAATTTATACTTCATTTCAGTTCAATTTGTTCTTGATATAAGTAAAATTTGTTCTCAGTTCGTTGCACACGTTCCTAAAAATATACCAAAATGTGCTTGAATCAAGCATTTAAACAACTTAAAATGTGTGCTTGATTTAAGAACGTTGTGTATGTGCATGCCAAATGGAGACTTCAATTATTTGTAAGTTCAAATGGAACACCAAAACTTTCAAAACTACCCACAGTAAACTCTGCACTTGGTACTATAAATTCAATGCTTACTACGGCTATTTCGAAAAAAGGAGACAACAACAAATGCGCGCCCTGCCCAAAAGCAACAATAGAAGTCAAGTTGTGGATCAGTTGTATCGGTTTGGGAATTAATGACTTCAGCTGCCACTGACGATTGTGCTCAAAACTCACAGAAGTATTCAACTCATGCTAGACGGACAGACAGACAGATGATGACTTGTAGCTGCTCCAGTAACCCTTTAATTCAAGCAAACACAACAGAGTACACAGCATACCGAGCGAGCATCAGTAGCGTTTGAGTTTGTTTAAATCGAAACATGAGCAACAACAACAACAACAACAACTTTCTATAGATACTAACTGTGTGCATACTCGTATAAAAGGAAATTATAATGATCGAAATCAAAATGTTTTCGTTACTTTGGCGCTTAATGAATCTGAAAAAGTATAATTCTCTGAGAAAGTGAGACAGACAATGAAAGCGAAAAGAGAGCTAAAGTAATACATTACAAGTTATTTAGCCTGCGGTATTTCACGCGTGTTTCAATTCTTATACGATCAAAAAAAACATTTTATTATCGAATTTTGTTGTGAAATTCACGGCTGGAACTCTTGTTATTTTTTTTTTTTGTATCTACTCAATTTTCTATTTTATTATTGTACCACAAAAAACATTAAATAGACGAAATCTGGATCATTGTTTTGATTGTTGTATCTGAAATGGCCCTTTTTTTTTCTTTTTTTGAATTGAAGTTTAAATTGAACTTGAAGTTAAGTTCAAGTTCTCTCTTTACTTAACATTTGGATTATTTTAACAGTTTTATTTAATGCCATAAATTTTTTTTGTGTGTGTGTATTTTGTAAATGCCGTTAGAGTTACATTAAATATGATCTTTTGTGGTGATTGAACCACAAAATAATGATTTCATGATGATATTTTATTTTTTATTATGATTGTATTTTTTTTTTTTTTTTTGGATTTAATAGTTTTGATTTAATGTGAAAAAGTGCATTGAAATGCGTTGTTATAAATTTAAGTTAAGAGTAAGAATTCTGGCATCTTTCTTTTTTTTTTTTTTATTTTTTTTAATTTGACCATATTTATATACGGCTTATAGGCACCTGGACAAAGGTGTTGTATGGGGTGAAAATAAAAAATACCTCAATTTTCTGGATCCTGGCTACTAGACCTAAAGCTAAAACCAAGAAAATTTTGCTTTTGTCAGGCATATACATTGTCAAAAATTGGTAGAGCATGGTTTTTTTAAATAGGAGCTATGCTCTAACTTAGAGAATGTGTCTTCAAGTAAAATTTTGTTTAATTTTGCAAAAATGGTGGCATATATTCTATATTTAAAGAATTAAAAATGACATTTTTTAGACTTAGCCACAATATGATGTTATTTCTTGTAGTGAGTCCAATTATCTCGGGGTCACCATAATTTGCATTGTTTTCAATTTGGTTTTGTCTCGAATTGAGCATCGAATTTTAGTTGTGCAAATAATTTATTCGAGATCAGGATCTTCGCTTTCAAAAAAGTTAAGTCATTGTCACAGTCCTTTAAAAGTTGACATATATACCATGTCGGGGTCACCATATAACCAAAAAAAATTGAGTTTTCAAATTTTTATAAAAATAAATTGAAACAAGGAAAAAGGTTAACTTCGGTGAAACCGAAGCTTATATATATAACCGTTACACGTATTTTTAAATTGTTATCATCAGTGGCTTTCATAGAATTTCGAGATGCGATAGGACGGGGTCAACGGTCTGATACAACTTCCCATTGTGTGGGGCCTATGCCAAAAAATAGGCGTGGCACATTGGATTTGGTATTGGATGATATTAAAAGTGTTTTTACTTAATTTGGAGTCAATACATTACTAAAAAATAACCAATTTCATACAAAAAATTCGAAAATGGGCGGTTAGTTTGTATGGGGACTTTAGCTAAAAATGGGCGTGGCACCATTGCTTTTGGTATTGGATGATATTTGATGTGTTTTTAAGGTAAATCGGAGTGAATTGATTCCTATATAATAACCATATTCATACAAAAAATTCGAAAAATGGGCGGTAAGTTTGTATGGGGAATATATCTAAAAATGGGCGTGGTACATTTGGTTTGACATTGGATGACAGTTGAAGTGTTTTTACCAAATTTGGAGTGAAAATATATGCATAAATAATAAATATTTTCATACAAAAATTCGAAAATGGGCGGTAAGTTTGTATGGAGGCTATACATAAAAATGGGCTTGGCACCTTTCTTTTGAAATTGGATGTCATTAGAAGTGCTTTTATCCATATTTGTAGTAAATACATTTGCAAATAATAACAAATTTTCATACAAAAAATTGAAAAAAATGGTTAGTTTGTATGGGGGCCATATCTAAAAATGGGCGTGGCACCTTTCTTCTGATATTAGATGGATGGATATTGATTAGAAGTGTTTTTTTTACCCAATTTGTTGTCAAAACATTCATAAATAATAACTATTTTCATACAAAAATTCGAAAAAAATGGGCGGTAGGTTTGTATGGGGGCTATACCTAAAAGTAGGCGTGGCACCTTGGTTCTGATACTCAAACTTGACCTAGGTTGCCACAAAAAGCTTAAGTTTCAAGTTTCAGCAAAATATCTCTGTAGTAAACTTTCCGAGTAAAACGCGTTGAAATAGACAGACGAACAGACGGACAGACAGACGGTCATGGCTAAATCGATTCATCTCATCGAGCTGATTAAGAATATACTTTATGGGGTCTCCGATGCCTCCTTTAATGCGTTACAAACTTTCCGACAAACTGATAATACCCTACACAATACGTGTGGCGGGTATAAAATTAAAAAAAAAAAAAAAAAACAATTAAAAAATTGAAAAAAATGCACAAAATACAATAAAATTTCGCTGCATAAACACAAAATTTCAAATAAATTGAAAAGCATTTTTTCTAATGTACACAAAATGCTATTTGCTCTAAAGTAGGAATATAAAATATGCGTCTGTTTGGGGTTGGCAGGGCATACGTTTGTATGTTTGTGTACAAATTTGTGGTTTGTGCACTTTTGAATTCATTTGCTAAACGCAAAATTTTGCACTCAAACTGAAAAGCACACAACAAAAATATATTTATCTCTAACACATACACACACACATATAGTCATAAGGACATCCTAATATACACATATACACGTACACTAACTCATGCAAATTATCATAAAGCACATAATTTTGCACTATTTAGAAGGCAACGTGCACAAAATTTTAACATATTTCTTACAAATACACAAAAACATGCAAGCACTTTATAGATAGACGGATAGATAGATGCATAGATACATAGATACACACTAATAGAGAGCTACACATACATACATACATGCATACACATATATGCAGTGCGTTGCGTTGATGCATTAGAAAAACTTGCAATTAAAACTCATTTTGAAAACGCGATTCTAGTGCAAATTCCATTTAAACTTTTGGCGCAATGCGTTCATATTTTCGTTCGTTCGCTGTATTCCTCTGTTTCAAAATTCAAAATTTAACACACTAACAAAAACAACAACAACAGCAATGTAAACATACTTATTCCCAAACATCCGTACATCCATCCCATCATCATCATCAACAACATTATGTGCATGTATCTAGTATAGTAATTTCCCTATCAACGCGACGTGTCAGTCATTCAGTCAGTCATCAAAGCGTTAAAATGAGTGTAATCCAATTGTACAGTATGCAATTTTCAAGTAACTTTGGAGAAAAAAATATCTTCAGAAATTCTATAGACCAGTACCAGGAGTGATATTGCTCACTCTTCCAATAGATCATACTCGATCCCATTAACTTACCAGTAAAGCTACCCAAGTGATACTCACAGATCTTAACGAAACGCTTTGAGGTTGTGGGGGAGGGTCAAAAATCATTTTTAAAACTTCTTATACTTGCTTGAAATGTATTAGTCCGGGGTTAGCAGGGTCACTGAATTTAAATTTCATGTCCGAATTTGTGGGGAACTGAACGACTTGGAGAGCAGCAATTGACAGTGCTTCAAGAACCGAAGAAGAGAGGATAAATTATTTTGGAAGCCGTGTGAGTTGAAATAATTCTGAGCATGGATTTCAAATAAGCTCAATGTTTAGTCTTCAGTTCCGGTATTTCATCAAAATTTGTAGGGATGTGTAATTTTAACTCCGTTCTTTACCTTAACCAGATTAAGTCTGATACTTTTTTTGTTTTAAAATTGTTTCTCTATATTCAGAAAAGCTATTGAAATCGATATATCAATATTATTGATTTTTAAAGTTTTATATCAAAAAAATTTATGAAAAAAAATGAAAGGGAATACTGCTCGGCCGTCTTCCTAGATGTCAGGCAAGCATTTGACAGGGTTTGGCATTATAGAATTGCTCTACAAGCTGAAGCTAGCGCTACCAGCCCCTCACTATCTGCTGCTCAGATCTTACCTAACTGGTAGATCTTTCTAGATCAAATGCGGCGAGGAGAGCTCAGCAATAAGAGAAGTCAGAGCTGGAGTCCCACAGGGTGTCCTGGGCGCGCTATACACAATGTATAAGCAGATATGCCAACCATCAGCGACCCTAGAATGCTCACTGCCACTTATGCCGATGACACCGCCCTTTTAGCCAATGATAAGTCCCCACTCGTGGCGTCCAGCATAATCCAAACTCAGTTGGACCGCCTAAACACATGGCTAAGACGGTGGAATATCGTAGTCAACCCAGACAAATCCACATCCCAACATTTCGTTTGCCCTGAGAAGAGGAGAGACTGCCCTGCCGTCAGTCTGGATGGCGTTGCCATACCCAGCAGCGTCACTGTAAAGTACTTAGGCCTGGTATTGGATAGGCGCTTGACCTGGAGTAGTCATCTCACACAAAAACGTTCCCAGTTGAACGTGAGGTTGCGCAAGCAACTGTGGCTGCTTGATAGAAGGTCCACCAACAAACTAAGGGTCAAACTCCTCATTTACAAAGCCATACTTAAACCTATGTGGACGTATGGCATAGCACTCTGGGGAACTGCAAGAGAAGCAACAGGGAAAGAATCCAAGTCTTTCAAAACAAGGTTCTGCGCATTATTTCTGAGGCGCACCCATATCATACAAATGCAGAAATCCATCAGGAACTAGAAGTTCCTTGCATAAGCCAGGAGGTGGCTAGGCTCACTAAGGCATATCTGGATAGGCTGGACAACCATGTCAACCCTCTGGCCATAAGCCTGCTGGATAACAGTACAACGACTTGGCGATTGAAGAGGTTACACCCTCTGGATTTGCCACACACATAAACTTTTAAGTCCTCCTCCCTCCTCCATCACACCACCAAGTGAAGAATTTGAAAGCTTTTTTTCATTATTTAAAGTCTGGTCGATTTTAGCGAAGATAATCTATATAAAATAGTAAAAATATTTCTATGTCCGCTATGGACTTTGAAACCACCCAACAGATGAGTGCCAAAACGGTTTCATTTAAAAGGCAGCAGTGCAAGTTTAATTATAGACCACTAAAACAATGCATTAAGCACATTCGAATCATTCATTTAGTCGATTTTCGATTTTTTTCATATGAAAATTATTTGCTTTTTGTATGTTTTTATACTAACCCCAACATAATTTGATGACGCTGCAATCAAATACAAAGAGTACAAAAAAAAAGGAAAAGAGCAGCCGTAAAACCCGTACATATAATAGTAGATCCGGGTATCCGCTAGTACATATGTACAGGCAGTTGAGTTTTCAGAAACGCAGACTGAACATAGTGCACCCGAAGAATTATGGAATACGGATACCTAATTCTTGCTCAGAATTCTACTGTCTTTGTTTCCGGAATTTCGTTAAATTTTGTATGATCTAGAAAAATTTTTTTTTCATTAAAGAAAATGTTCCAAAATGTTACACCGTACTACTCTGTGAAGCACACTCTTTGGCTAACATTGCCCAAACAGTGTGTACAAACTCAAAACGCATTGATAAATGAAATGAATTTTAAACAGTATTCATGGAAGCATTAGCTCTGGCCTCATAAAAGAGTGACTATATATAGTACATATAGTACGGGTATATGTGTGAACTGCATTGACCAAAGGCATTCATGATTGCAACCAAACCATTTATGACACATCATTTCGCGTATAATGCGTGAATGTGAGCATGCGTACATGTTTAAGTGTGTGTGTGAATCTTCTGTGGCAATAATAGTATCTACTGTATACAGTATGCATTGGTCAGAACACGTCAAAATGAATTTCAATAATTCAAAATGTTGTATTCCTTGCTTGCTTTTTAGAGTATCTCAGTTTTAGTTCGATTCGAAACAAAAGCCATTTGCCGTTTGGGTCTTATTTTGTATGCATCTCGGCCGCAAATTCAATTATGATGATAATGCTGCAATGCCAAACGTTGCAACATATCAGTTGTCTAACATATTTGCATAGTTCCGATACTAACGCCTCATCAATCGATATATATATTTTAGCTATATTCTAATGTAAATTTGATTTTGGGATATATTTTGCATAATATAGAAACCCTTTAAATGATTACTTTATACTCTATAATCCTCATTTTATATATTTTAAAAAAAAAAAAAAAATATCTCTGAGCTGACGATAAGCATTAAAGTGCTTAACTAAAAGTCAGCAAGTTAAAAGCAACCACAAACTGTTGCTAAAAATACATACATATAAATGTATCTCATAGATACAAAAATATAAAATATACTGTGTAGCAGCTACATTTATTCGCTCGCTCGCTCGCTAGTCCGCTTGATTGCATGCCAACCTGTAAAATTGTAATAATGTTAAATTGTTTTTCAATTATTTTATAGGTTATGGTAATATTTATTTTAATTAAAAACAAATACGCGCAAAACTCAACACAACACAAACTGGCATACGTTTCGCTTTGGATTGTGGTTTGGTTTTTTTTTGCTGCAGCGTTTATTTGTTTGCAGATACAACGCACAACAAAAAAGTTGCAACATATTTTTGGTGTGGCATGCAGCTGTGTGGCTTGGCATGTAGTGGCGCATCCTAGCTCATTGCTCTGCTGTGCTGAATTACTGCTTTTTTGCTTGCAATGTTTGGTTAATTTCGTTGAAGTTTTATTTAACTCTGTTCCATATTCAGCATCGTTTTTAAAATTTCAGGCCTTGGCACGTTTTGCCATTTAAAATTTGGTTCATTTGCTTGCAATATATATTTTAGAGAGAAGATGGGAAACGAAATGAACGAAATCAACAAACGAATCAACAAATAAACAAACAATGAAACGCGCAGAATATACTTTTCAACAAACGAATCAAGCAAATAAACAAACAATGAACATCGCGCAATAATATTACTTTGGCAGATACATAGATACTTTTGTATCTTTT